>JAEQBH010001812.1:0-509289 GCA_016808115.1 Tetrastigma voinierianum
GAAGAATGAGATGTGGAAAAAAGATGAAAAAGAAAGGAGAAGAGAAAAAGGAAGAAAGAAAAAGCAAAATAGAGAGAAGCGGTAGCAAGAGATACACCGCCCTCTCGGGCCCTTGTTCCCTAAGCGAAGATAGGGAATAACATGACTCCCATAAAGGGATACTAGGGGAGAAAAACCACAGCTCCCCTGGCGAAGTCCAACAAAGGCGAACGGAACGCCCGGGTGGATCTACACAAGTGCAGTAATTAGTTTCGGCGGCTTCATCTCATGTGATTTGATTCACCGCACGAGAAGGCGGAATATTCAAAGTATAAACTCCACTTAGCATTTGACGCCATTTATAAGAAGGCAAGCACTCGAAATTACTTCGACGGTTTAAATTCTCCATCATCGGCATTAAAGGCGCTCGCACCTTCAAGAAAATGAAGTGAATGGCGTGACCTGCTGGCGGGTTCGTCTACTGCAGACCCGCCTAAGTCGAAACATTTCGAGTGCTCTCGCCGTAGCCTCAGCGTAAAGACTGACGACACTTTGTGAGTTAAGTCTACTCTTGCCACCAGGCCAAATTGCTATGAGTCAAAGCATTTCATTGCACTCGCCCTCGGCCTCGGCGGAGCCGGTATTTCGCTGGCGAGTTTGTAATGCCTACGCATAGGCGCACGGGGTCGAGCGACTCGGGCTACATCACCGCCGGCCTCGGCGGCTTTCGGGCCCGGCTCACTTTGTGAGTTCGTCTACTTAGCTAAACCACGCTACCTAGTCGGCATTTCGGGCTATCATCGCCCCCTTGGCGCAGGCGCCCAGACCAATGACCTTTGATGAGTTCGTCTACTCTGCATAGGCCACGTTGCCTAGGAGTCAGAACAGCTCAGGCTATATCGCCACTCGGCCTCAGTGCCGGGGCCCAACGACTCACTTAATGGGGTTAGTCTACTGCCTGGATCATGCGACCTAAGGAGTCATATCGGCAAATTTGCTCTCGCCCGCCCGGCTCAGCGCACAGGCCAGTGGCTACTTTGGCGAGTTCGTCACCACTGCGCATCGGTCCGCACAGCCTGGGGAGTCGGAACAGCTCGGGCTACATCGCCCTCGGCCTCAAGCGCGGGCCCGAGCAATACTTTGGCGGTTGTCTACTGCTGAGCGCGCGCTGGTCGAGCATTTCATTCATCGCGGCTCCGGCACCAGCTGGAGCCAATGGCTCCGGTGGCGAGCTTAACCATTACACAGGCCATGCCGCCCTAGGAATGCGATTCGACTGAGCAGTCAGCCCATGGAGCAGCGGCTCACATTGGCAGCTCGACCCGTTCCCACGGGTCATGCATTTAGAATTAGTTCGACCAAGCGGAATCATTACAGACCAACATTTCGGTATGGCGGGCTGACTACTACGCACATACCGCGCAGCCTAGGAATCAGTTCAACTCAAGCAAATCAGCCCCGCAGACCTAACGACTCACATTGGCAAACTCGACCATTCCGCTGAGGCCGTACGACCTAAGGTGGGTTGACTCAAGCAAATCAGCCCGCGAGCCGCTATTTCAGCGCGAGCTGAAGCTACGCACGAGCCATGCGGCTAGGAATCGATTCAACTCGGGTCGGCCCACGAGGCCGCGGCTCGATGGCCAATTTCGGCCGTTTCCAGCCAAGCCATCGAAACTGGAATCGATTCGACTCGGGAAAATCAACCCGTGGAGCCCGACCAGCTCCGTAAGCCCAGGCTCGACGCCATTCCACGGAGCCATGGCCTAGGAATCGATTCGACTCAAACAAGCATTACGGGCCTAGTAACTCCACGCCGATGGGCTGAGCCGTTCCACACAGGCCAGCGGCCTAGGAATCAGTTCAGTCAGACCGTGACCAGACCAGCGACAGCATGACGAAGCTCGACTACTGCGCACGGGCCATGCATTTCAGTCATTTCGACTCGGGCTACTCATTACAAGGCCTCAGCGCGGGGCCCGACTCGGTCGATTCAGGCCGTGTAACCGCAGACAAAGTAGTTTGGGAGCCAATGAACCACATTTGAGCCATGCAACCTAGGAATCATTTCATCTCGAATATGCGGCCCGAAATTGGTCCATTTCAGGCGTACGACCCACGGGCTTGCGGCGATTTGAAGGACTCAGCTACCATTTCGGGCCATGCGTAGCGAATCAATTCAACTTTCGGTGGGTCCGGCCACGGGCCTTAAGCGGCTCGGTTCGAGAAGAGCTCCAATTACCGGCTCAAGCGCTCAATTCGGGCCCATTCGATTCATGCGAGAACGCCATTGAAGAGAGCACAAGTAGGCGAAAGAAGTAAAGTGGAAAATTATTCGGTAAGAATGAGGCTACGTATGTCTTGGGTCGGGCCCGACAAAATATATATGTAAAAAAAAAAAGTACAAAAGTCGACATCGGACTAGACGACGTGCACTGAGATCGAGCATCGAAGGAGGAGCGGTGGTGAAGAAGGAGTGGGGCCTCACGGGGAGTGCAGGGCTCTCGGAATGTCGAGAGAAGGACCCCTCGTCATCCTGCGTCCATTTGGGAAGATTAGAAGTTGAAATCCAGGCTAGAATAGGCGTCTTGACCTTCTTCGAAGGCAAGCCACCAATCCATTAGTACAAGCCTCGGCCCTCCCGGTCTTCAATAACTTCATCCCGGTGAGCCACAAGTTATTTGCTATCACCGAGGTCCCCACGCGGCCGCTGACACTCCTCGGTCGTTCTGAATTTGGGCCTCGTTAACCTCGCGGCCAGGCCTCGTCCTTGTCGTCTTATCAAACGGTCGTCTTTGATGCGCGCGGTTCTTCCTTAGACTCCCAAAGCTCACCTTGGGATGTGAGAACCATCCCTAACCATACGAGAGTTCCTCTTTGAATGAGGCTGGCCAGATCCACAGCCTCCAATCAAGTCTTTGCCGCACGATTATCCGACATCGAACCTCCGAAGCTCGCGCCAGGCGGCTCTAGTGTTAGGGCCTCGTCTTCACAGCCGGCTGAGCACGAGTGCGGCGTGGTATGCTTCAAGTCGGTCGAGCTTATTGCCTCTCGATCATACGTTACTTTGACCGTGCCTTCGGCCCTCTCAAATGTGAGGAAGCTGCCGCCTTGTAAGCCCGGGCCGTTTTGGCATGACTTTCGTTTATTTTGGCCTTTTTGGCCAAGCCCTTCAAATGAGTAGCCACTGCACCCGATAAGAGTGACGTCGATGATTTGAAACACGATTGAGAAATAGAATCGGATATGTAAGTCACGAGCTTACGGGCGACTCCCTTAAGAGATAGGGCCAAAGCCTCATCAACGGGCAGCGCACCCGACCTCTTGAGATTAGAATCCTTAAGTATGGACGAGACTGTGCCTGCCGCGAGTTCGGCATTGAAAAGCAAAGAGTCCCCGTCCCCGCCACTTTCGGATTCCGGATCTTTCCTCCTCGACTCTTTTGCCCTTCGAGAAGGTGACCTAACCCTCTTCGTTGGTGGGTTCCAGACGGTAATGGCGTGGCCCATGCCAGTGCATTTGCTCAACAATGACGAGCAGGGACATACCCTTCAGCGACAAACCTAGAATCGGATAGCGAACCTTCGAGGCTGTAGGAGTTGTAACCAAAGGCGACTGCACGCGTTCCGGTTTATGGACATGAGTAGACGGAGAAGATGAAGGTCGCCCCCAGCCGGAACCTTGACGGAGCCGGTCGTCTTTCTCTCACGGAATCGAGTTTTCGTTTCACACTCCGGAGCCAGGCAACGTCTCCAAGCCCCGAGCCAATAGTTCCCCCTAGTGGGTTTTGGCGGCGGAGGCCCAATGGCATAAGCTTTCATGACGAAGGGGCGAAGACCTCAGCGGCGGTGGAGACCCAGTGGGGCTTTCATGGTAGAAGGCGAGGCCTCGGAGGCGTGACGGACCTCGAGCTCGAAGGGCGGGAACATCCAGCTATCAGCTCCGTGCTGAGACGGGGACACTCGACCCGACGCGGCCTTTCTGACATTGTCTTTAATCTTTGGGATCAGTTTGAGCACCCCCAAGAAGCATGTGGGCGGTCACGAGTGAGAGCATCACCAGGTGACCACACCTGATTATGGCAAAGCAGACAAACACTCCACGAGAGAGATTCTCGGGGTGGTCGAGCCAACCGGAACTCCCGAGTCCGTCCTTGTCTGAGGTCATACTCCCGATTCTGTGGATTCTTGAAGAAGTAGCGTCCACTTCCCATAGCCTATGGGAGGAGGGAAGATCGAAATCTGGAGGAGCACCAGACGCCTAGAAAGAAGAAATAAAAGGGAAGCCCTGTGAATCTCCTTGGAGCTAAAAGATAAAGGAGTGGCTTCTGGCCAGGGACAGGCCCCTTGTCACAAAGAAACCAACGGACTAGCAGAAATACCCATTTATTGGGTACGAGGTTGAGAAGGACGGACATTGAAGTGTTGCAAACCTCCTTTTATGAAGGGATCACGAGGAGGAAGCGAAGACCATTATCGAAGGCCAACGAAAAACACACCATTTAGGCACGGAAACCAATAGAGAGATTGGCATTCGGGGACCACACTCTCGAACACCAAAGGGGCGATGCGTCTAGCGAAGATGGCCCCATGAGGACCGATAACCACCTAGGCCCCACGAGTTAAAAAAACATCTTTGAGCGGCGGATCTTAGGTATTAGGCCCCGGGGTATTTAATCAAGTTTATTTGTCCCTTCAGTTGGTGCCCAAAAGTGCTATTTTGAACCCTATTTATTATAGATTTTGGTATTTTGTATGCGTCATTCTAATTAATCAATTTACACGTGGGTCCCTACTATTCCTCTTGTGCATTTTTGTAAGCAAATTTCACGGTTTTCACGGTAATCATGCCAACATTGTTAGTCGATCAAACATGGAAGAATTCCAGTCAAACTCGCATCATAGATCGAGAGACCAAGAGGAAGAAAGAGCTATAAAATTTAGAAGAAAAGGAAGGCCGAGGACGGTTGGAGCAGTAGCCAATGGAGCAGTCTTTGGTGATTTTTACGCTCTGTTTGGGTGATTTAAGCTATCGACCAGATTAGCTATGATGTGAATCTTGTGCATAGCGAAAATTTCAATTTTCGCTATGCCTGTATTTTTCGCTATGATAGCGAAAATCAATGTGCATTGCGAAATTCACCCCCCTTTTGATTTTGATCCAAACGACTTCGTTTTGTATAATTCCCATTTTGTCCCCACTGTAATCTTATTATATTGGTTATTTTGGTATTTCACACCTCTTGTATGGCTATATAAGCCAACTTATAGCTTTTGTAACCTAGCACTAATCTTCCCGAGACATACCTGACTTTTCATTTTAAGTTCTGATTTTTCTCTCTTCTCTCCTCTTTCTCATTTCGGCTACAAACACTCCTGCGAGGATGACAACTCGAGGATGTTTGGCTGAACCCTCTTCTCCTTGAAGAGGGGCCAGCTTTGGAGTGAATGTTTGAAGAGTAAAAACACGTCCTCATGTTTTCCACGCAAGCATTGTTCTCTTTTCTTGTTTACAATATCTCACTTTTTAAGTTTGAATCAACTGTGATGTACACGAGTGGCGTGCCAGCGAAGCTTTCAAGGTTGATTTTCTTTATTTAGATCTATCAAATGCCCATTTAGATTGCTCTCATTTATGAGCTCCTGCCAGTTAGATCCATTGATGGCTTTAACTATTTTGAAACATTAAAGTTGTGTAACATACATTAGAAGAAACAATTTTAGGGTTTAGGTTTTATTTGCCAAATGAAGGGAGTCGGTTGAAATGATATATGTCATCCTCCCAGAGCGAGGAAAAGACCCGAGGACATGTTGAATGCCTTAGAACCCTAAACCAGTGGCCCGCGACTTCAAGGAGTTCTATTTACATTTTATTTTATTTATTTTCAGTTTGCAAACCACCAACCCCTTGTTTTTATCACCACCTTAAAATCCAGACCAAATTCACCATTTTTACTTCGCTCGAATCATTTATGCGAAAACCCATCCTGTGTTCGGCCCTGACCACTATATTGCGGTAGCTTGACTCACGGCAATGGGAGGAACAGGACCTGCATTTTGTTGATTTGGATCACCCTACGTGTGCGAATCCTTACCCTTGTCGAGGGAAGGCCACCCTGGGGCATCTCGAGAAGTTCAACCAAGGCAAGTCAAAGGCGCCGCCAATCATCGGAATAGCGATAGCGAAGAATCACCATCGATCGCGGAGAAGAGCGACCCTTGGCGAAAATAAATAATGAAAATAAAATTGACCAAACCAACCCCTAGCGCCTCGTCGTATGCTTCGAAGAAACAAAGGAGATAAAGGCAGGCCGAACCCGGGAACAAAATGAGAAAAGGCTATCCCAGAAAGACGCCCGGAGAAGACTACGCACAAAAGGCTGGTGATGGCGAGAGAGAGGGAAGTCGAACTCACTAAAGGCAAGGAGAAAAAGTCTCGGGATCAGGCACACAATCTGATATACGCAAAAACAAAGAAGTGAAAGGAATGGGAGAAATAAAAGCGCGAAAACGAAGGTGTATTATGATAAGACCAATGGCGGTGACTAGAAAGCTAACTAATCCAACGGCGTTCTTTGTTATGATTACCGTCGGCGAACCATCGCCCTTACGTGTACACGAGAATTTGAGAGGCATGATAGGGTTTGAAAAATAAGGCTCACAGGCCCACTCACTAGGCCCAAGAAAAAGCTTAGCCCAGCGAAACACGCAGGCCCACTACGCTCAAACCCCAAGAAGACATTACCCATTGGAAGCATTCAGCCCTTTTTACGTGACATTCAATCCTTTTTGGTACCAACTCGAGAATGAAGGTCAATCACTTTCGGCAAGACCGGTATAGGAATCTCAGATAAGGAAATAACTTATATATTATCACCTTAAAATTAACCAAATCTCATCAATAAGAGAGAATAATAAAGTTTCTCATCATCAAACTAGGTCTGATAGGAAGAAGATTATCCCGAATAAAGCTGCTCTTATCATTTACCAAATCCGTCTAGATAATAACAAGAAATATCCATCCAATACAAGACGAATCCTAATCACCATCAAGTGGTAGAACATCTACCTATAAATACAAGGCCACCCCATTGGTGAAGGTGCGCATATTCATCTGTGACATCGCCCTTTACCAGCCCTCTGCGAGTCTCTCTTTTTCTCTCGGGCAGCAGGCGGCTTAGGCATCGGAGCGGCCACGGGTGAAGCCCTCGCCGACCCCCCTTCTTCCTTGTTTTTGTAGAGGAGTGTCATATCTAGAGCCATGGTTAACATTGCGATCCTACTTGAGCTGGGGCAGATCGGGGGCTGTGTCCAAACATGATGGCGATGCAGTCATGACGAAACGACCTACACACTCGATGATTCAATTAAAAAGCATCATCGGAAAGTATCACCTTATTGTAAACTATAAAAAAACTTCATCTGAGTCACAAAATGTCAAAAAATATATCTTTAATGGAAGGCAGCATCAGTTCTCTCACTTGATCCAGAGATATGCAAAAAAATTATAGAGATTATGTAAAGCATCAATTATAAGTTCTTACTTTGTTGTACATACAATCAAAACATCAATTCTTTATCCGTTATCTTACGGTTCTATAATTTTATCAAATCATGGTGTTGATATTGATGGGTTGGCACTCTGTCGATGGGCGGGGCGTCTTGAAGGTAAATTTGGGCCGGTCAGTTGGGTTACGGATCGTCGCGCCACAACCTACTGTTTTGCCTTGAAAGGGTGATCAGATTGGGGTGTGTCGGCGAAAATCTCTCAGAGTACTAAGTCGGTTTATTTCTTGAAAGAAATTGAATTCAAGCTGTTGTTGTGATTCTTGAAGCTGCGTCTGCTCTTTGGAATTGGATTGCTTTCATTATTATAGTGGATGATCGCAGTAACCGCCAGTGGATGGTGATCGATCTTGTTAGGCGGGGGATCTTCTCTTCCCTTATATGTTTGATATTAAGGATAATTAGATGGTGGCAATACAGTGGAGATCTTTCTTTATAATAGGTGATATCGGATCGTGAAAGTGGGTTCTTTCCTTTCTTGTAATCGCCCGGTGGGCGATCAGATTTGTACGCCCTTGTCTAGTCAGGGCTTAGCTTCGGCCTTGGGCTTACTCCTTGAGAGTGACCAAGAAGTTATCATGGGCCGAGTCCTCCTGTGGGGCTCTTCAGTTGGCCCGCGGAAGATGACCAACTCGTTTTAGGGTTCTTTCCGCAGGCTGCGTTACGGGCTTGCCGAACTGTTTTCGCACTATGGTTGCCCCCGACCCCTTGGCGGCGAGCTTAGGTAAGGGTGAGTTGCTCTTGGATCAAGCGACCGTGCCACGTGCGAAGCAGGGTTTTTGATCTAGGCATTTGCGGAGTCCAGCCGTCTGCAGCAGGTGGCTGATGGCTTCTCTTACGACTTCGCGTCCATTTCAGTGGCTTATTTCTGTGTTTCCGAAGCACCTCCACGGCTATTTAGGTATTTCTTGTTCTAAGCCTTTTTCTTTGCAGCAATTGGATTTTTCTTTCCCGAGTCTTCTCTGATAATTACTCAAGACTATTCTTACTGATTTCCGTCATTCTATCTTGCTTGGGGTTGTCTCTTTTGCTTTATTCCTTAGCTTAGTACGTCTCTCTTCTTCCGCCCCTGCTTACCTTTTCTTGTTCTGGATTTTGTAGGTCCTTGGTGGTCACTGTTTGTCTCCTATTATACTCGCTCAATCATGAGTGCTTCCTCTAGTCCCAATCGTTTTTCTGGTCTGCGCATAGAGGGAAGGCCCGCTGAGGAGTCTGAGTCAAGACGGACCGACGGGGGATCCGATAATCTTGTCGTCATGGTTGATAGGGCCCCTCCAGTGGGTCATTCGTCCCCAACTGGCAAGGGCAAGGGAAAAATTAGTGAGATTAAGTACCTAGTGGATTCGGAATATTGGGGCTTCAGTGGGGTGCCACGGACGTCGTGGGCCCTAGTCGGGTTGAGCCCCTTTATGAAGAAACCTTCTTTACCCGCTATAGGCCCCTTCTTGGCATACGAGTTTGGTGCCCTGACCTTCTCACCTCCTATATAGTCCAGGTTCCCAAGATGAGTGCCGCCTTTGAAGCGACCTTGACTAACCGATCTCCGTTCCCTCGCATCCTTGCCTCCAAGAACGTCTTACAGTTCTTCAATGTTTGTCCGTCCCAACTTTCTCCCAATTTCTGGGGTGTTTTGGTCGGCCTTCTGGTCATTTTTAGGGACAAGGGCCTCGGCGCTCCTAGCATAGCTCTGATGTTGGACTTCTTTAGTGTGAAAGAGGCGCGAGGAGCTTTGTATATTCAAACGATCACAGTACCGAGTCCCAATCATTTCAAATCTTCCAGACCTCCTATAAACATTTGGAAGGAGCGTTATTTCTTTGCTCCAGGGTTCGCAGCTAGGGTACAACCTGGCGTAGGAGGAGAGGATACACTTAGCATTCGATAGCGGGACTGCCCCAGAGAATCTCACGTGAGTTTTCCGTCACTAGTCAAGCACTTATTTTTTTTTCCAGGCTATGAAGCGTTCTTAACTTTGCTTTGGTTGTGTTGCCTTCAGGTATTCGTCTCGAACTCGCCCGAGGATGAAGAGGTAGGCGAAGTCAAGTTAAATGTCATCCGCACGATTCCCGCACTCATTAGGTCGGATATTCCCGGACCTTCTGGTGCGGAACCTTCTCGACCTCCCAGGCCTTCGGGAGTGAAGTTATCTCGACCCTCCGCTTTGAGGCCACCCCAATCTTCTATCATGAAGCCTTCTCAAGAAGAGCTTCAAGCTAGAGTTGAATTTTTGGAAAAGAAGAAAAGAAGCTAAGCTGCAAGGTCCCTGGTCGCCTCCAAGGACCCACGTGCTCGAGGAAAGTCTTGAAGTCGGGGCATCCCCGCCACTGCTCACTCAGCACCTGATCAATCGGGAAATTAGGGTGAGAGGTCACCCGCAACATCCTACTACCGAGGTAAGAAGATGACAGTCCACGCTCAGCCTGAATGCGGCAGCCATGAGTCCCCCGGAGGACCGCGCCAGCCTCCTCCTGGATATCGTGTCACGTCCTGAGCCTCATCAACCCAGCCAGCTTCCTCCAAGGTCCGAGGACGAGGGAGGAAACATTTCGGTCCCGAGAGGGATGAGACTTCACTGTCATGGAAGTGGTAGCTCACCGCTACACAGAACACATCCCAGAATCACCAATAGGGCGATGCTGCACTGCTAAGAAGGTTCTGGTCTTATCTCTTCAGGGAGTGGCTACCGTAAGTCCGGACGCCTTAATTTGTTCGTTTCATCATTGCTCCAAACTATCTGCTAATTTTATCTCGTTTCTACAGATGGTTACTTATATGAAGAGCCTGGTGAGGAGGGCCAGCCTTACCGAGGGCTCTGTTAAAGCAATGAAAGCAAGTAGAGCCAAGGTCTCTTCCTTGACCGTCGAGAATACCGACCTTCGATCTCGGGTGCAGTGCCTTAGTGAGGACACCGTGAAGTATAAATCGAACCTAAAGCACACCACAACAAAGAAAGGCCCCGCTGAAGATAGCTAGAAAAAAGGCTCTGGTGAGTTTAGGTTGTCGAGGATGTGGATGCGGTGGTCGGACGAAGCACAGTGGCCAAAGGGACAAGCCACGGGGTCCCGGATGCCATGCCACAAAACCACGACGCTAAGCCAGGTCAGCCAAGAGGCTTCTAAGGCCGTGAGCTCTGTGGAGCGCTTAACTGAGGAAGGCCATGGGCTTCGCGAGATCTCAGCGCAGCTCGTCGGCCTGGCGAAGGGGGTGATTTTCGAGTCGAGAGACGAGGCTTTCAGACCTTGTAAATCAGGTGGCTTCTTTAGCTTTCGTCGTAAGGCTACTAAGGTTTTCCCGGGTTTGGATTTCAACTTCCAAGTTCCTGCATAGGGGGAGGCGGAAGAATCTGACTTTGACGATGAAGCGAACCCCATGGTGCTTTCAGATGCCCCCAGCTCTATTCTCCCCCCCGTGAACCTTCGATGTCGGTGACTCCGCGGAGTACGGCCCCACCTTGGCTGCTATAGTACTTCACTCCTCCGATATACACGCCATTGAGCCCTAATTCGGGACGCCTAGGCTTTCCTCAGCTTCGATCATTTTGTCAACTTCTGGTGCTTTAAATTTTTAGATTTCTATAATGCCACCTTGATTTTGCTGACCGCTGATGTTCGCTCTTATACCCTTTCGACCTTCGCTTTTTCTATTATCTTAATTTACAGCCCGAAGCCAAGCGGGTTCCCGGCGGTATTCAACCTTTTAATAACTGAGCCAAGCTGCAACGAAGGTCAACCACTGCTCTTAACAAACCGAATCATGGCTCTTAATGAGCCGAGCCACTGGACTTCTATTTAACCGAGCTCGTGGCTCTTATTAAACTAAGCCACGCGGCCTGCCAACATCCGAGCCACGCAACGAATCCAAGCTACGTGACTTTCATCCGAGCTTCGCTCCCGATCCGACCTACGCTGTTCTTTACCATACGAGCTACGCCCTCGACCCGAAAGCCACGTACTCTTTTATCCGAGCCACGTAATTTTAATATCCGAGCCCCGTCTCGATCCGGATCGATGGCACATGATCCAGCCCCGCCCGACGAGCTACGTGGGCTCTCAATATCCGAAAGCACGCTCCTCGATCTCAGCCACGGCCTTTATCCGAAGCATGGCTCTTAATATCCGGAAGCTCCTCGCTCTGACTGGTTACGTGGCTCTTTCGCCTTCCTTCCCTTGGGAAAGTGCGCCAGCTTTAATGTCAATCATGGAGAATCTGAACAGATCGCGACTTCCCCAAAAGGTCCAAGCTTTGCAACAACCGCCTCCTTCGAGGGTGTGTTATACTTCGTCCCACCCCCTTCCCGCTCTTCGACAAAGCTCGGGAGTTCATACATGATGAAGCTTCTTCAGGTTTGATCAGCCACTGCGCCGAAGCTCCATTGCGGTCATAGCTCGACGTCGTTTCATTGTTCCTCGCCATTTGTCGAGTTGTGCTGTTCCCAGTCCCGCCATTTGTTGGAGTTGTGTTGCTCCCCATCAAACATTCATGGAGTCGGGTCAGGAACACGCTCGAGGGGTGGCCTGTCAATGCTTCAAGTCCCGTTCCTAATGCTATACCTCTCCTCCCCTTTTATTTCTTTCTTCTTTTTTTTTTTCTTTTCTTCTGCTCCTCTTCTTACTTGTGGTTTTTCCTGAATGGCTTCTAGTCCCGCTTTATGCTATACCTCTCCTCTCTTTCCCCGCTTCCTTTCTCTTCCCTGTAGTTTTTTTTTTTTTTTTGGATGGCTGTTTGCTTATTGCAATTTTTTGAGGTGTAGAGAGCGGTTTCGCTGATTGTAACCTTCTGAGATGTAGAGAGCGGTTTTGCTTATTGTAATTTTCTGATGTAACCGTAATAAAAGTACAATCCTTTGAAAACTCGTATACTTGTCTGACGTTCCATGTAACCATCGAGCTCCATGGATTTCTGGTAAACCTAGGTCCCTGGTTCTTTTATTATGATTTACGAGGGTAGGCAGGCCGTAAATAAACGACCAAATGGTATTTGAGCGAAAGTAGAATTGTGGCGCTTTATTAATAAATATGAACATAGGTCATGGGTAAAAGCACCTGAGGTGCCCAGTGCATTCCAGAGGTCAGGTCTTTCCTCCCTCTCGCTGTAGCTCATAGTTGCCAAGACGGATTACCCGTGATACGATATAGGGTCCTTCCAATTCGTCCCGCCTCAGAGTAGGGTCTTTCCTCTTGTCGGCAAGAGTTTCGAGTACTAGGGTCATCAATAAATCCGACAGCCTAACCTTCGATCATAGTACCTCGTTGTTTTCGTTGGTAGTCCTCGTAGCTGGTTGTGAGCTGCTCTCGCTTCTCTTCCAGAGATTGAGGTTCCGCAGAGTCTCCTCACAGCTTCTTAGACTCAGTAACCTCGACCCCAGGTGACTCCTCGAGCCCAACTCAACAGGCTACCGCCCCTGCCAAATGCCAAGGTGAACGGAGTTTCTCAAGTTGCAAACTTGCGTGTAGTTCTGTACACCCATAGTACCTCTAGGAGGTATTCCACCTATTTTCCCTTATGGTCTTCTAACTTAGTCTTCAATGCTGCCTCGAGTCCTTTATAGACTTTACTGTCTGCTAGGATCATGGATGAGTCAGACCTAATAGCAATCTTAATTCCAAGCTCGCGAAAAGTTTTCAATTCCCTCTGGGTTGTCAAACCTAAGTTTCCATTATCCGATATCAACGCTAGATCCCTGACCTATAGATTGTGGACTCGCTAAACGGTCACGCATCTTTGCTCGCTGATTGTTGCTATTTAATGCACCCCTCCAGCCATTTAGTGAAGTACCCACCCTATAATGGCTTAATTTGCATTTACCCCTTCCAACGGGCAAAATCGAGTATGTCAAATCCTGTTCTGAAAAGGCTGTGGGCTATGGATCATAGCTCGCTGGCTCCGCTTAGAGATGGGAGATCTCGCATGCTCTCGATCGCATTTTGCACTTTCTGACTAGTTCTATGGTGTCTTTGAGCATCGTGGGCCAATAATACCCTTACCTAAGGGCTTTTCCTGCCAAGGCCCGAGCTTCGATATGGTTGCACATATGCCTTCATGCACCTCTCTAAATACGTAGTTGGCATCTTCCTTTCCTATGCATTTAAGGAGGGGTGCGAAAAAACCTCGTTTTTAAAGGGTCCCCCGCAAAGAGCGACCCACCGGCCTTGCTCTGGGCTTAGATGCTTCATTCGGATCGCTGGCACATCCTGCCTACCGATAGTCCCGTATAGGATCCATCTAGCTCTAAGGCATCACACCGGGAGGACCTTGTCAAGCCAAGTGGACGTTTATCAAGGTTCCATGAGGTGGATCGACCGCACCCGTCTATCCAAGTCTTCGCAATGCCAAAGCAGGCTTTAGCTTAAAAACCACCCGTGAATTCCCTACTTAGGACGTGTCCGACCAACCCAGACACTTGAGCAACTCGCGCACCTTCTTAAGATTACTGATCATCTTTTCACCTTTCGCTTCGTAGTCATCTTCTATCCACTTTACCACCAACTGGGAATCACTGCATACTTCTAGTTGATCAGCCTCCACGAAGTGGGCAAGATTAAGTCCAGCAACAACAACTTCATATTCGGCTTCATTATTGGAGGCTTGGAACCCGAATCTGAGTGCATATTCCACGTCGATCCCATCCGGGGAGGTCAGAATCAACCCTGCTTCGCTTCCGTGGGCATTGGCAGCCCCATCTATGAACAACCTCCAGATGGGGATGTCGGATGCGAGCTGGGCGGTTTCTGTAGGCTCTACCGAGGTGAATTCCATGATGAAATCTGCCAAAATTTGCCCTTTGATCGTTGTTCTTGTCTCTACCTAATGTCGAACTCACTCAGCTCTATGGCCCGTTTCTACCCGCCTTCTCGTGCTCGGGTTTATAAATATTTGCTTCATCGCGTTCGTCAATTTCATAGTGTGGACTTGGGAAGTATGGTCAAAGTCTCTAGCTGGTCACCAATGCTAGAACTAGCTTTTCCATTTCAGATTACCTTCCTTGCTCCTCCTCAGCCTCGACCGTAATAATAGACCTGGCTTGTCATGCTCTATCCCACTCCCACCAGGCGACACTAGTCAAGAAATCGAAAACGGCTAAGTAGAGCGAGAGGAGTTCCCCCTCAGAGGGGCTTACCAGAATAGGAGGAGAGCTCAAGTAGGTTTTCAGGGCTATGAACGCCTCTTCATAGTGGGCCTCCCATTGGAAGGCCTTTTCGTAATTTGGTTAAGTGGTCGACACTCGTCACCGGATCTCGCACAAAGCGACTCAACGCAGCTATTCTCCCGGTCAGGCGCTGAACCTCTTTAGTGTTTGAGGGTGGTCGCATGTCGAGCACGGCTCTTATTTTATCTGGATTTGCCTCTATTCCGTGGTTGTTGACTATGAAACCCAAGAACTTCCATGCAGAGACTCCGAGAAAGCACACTTAGTTGGGTTTAACTTTATCTTGTAGTCCTTCAAGACCTTGAATGATTCAACTAGGTGGTCCACGTGGTATTCGGTCTTGACCGAATTGACCAATATGTCATCTATGTATACTTCCATGGTTGCTCCAATCTGTTTTTGGAACATTCTGTTTACTAACCTTTGATAGCTTCAACCCAAAAGGCATCACCTAATAACAGTACGTTCCCTGTCCGGTTATGAATGAGGTCTTCTCTTGGTCGATAGGGTCCATTCTGATCTAATTAGAGCCCAAGAAAGCGTCCATGAAGCTGAGAAGCTCGTGGCCAGCAGTGGCGTCTACTATGAGGTCGATTCGGGGGAAGGGAATGTTGTCTTTTGAGCAAGCCCAATTAACATCAGTAAAATTAACGCAGAGTCGCCATTTTCCATTCGCCTTCTTGACGAGAACCACATTAGCCAACCATTCGGGATAATCTACTTCTCGGATAGCTGGGCTTGGAGGAGTTTGTCGACCTCTTCATTGATCGCCTTCTGCCTTTTTGGGGCAAAGCTTCTTCTCTTCTGATTGACTGGTTGGAAGGAGGGGGCGACATTCAATTTGTGGGTGATAACTACTAGGTCGATTCCCCCCATGTCCTCTTGCTTACAAGCGAATACGTCCGCGTTTTGCTTTAAGCAGTCGATGAGGAGGCCTTTGGTCAGCTTGGACCTGATGTAGGTAAGGTTTTCTGGTTGGTCGCCGCTGTACCGGTTCCAAACTCTTCAGGGAAGCTTGGCCAAGTGTCGAGCCTCGTCTCTCATGTCGGGCCTTCCGTGGACGCCTCACAACCGGCTTCTATTTCATTGACGCCAAGTAGCACTCCATGGCTATTCGCTGGTCTTCTCGAACCATTCTTACTCCATTCTCCATAGGGAATTTGACGACCATATGATAGGTGGCGTGGAAGTGGATCGCCCTTATGGCATTGGAGAGTAGGGTCATTTCAAAGAACATGTCAGACGATGAGGCATCCACTATGAGGAATTTTTGTCTCCTCTCTTTGGCTCCGGCATAGGGGTCTCCAGTGAGCACCGCTTGTACGACCCTGGGGTAGTACTTTCTCTCCGGAGAATCCCCTTAAGTGGGCGTTCATCGGTTCTAGCTCCTTCTAACGCCCATTTTGTCAAATCACAGGGAAGATGATGTCAGCCGAGCCTCTGTCAACTAGACCCTACGGACTGTTGACACACGACGTCCCTTATTACTAGCGGGTCATCATGGGGGTGTTGGTAACCTTCCAGGTCAGCGTCCGAGAAGGTTATGGTGGTGTCTAACCGAGGGAGCTTAGACACGGCCTGCACTTCTAGTGTCTCCCCTGATCTGAAGCTGCGAGGTGAGCCTTCTTGGGTAAACTAGACTCCCCACCGTCGGCGAATCCCCCAGAAATCACATTGATCTCTCCTAGAGGTTGTTGATGCTGAGCAAGGGCTGGCTGACGAAGTGGTGGAGGAGGTGCCCGGTTCCGATCTTCGGGAGCCATGTAAAGGCGGAGATGTCCACGTCGAATCAGGAATTCGATTTCTTTTTTCAATTGAATACAGTCATCTGTACGATGCCCGTGATCTCTATGGAAGTCGCAATACTTGGTCATGTCTCTTTTGGCTGGGTCCATCTTCATCTGAGACGGCCATCTTAAAAACTTCTCATGCTGCACCTTGTACAGGACTTAAGACACCGAGGCCGTCAAGGGGGTGAACTGCTGAGGTGGGTACCGTGGCTGCAGCTCGGGCTGGGGTGGACCCAAGCGGTCCCTGACATTACCTCTTCTCTTTGGAGATCGATCTCTGTCTTCCCTACCCCTCCGTGGAGATCCGGCCTTCACCCTTCATCTCCCGAGGCTTCACCTCTTTTTCTCATCCTCGCTTCGCGCGAAGAGCTTCCTCGCTTAGACATAAGGGCCTCCTCGTCGTTGATGTACTTTTCTGCTTTGGCGAGCACCTCGACTATGCTTACCTAAGAGTTCTTCGAGATGGAGAACATTAGGTCTTTGGATTGTATGCTTAGCCCGGCTATAAAGGCGGTGATGGCGAATTTTTCATCCAGGATGTCCACCCTAATGACCTCCTAGTCGAATCCTCCGACGCAGGTGACCTCAAAGTTTTCGAGGGCCTCATGGCGGTCAGCAGATGATAGCTCGGCTTCCAGACATCCGGCTTCAAGTGAAGTGGGACACGAAGCAATGGAGATTTCGAAGGACGACCGAGGCTGGCGAGAACCCCAGAAACCATGCCAAGGCCGAGCCTCTGCTGATGGCAAAGGCTCGATTCACGAGGTCTTGATATCCATGCAACTCCATCTGGTTCTCAGAGGTGTCGTGGTGGTTTATGGATCTTTTCATTCCATCGTGCTTCTCGATTTATGTATTTTGAATTTTGTCGGTGCGAAGTGTAGTACCGCCGTGAACGGATTCCGCTTGTTATACTTGAGCATCCTATGGAGACCGGGTTGTCCTTTACCGCCTCTTTCTACGTGGCTCAGCTCTTGCTCGATATCCCGAACCGTCGCCTCCCAAGACTCCTCCTTCCCCCCCTCCGATGAGGGATCGGCTCTTCACCTCCATCGTCTCTATCAAGCATTCCTTCATTGCGACCGTCTCCGGGGGGTACGTAGGGATCATGCCCCCTGGTCCGGCTATTTTCTCCTCCTCCTCGTCGCCACACGGGGTGCCGAGGTGTCAGTTGCTCTCTCATGCATGATATCAAGCACCTTCACGGGCTTGTTGTTCATCCTATGGTCGCCGCGACCGTTTGTGAGTTCCGCTAACTCCTCAACACAGACGCTGATTGATAAGACGGAGGGCCTCCATCTCGTTGCTAGTAGCGTGTAGAGCTCCGAGAATGTCTTTCGGTTGCCGACCGCCAACGCCGTCCCGCTGTCTTACTGGCCCTCGAGGGGCCATGCACCTTCCTTGCTTCGTTTCAAGTCGATACTCATCAATCATCGGTAAATCAATTTATTTGTAGTGCTGAACAGTCGCTCTCGCTGCACGACGCCAAACTGATGGTGCTTTTTCTATCGATATGGGGCAGAGCGCCTCGGGTCGCAGTCGATCCGGCTGGCTCTGATCGCCGCACTACCTATAAGCCGCGACTGGCGGTGGATCCGGCCGCAAAGCCGGATCGCCTCCGATGCCTGCCGCTTCTTTCTTTATGAAAAGTAAAGAATTCAACCGTTGATGGCGTTATGATTTGCAAGAGAGATCTTTCTTTTGGTGGGATTGCTCGGTATTTATAGTGGATGATCATGATGACTCTCTCATTGATGGTGATACTACATCTTCCCACCTGCAGGGATCTTCTTCCCTTCTTTTTATTGCCAATCAATATTAGAGGATAATTAGAGAGCCGTAATCGTGGGAGATCTTTCTTCCCTTAATGGGTAGATATCGGATCGTGAAGGTGGGGTGTTTTCCTTTCTTATGGCTCAACTAGTGGACAATGGATTATCCCTGTCACCCGTCCGGTCCGCTGGACTTAGCTTCGGCCCTGGGCTTACTCCTTGAGAGTGACCAGGAAGTTATCATGGGTCGAGTCCTCCCGTGGGGCTCTTCAACTAGCCCACGGAGGATGCCAGCCTGTTTTAGGGTTCTTTCCCTGGGCCTGTGTTCTAGGCTTATGGGCTGATTTTTTAGGCACTATCAATATTAATGAAAAAAAAAAAAAATCCCCATACGAAACAAACATGAAATTCGATCTTACCATGCCTATAAAATAGAAACGATTTTTATTTACTGTGGGTAACCTTTTCAAAACAAAAAGTCCATGTCATGTAATGGCTGCTTCTGATTTATTACTTCCAACTTAGCCCATGATAGAAAGCCATTCTTGTAGCCCAAGTAGTGTGTTGCCTTGAAAAAAGTTTCTGCTTTTCATCATGTTGAATTTAATTTAGCCATTTACCCAATAATTAATTAACAAGATATGATAAATCGCCTCCAAATTCCAAGAACCAACGGATAAACAAACAGCCCCCATTGCAATTATTTTCAATTTTTAGAATAAACCCATAAGTTAGTTTTGACATGAATCTTAAACTTTGTCAACCATGTGAGGAAGAGTTTTGTTATAGATAATTTTAAGGTTGTGCATGGTTCCCAAAAATGATTAAGGAATGATTTTCTTATATTTAATTATCTAATAAAAAATTATATATTTTTACATTATTTAATCTTTATATTGGAGAGTCAAAATAAATAAAATTGGTTTAAAGTGATAAATAAAAATAATATGTTAGATTCACTATATCTTTATTTTCTCTTCATTTTTTTCTGTTTTTTTCTCTCTATTTTCCTTTACATTTTTCCTTAAATTTTTTGCAATCAAACATGGCCTAAATAAATTATTAATAGATATTTTGCGAGTAGATATGTCTCTAATGTATTGAATTTGGAAAAATATAGCTACCTTTTCTCTCAAAGATCTTGTCCATGCATATCAAACATAATGACAAAACTTTTTTAAAGATCTTGTCCCTGCATACCAAAACATAATGGATGCAAACTTTTTAAATATTCATTCATGCATATTAACATAATGACATTTTTTTTTTTAGAGAGAATAATGACAAAACTTAATTATATGAGGCATGAAATATTATTTGATTTTCTTGCTCTTATTTATGAAATTATAAAACTATGAACACGCATTTGATTAAAAGAGAAAAATATTTTTATTTAAAATGTTATTAAAAACATCCTTTTTACTTGTATTTATTGTTCTTACTTATTTTTAAGAGTTCCTTTAAAATTATTTTGTAACATATTTAATATAAAAATATTTGTGACGCCTTACTCCCCTTGGGGTCCCGCTGACTACCGCCAACTCATGGAACCCTGCCTCATATCACGGCACTCCATACATGAAGAAAATCACACATTGAGCCCATACATCAATACTACCAAAAATCTAACCAACTATATTACAATAGTTCAAGAGTTAATTATCTCCTTAATTACAAAACATATATCAAAATTAAGAATTCTAATACATGTTTTAATATATATATATATATATATATATATATATATATATATATATATATATATCAAAGCCACATGTCGGCTTTTATCTCATAAGCGGCTTCTAATGAGTGTCAGTTTCCGAACACCTCGTACCTAAAGTGGGGATCCTAAGGACGGGCTGGAAGAATACCCAAGAATGATAATCTCCTACACGTTACTCCCACCTAAGCTGCTCATAATTTAAGAATCCAACATTCAAGCAAAACATATATGTTCCTACTCAAATGTATACATTAAATGAATGAGAATATTACTCACCGTTTCCCACTTTTCGAGCCCTCACTAACTCTCTCACGCATGCCTAAGCCAAATGTGAGAAAACGTCGTTTTCAAAACAAAAGGTTTTTGTTTTTGAAAACATAATACCGAAGCCTGGGTGAAATCTTATCGACAACTCTTTGAGGTGAAATTGTCGGATAATTCTCCAACACCATGGGCCTCCGACGCGGAACTCCGTTGCATTAATAAATCCTCTAAGACAATTCTTTGGAAAATCTTCCTTTGAAATTCCTTTCACAACCATTTTCATTTTTCTTTCATGTCATGCACTCACACCTATTGTTCTAGGTTGCCCCGGTGCATATGAAATGCATTATGTCATTTTCATACAACACATGTCAATATATCAATCATGCATATATTTACAAAATTCACGTACTAAATCCATGCTATTTATTCATAGTAATAACATCGCACTAGGCTCACATGGTCTAATAAACAATTTAATTTCCAATGGCTACTACGCTATATTTCAAATAATCTGCTTGATCATGTTAACACATTAAATTCCATGCATTAACAATTTCTTTCCGCACACACCCAAGCCATTTATTTTAAGCAATATTTTGCAAACAACACACATGGACAATTTTAGTCCAACCATCAACCCAGGCTGTTTTAATAGCCCCCAAATGAAGACGTGGGTCAGTCCGAAACTCCGCCAAAATTTCAAGATCTCGGCCCCACTCTGAGGATAGGAAAACCTGCGCCCATTTCTACCCAAACACTCCAACCACACTCAGACACATGTAGCACACGGACCATTTGATACCGAGATCACCGGGACTGGCCCAAAACGGGTCCCTGGCCTCAAAGATGCACCTAATCGGATCGACCAAACGGTCACTCAAGGTCTCATACCATCCAAACCATTTTAATGGCTCTTAAACCGAAAATAAACCGAGTAGGAGAAGATCTCTACCTCCCGAGTCGGGTTTCGAACTCCACAAAACCTGTCCACATCGCAGCTCTCGGGCCAGAGGGAGCACTTGTCTCTTGTCACGGATTTGACGATCTAATCACCGGGAATTTTAGAGAGAAGTTAGACACTCTCTCTCTAAAAACCTTCTCTCACATTCAATTGGTTCTTTTCCCCTCTCCCAAATTGGTTGGGTCAACTTGGGTCAAGAGAATTGTCCTCTCTTGCCACATGTCTAATTGTCATTGGTTCCTTGGATTACACCCACATCCCTTATCCATCTACTTTGGATTTTCATCCAATTAGGAGATGTCACATGTCCACGTGGGCCCCACATGGCCTCTGCCTGACTAATTCAGACTCGACACGTGTGGACATACCGGTGGAGCCACCCAAAATGTGTGTCAAGTGTCCCGTATACCCCGCTGTCTCTCGAAAACGTGAAATTTCGACCGGCTCTAATTCGACTAAATTTGATCGCGGTAGTCGGATCACGAGACGATTCCAACGATGAAGTCCGTTTTGTCACCCGAGATCTAAAAAAATTCAGGATTTTGACCGAAATTAATATTTTTACTATTTTTTTAAAAATTAGATTTTCAGAATTTTTCATGAATTTTAGTTTAAACAAACTTTTATTCTAGAAACATCATAAAATAGTTTCAAAAATGATTTTCATAAATTGTTTGTTTTTACTTCCATTTTCATAAATTGTTTAAAATAGCTATTTGAATGATTTTTAAGAGTTTTGGAATAAAAGAATGAAACCCTAAACTGGTTTATAATAAAAACAAATTATTTCTTTTAATTTAATATAAAGTATAATTTCTATAATTAATAACTTCATTAATTCATGAAACCCTATTAAATAATCAAATCAATTTACAAACCTTAAATTGTTTCATCAAAACTCTTTAATACTCATCCTCAAAGTTATGGAGAAAAAATTGAAATATTAAGTTTTTCCAAGGAATCATTAGAGTCATGCATGACTCATAGAGTCATAATGCAAGTAAATACTTGCTTGGATGGATAATTTTTCACTTGATAAAATTTTAGTACGTTTACTTTTAATGAAAAATGTTATAGGGCAATAAATATGCTTACTTAAATAATTAATTATTTTCAAAATATTATATGAAATTCAATGGCTTAAAATTATGATTAAAAAAACTAACTTTCCATCATATTTTTAAAATGCTAGGAAAAATATTTCTATTTCAGTGGATTTTCTAGTGGAATTCATCAGAACATACAAAAAGCACGGAAATTGGTAGATACGCGAGCATGCTAGGAAATTATAGTATTTTCGAACTGAAATTGTGCCGAAATATAACTTTTGTTCAAACGACAAAAAATCCCCTAGTTCCCTTGACGGTTCCCTAGATTCTAAGTCAAAAATACCTTGAAAAATAGATTTCATAGATTGAATTGAAAGCTAAGAGAAAAAATGAACAAACTAGCTTGAAAAATAATAGATTTGATTGCAAAATTGGACTAAAAATCAAGTGTTGAAGCAAGAAAGCTTTGAAGTGATAAATGCATGTAAAGAAAAAACATGTAAAATTAAGCTAAGAATCTGGAAAAGACGATTGATGAACTTGTACAAAATAAGAGAATTGTTGAAATGCTCTTGTTTGGTTTTGAGTGTTTGAAAATCTACCCTGCTCACGCTGAAATTCTCATTTTGACATTTCTCAAGAACTGCACCAACCCACTTTTTCAATAATCATTCACGTCCCTAGCCAGAAATTCTTTGCTCCCAAGTAACTTTCCCCACTTCCAATAGTCAAAATACGTATTTCTCTACCTTCGACAAAGTCTCAATATTCTTAATGGATAAATTTTTGACAAATTATTTAAAATTTTCATAAATGTCCCTAGACCATGTCATGGACTAATTCTCACGGGCTCGGGCTTTCTGATTAGTTCGGGGCTCTGGCTAGTGGCTTAATATATCCTTCTCGACTGACTTAATACGAATTGTAATACTTAGTGTCAATAATGCAGGATAAGAGGTCATGTGGTTCAGTGAAAGATTTCCTAACGTGTCTCAACATTTGCTGCGATCAGCATCTGGCGGACATCAGATCCGCTGCACCCGATAAAGGTTCAAATCGGTGTAAGGATCCCAGAAAAATCGCATTTCGCGGTCACGCCGGTTCCCGGCACCGGCTTCGCATCAGAAATCTGATTTGTGGTCAAGAAACCCGACGACACCTCACCCATCACCCTCAATCACCCGCGACGATTCGCGCTCATCCATCATCACCGGAACAGATCGGCGATTCTCACCTTAGGCTGCGGTTATGTCTATCGCTGTCAACTGACCTCTAGATGTTCGAGGCTGAACACATCCCTTCTACCGCAGTTTTGATTTTTTCAGCCATCCTCTACGACAAGAACTCACATCCTGCACTGGTGAGTAGATTCGTCCCTTTTTTACTAAGTTATTTGCAGTGAATGTTCCATAGGACTTCTAAGGGAATATTGAAAGATTCATCCTCAATACATAAAATCCAATAATCCAAAAGAGTATTCCTAGAATCTCTAAGAACTAGGAAATTTTTCGTTTTTTAGAACTCTAAATCTTTCGTTCTTCACCAAAAAAAATCAAGACAACCCTTTTTCAGTTTTTCTTTGAACTCCAAATCCTTCGTTCTTCAACGAAAAAGTCTTTAAACATCAAGAAAAAAAAATCTTTTTTCGGTTTTTAGAACTTCAAATCCTTCATTCTTCAACGAAAAAGTCTTTAAAAAAACCAAGAAATACCCTTTTCAAAGTAACTCCAAATACTTTGTTCTTCAAACGAAAAGTCTTTAAACATCAAGAAAAAATCTTTTTCTTTTTTTCGGTTTTTAGAACTTTAAGTCCTTCGTTTCAATGAAAAGTCTTGCAACTAAGAAAACCATTTTTTTCGTTTTTTAGAACTCCAAATCCTTCGTTCTTCAACGAAAAAGTCTTTAAAAAAATCAAGAAAAACCCTTTTCGTCGAGAACCTGCTTTGTTCTTCAAACGAAAGTCTTTAAAAAATGAAGAAAGGGTATGGTTCTTAAGGAAGCTTTTCTCCTTTGTATGTAGATCTCGATCTCTCTCCCTCTACTCAATCTTTTCACCTCGTCTACCAACAAAAGCATTGCAAAGGTAACTCCTCAACCTTACCATTTGATGGACCTAAAAAACTTGCCATCATACCTTTAGGTAAGTTGAATAATCTTCAACATCTTACATTTTTTAATTAGATGGCTAATAAATTAACCTTCTTGATTGCTATGTTGGGAACTCACTGACATTTACACAGATGCACTATTGTATGTGTATGAACTAGTGGACCCAAGTGGCAATAGGCCTACCTTTGGATGTGTGCTATCACTGAACATGTACACACTGTAGGATACGATTTCTACCAACCTAGATCGCCATGGAAGAACACAAAGATCAATTTAATGGAGAAAAAAATTGTAAATTACATACCTTTGGAATCCATGGATCTCTGGGTTGATGCGAACCGATGAAAAACGTGAATGAGAACCGATCTCAAGATCTCAAGATCTTCTCCCAAACAACCATTTGTAACTGGCCTTATGAGATTGCCGATCACCTCTCTCGGAAAAACGTATGAGAGAAAACCGAATGTGATAGAAATGTAACCTTAGGGTTTGGGAGGGACTTGAGCTTTCCTTAAATGTAGTTCCGACCACTCTGCCCTTCCATAACGGGCCGGGCCGAACTCAGCCCACACACCAGCCAGCCCATATGCTTTATTAAGAAGCCCAATAACCTCACTTAATTAGACCACCCACTCACGGAATTCTAATTAATGAAGCCCACTTAATGAAAAAAAAAACTTTACATTCTCCCACTCAGCGACCAAACAAAACCGTGTGCCACCTTTGACATTGGTCTGAGATTATTCTAATAGTCATCCTATTCCGGCGTCCAATGAATCAATCGCAGCGGTAATTGCATACTCATGCAACCCCTTCCATGGTCACGAGTGCTTTTCTAACCTTACCGGAGCATGGATTCAATATGGTAGTGTGTTTAAATGGACAATACCTCATAATGAGTGATACTTCATGTGTTATCCATTTTGTTAGTCCAAATTCTCTCTCCTTAAGTGTCACAACCTAGTGTGTCACCAGAGAATATCCATTATGGTTCCAACGAACCTCAGATATATGTTACCTTGATAGGTAATCCTTACTTAATGTGTAACAAAATATGCTTATCGAGGCTAATGCCAAGAATGCCCCATAGCCTTTATTCAAGGTTTACACAATGCCTTGATATTTTCACGCTTATATGTAATTAACTCATAACCTACATTCACAAATACCTTATCAATGTAAAAGTTGATACATATTCAATTATTACAAAGCAATGTACGAAAATTAATTCAACTCTTTATTAGGAGCAACTTAAACTTAATAAATTCCCACTAATTCACAACATCTCATGATACTCCTAAGCCCATGTTAATGACATGTCGTCTAAATACACAAGTGGGGCCTTTAGTTAGCTGGATCCGCAATCATATCATCCGCTGATATGTGCTCCACCGCAACGTCACCGCTTTCAACTTTTCCTTTATGGTCAGACACTCCATGCTTAGACTCTCGAGACCTCTCGTTGTTGCTAATAAACAACACCGCAGAAGTTATCATTACAATACAACTCGTACGGGCCTATCCACAAAATCAAACACTCTAACTCCTTAATTAGGGTTTCTCTGAGCCAAATTGCTTGAGAAGTCATTTAAAAGCATGCTACAAACCCAGCCAGATGGTGTATATGCAATTAATTTCTCGCTTTCTCACTTTTCCATGATACCGCACCTCCGCTAACTTAAAGATAAGTAATCCGCTTGTTGACTTCTTTCATCTCCGACAACAAGAAAGTCCGAATCAATACCCAACTACCAGAGGTCCCCGAACATGTTTGTAAATCAACATATAGTCTGTCCTCTTAAGTACCTCATAACCTTTCGCAAAGAACCCAATGATCGTGTCTCCGGGTTTGACTGATATCTCGCCTGTAAGTCTCAAGGTAAAGGCAGCGATCGTGCCTAATACTACTGAGCATACATAATACCCCAAGTGGTACTAGCATAAGGTATATTCTTTCATTTGAGTTTCTCTATATCTGAATGAGGACATTGTGATAGACTCAACTTATCACCTTTGCGCATTGTGAGCAACCTCGGCTTACATAGCCGCATGTTGAATCTTCAGAAAACACGATCAACATATGCCCTCTCGAAGATAAAACCCACAGTCCGCAAGAACGATCCTGAATCTCAATGCCTAGACAAAGACGCCTCACCAAGGTCCTTCATCAAAGTCGCTTGACAACATCCGCTTTGTCTCATGCAGACCAAGGTCATCGCTGCGCGTAATATCATCCACATAGAGTATTAGGAAAATGAATTTCCTCCCACCGATCTCAAGAAGATATACATCGGGATCTACTTGTTCCTCAACAAAGTCCATAGCTAACAACACTAAGGAAACTTCAAGTACCATTGTCTAGAAGCTCATTTGAGACCATAAATAGACTTTTTTCTACTTCACATAATGAAGCCATTCGAATCATTTGCCACAAACCTTCTGTGTTGCACATAGACTTCTTCATTAAGGTCTCCATCGAGAAAGGCGCTTTAACATCCATCCGGTAACTCCATATCAAAATGAGCAACTAATGCCATGATCACTCAAAGAATCTTAGAAGAGACTGGAGAAAAAGTTGATCTCATAGTCTACCCTTCCTCTCCGAGTGAAACCTTTGGCCACTCGGGCCCGCTTTAAACTTCTCAATCTTTCCTTTATGGTCCTTTGGGCCTTATACACCCATTCGCAGCCCAACGGGTCTAGCGACCCTCGTGCAGTCTACCAGTTCCCAAACCCATTATGCCTCAGATTGAATTTCATCTCCCTACTGCGATCTAAACTTGAAGGCCTCCGACCGAGGACAAGGAAATCGCCTCATAAGTTATCGGATCGCCATTAACCGATATCAGACTCGCTTCCTATATAGACTAAATAGTCCTATGGTATAGCTGATCATCTCCTTAGTGGATCCTCATCGGGAGAATAGCCACATTCTGCACTCGAGAGCCTTGATGAACTTCTATTTAGAGTCATTCCCAACAACAGATCCCCTAGTCTCAACAGTTCAATATGGTATGTGGAGTTTCCACAATTATTTGTGGCTGAGGAGACATGTATACTACATTACCACCGTACTATCATCCTATTAGTCTGTGAGCAGCCATTTTCTGCCACATCAAACTCCCAAAACTTAGCCGTCTCCGTGATTCCACAATTTCAATTCCATCGGGATTATAGAACCGATATCCCTTTGAATGTTCCAAGATACAAAATAACACCTAGTGGTTCCGGGAGTCCAACTTACTTAATGTTGGATTATATAACTTACTGG
Organism: Tetrastigma voinierianum; assembly: GCA_016808115.1. NCBI lineage: Eukaryota > Viridiplantae > Streptophyta > Magnoliopsida > Vitales > Vitaceae > Tetrastigma > Tetrastigma voinierianum. The sequence continues at coordinate 27,634 of JAEQBH010001812.1, forward strand.
CAGACATCCCCAAACCTTAAGATGGCTTTAAGCTAGGCTTTCGCCCACCCATAACCTGCAAATAGGAGTCAATGGAAACGCACTGTGAGCCACCCATTCAAAATACAAAGTCGCTTTTCAAAGCTTCACCCCATAGAAACCGGTAATTTGTCCTACTAATCATACCCTTACCATTTCCATAAGAGTATCGATTGCGCCTTCTAGCTATACCATTTTTGCTTCAGACTCCTGTGCATAGTAAATCGTGGCCACTATCCCGTAGTCCTCTAAGTATTTGGCGACACCCTTAAGTCATTCAAAGATCGCTATGTTTGCCATAATACTCTCCACCCTAGCCAGATCTAATCAACCTTATGATTTTCCCAATTGTTTCGACTTCAAATCGAAAAATCTTGAACTTGTCAAGAGACCTGTGATTCTTTCTTTAACTGGCACAAATAACTACACGAATAGTCATCAATAAATGTGGATGAAATAAAATTTCTACACAAGGTTGCCACATAAGGTCCACTTATATCAAGCAGGAATGACTTCCAAATGTGTTTAACCACGGATCGCAGCTTTCTTTCTTATTTGGTCATTTTACCCTACAACGGTCTACGCATATCTCTAAGTCATTTTAAGAAGCCCGAGGTAGGATATTAGTCTTTATTAGCCTTTCTATACATCATAGAGATATGGCGAAATCGTTATCCGTAATGCATAAGACTCATCATAGGTAGTAGTCTTTTTGGAAACAACCTTTTCGGTGTATAAGCCCGCATTATATGTCATCGGAGATAAACTTGAAATCTATATAATCAAGTTGGACATATGGCCAAAATTTTAAACCTTAATGATTAAATATTGAAATAATATTGCTCTTAATTTCAAAGAATAATCATATGAATCAGGCATGATGCGAAACTAAATTCCTTCTAAAGAGGCGCAAAATGTGTCTTTCAACATCAACTTAAAACCGGAATCTCAAGCTAGATTACATCTCCCACGAACATGACTTGACCTTCTGTTATTTTCCCACAGTGAGCTTTGATTCATCCTTGTTTGAAAGCTCCTCAGGTTTATGAATCCTGTATGAGTAATCACAGCGTGATTAGTTGCTGTATCAAGCCACGAGCTGGATGGTGCTTGAGATAGGTTGGATTCACAAACAAGTATTAAAGAATCATTACACAGTAAGCCACGCTTGGACATCAGCTTTGAATTTTGCCTGATCCTTCTTCATGTGACCTTTCTTCCTTGCGAAAGAAACGTGATCACCATCCTTTTCCAAGAATGTCTTCTTTGGACCCATATTGTCGGATTGGTAGATGGTTTCTTGAGCACCTTTTTGGGTTCGACTTTTGAACTTCTTATTCTTTCTCTTATAGAGGAACTAGCGGCATATAAGGCCATATGCTTTATCCTTCTTAAGCTTCTCTTCCTCTGCCACCACCACTTTGCTATCAAGTCATTTCTTGACAGTTTCATCTTAGGAATTGTGGTTACTGTCTTTATAATCCCAAAATCGGTGGAAGGGTGTTAGGAACTTGATGCTGACCTACCAAACATGAGGAATAGTAACAGTAAGAGCTTGGGCTTCGCCTTTAGATTACCGTCACGAGGGCGTAATCACTGCTGTTGTACCATCATACTTCATGTTGAGCTTTTGGAGAAGTGTTCCAACCTCGGCATTAGATGAAACTTCGATTTCTAGCCTCTATAAATTGCCATCATTTCATGCGATGCAGTCTTTGGTAAACACTTTCCAGTGTTCTTGTGATTTCTTCATTGTCGACAAGCAAATCTATTGCTCTTTCTCTGACTGACAAAATGAGTTTTCTCCAGCTTAGTCTTGGAGGATGTACGATGTCTGTAGACATCCGTGTAAGCGCATGTGAACATGCCCGACTCCATTCAAGCAGAAAGTCCTCTTTTCAGTTTCTTAAATTCAATCGATAGGATCTCTATTGAAATGGATTAAACATGAAAAATTGTGAAAAATAAAACAAGCAGTCCCCATCAGTAATAATATGAATACTCGCAGAAATTTACATACATCATCATATAATCACCTTTGGGCGAAAATATGTATGCAGTTGTACCTCTCTCCCGCAGCAGCGGCCATGAGAACATATTCCGTCTTGTTAAATCACCACCTTTGGGTGTATGAACCCTTCAAGTGGTCATTCTCATTGCGCCATCATGTAACCCTCCATGAACTAACACATGATCACCTCCTTTGGGAGTATGACCACGTAATAAAACATAGAACATCCCCACAATACTGAAATGATATTTCTCAAATCGTCGAGTGTGCCACTTTGGCGGTCACGGCTGATTGAATCCTTGAAAATCACTCATACGAGATATAAACTTAATGTATCACATTATTATATATAATACCAATTATAATGTTCAATTTATTAATAGTCAATGCTTTTAGATTCTACCGCCCTTATGCAGTGATATTCATGTTAGCTACCTTATGTATTTCCAAAACCATAGAGAGAGAAATACCAAAAATACGTCAAAATACCTAATATCTTGTACATTGGGTTACATGCAGCATTTTCATATCTTCAAAACTTCAACAACTATAGAGTCAATATACCAAATTGTAGAAATTTCGATCTGAATCTGAGTATCAAAATTGTCCCAAAATTCCCCTCACAGCCCTCCTTTGTATCGCGAAGTTAAAATATGACCGTCAACATTCAATCATAGAGTCAAATTGTATTGACGAGATGGGTTGGCGATTGAGCCAGGTTGGCCAGATCAACCAGAATTAAGTTTATTTGTGACCAGTTGACCGTTGGCCGTCGGGTTAATTGTTATTGCGTTGTGGTCTTGGTCGGGTTGTGAATCGCCGGTTGGCCGTTGGTAGTCGGTCGATATCGGTCGGATTACGGGTTAGTGTGACGTCGGCGATACGTCGGTGACCCGTCGGTGCTTCTAAGCGGAACCCGGTCGACCGCGGATGAATTAGATCCGGTTTAATGGTCGGTTCTTGGCCCAGGTCATCTTGGCGATCATCGATGGCGATGTGACCGTGATTCGATCTGGCGTGTCTTTTGCCGCAGCGGCGATAAGTCCTGCGCGTGGCGGCGCGTGGCGGCGCGTGAGAGCGCGTGCGGAGGTTTCCGGCGACGTGCCACCCACCGTTGTGATCGTCTCTTCGTGAGGATTCCAAATATGTAAAAATATTTAATTTTGGATGTATGGAAAAAAACCGGCGGACGAAGTCACTCGTTTTCAGAAAACCAAAAAAATTTTCTCCAAATCCTTATGTTTTGAGTTCTAATCCGTGGTTGGCTCACGTGCACCAAGCGTAGGATCGATTTCTACCAACCTAGATGCGCCGTGGAAGAACCTGGTCGATTTAATGGAGAAAAAATTGTAGTCATACCTTTGGAATCCATGGATCTCTTGCTTAGTTGATGCGGAGCAGATGAAGCGTGAATGAGAACCGATCTCAAGATCTCAAGATCTTCTCCCAAACAGCCCTTTATGCTTGGCCTTGTAAAGTTGCGATCCCACCTCTCTCGGAAAAAGCATTATGAGGCTGAATGTGATAGAAATGTAACCTTAGGGTTTGGGAGGGACTTGAGCTTTCCTTAAATGAAGTTCAGACCACGGGCCCTCTCATAGCAGACCTGGGCCAGACTGACCACACCCGGCCGACCCATATGATTTATTAGAAGCCCGACACTTGAATTAGACGATCTTAATTCCCGGTTTAATTCCGGTGTGAAGCCCGCCAATGAAAAACTTTACACACACGTGCACCACAGTTATGACATTGCATTAGTAGACCAAGGTGGCACTAGACCTACCTCTGGATATGTGTGTTTGACAAACACTTGCACAGGCGCACTTCTTGCATGTGGCTGAACTAGCGGACCAAGGTAGCATTAAGCCTACCTTTAGATATTTGCTGACAATTTACTTTGAATAACTCTTGACCGATTGTTGCTGTTAGGACATGTACATTTTTGAGGATGTTATATTCCCTCAGTTTGGTGGGCATAAGGCCTACTTTATTTATTTATTGTGATTGGGACAAGCTTGATAAAAACCCAGCTCCTCTTCACGAGCGTGGCGAAGGTCTACTTCACCTAACTCCTTGACTCTTAAATCCCCTTCCATTGAGTCATAGTCATCAATCATCTCTTTTGGTCATAGTCACCACCATGGAATACTATGGTCGCGATCACACTACAAAATGCCTCACCACGAGGTACTATAATTACTTAACCACACTACAAAATTCTCTCTGAGGTGCTATGATGCCAGGCCTAGGTTTGCGACCACATTTGAAATTATGAGAAAGCGATTGTGATGTGAGCCCACGCATGACGTTGTGACGATGGGCTTTCTTGTCGCAGCGTGAGAAAAAGCAATGTCACGACATGGAGAAGCAACGTCACGACGTTAGATCCTGCTCACTGATTTTTCCATTTGCTCCTAAGGGATAACCTATCTCTTGGTGCAATGATGTACCAAGTCCAATTCTTTAGAGAAATCTTGCATTTGGATGTATAGTGGCTACAAAGCCCACTTTCATTTACTCCAATTCAACATGAGGGCTTATTTCCTCAATCTGAGAGTGATTATGATACCTTGTCATGGACTTGTCCAGGTCTTTGTTTAGGTAAATATGTGTACCCAATGGCTTAGAAGCCTACCTCATTCACTCGGATATTTCCGCTCCTATTCCCCCAATCTTGAGGTGGTTAATAAGTCTTTCTTGGGAGATCAGTAGAGAATCTTGAAGATGTTTGTGTTTTTGAGGTGAAGTGACCAAAGGACAACTTTACTACCTCAAATCCTATCTTGGAACTGGACTCATACCTATAGTGGTCAAGGGACTAACATTAGGGAACTTAAGGTATAAGCATGAATGTGAGGAAACCATTGACCATAAAAGTCATCCAACTTGATCTTTTTTGTACTGTTCTCCGACACTGAATAGTCCTTGAGACCTATTTATAAGATTTTAAGAAATCCAGAAGAGGCAACAAAGAGCACCCTTGGAGAAATCAATGTCTTTGGTGAATGCAATGGCAAGCCGCTATCATTGAGTAGATCATTACTTCTCTGGTCTAAAGTGGTCATGGAACCTATTTTGGAGAATTGATAATGTGAGCCCATTCTTGGGGAAAAGCCTTTATTTAGGATTAATAGGGATCTCAAAGCCTACTTTAACCTTCCATCAAAGATTAGTATCTACTTCCCCTGATTTAAAGTGGTCATGGGACCTACTTTATTTATTCATAAAACAATTGAGGGTATGACATGGAGGAAAGAAGTGAGCAGCCAAAATAACCTACTTTATTACTCAAAAGTAATTACAAGGAATAGTTTCCCCAATTCTAAAATGGTCAATGGTACCTATTTTACTTGTTATTTCCTCATTCCCTATCTTAGTTTTTCTTGGTAGTAACTAGCATTTCCCACATTGTGGGAAAGTATTTCTTGAGGTACTTCCCATTGATGAAGCTTTTGTGTGGCTCCCCTTCAAGGCTTAATAGTCAATAAGCATTTCCAGGCAATCCTTAGTGAACTTTGAATGGTCCCTCCCAGTTAGGAGACCATTTCCCCAATTCTCTCTCTTTAGCACCGATCAGGTATCCTCTGTATGCTGCCATACTTTTGACACTATTGGCAGCCCTTGGAGTAATTGATGCAGTCACTTAGGATGGTTGACAAAAAAGCGTGTCTCCTCGTCAACATAGCATTTTTATCACTTCATGGTATTTGGAATGATGAGCATACGGCGATAACTAGAGTACGTAACGAGCCGGAAACTACTGTGTTTGCTTTCGGCGTTCGGCTCATTAAACTAAGCTCGGCTAAACATTAAGTTAAACAAGCCGAGCCCAAACATCATTTTGAGGCTCGTAAGTTAAATGACGACAGAGGCACCTCGAGCTTGACCGTCATTTCGATATGACTCGTGAATAGGCTCGTATACAAACTCGTTAACGGGCTAAGTGAGCGGGCTCGTGAACCAGAAGCTTGTGAACAGGCTGAACATGGAGAGGCTTGATGCACAAAATTTTTTTCCCTACAAATGAACATGATGAATATTTTAACTCTTGAACTTGATGATTAATTGGACACCCCATTGTCTTATCTTTTGATTTAGTTGTATATTTGGCTATTTTAGATTGAACATTTTCTTTAATTCCGAACATCATTTTGAGGCTCGTAAGTTAAACGAGCCGAGGCGAGTACCCTCAAACTCAGCTCGTCGGTACCGTAAATAAGCTCGTGAACGAGGGCTGGTGACGGGCTGGTGACTAGCCCGTTAACAGGCTCGTGAACGGCTTCGTTAACGGGCTCGTAAGCGGGCTTGTAGACCAAGCCGTGAACAGGCTCGTAAGTTAAGCGTAGAGCCCCGGCGCCCTCAAACTCGACAGTTAGCTCGTAAACAGGCTCGTGGGCAAGCTCGAGCCTGCTCCTTCTAAAACAGCCAGAAGCCCAGGAACTGCTGTACTTGGCTCGACTGGCTGCGGTTACCTAGCAGTAACCCATTAGGTCCCTTTTTGTACAATTCCCCTTGCTTTCATCATTATTTTTGCCTTAGGCTTGTTAAGCCTTTATAAGTCGTAGGGTCGGCCTAATTCTTTAGTTGATGCCTAACCTCTCCCACATGGTAGAAAAATAATTCTACCTCCTTTGGCTTTCCCGCCAGCATTTCTCCAGGAATTTGTCTTTTCTCCATGACTCTTTGTCTCTGCTTTCTCTTTTTTTTTTTTTTTTTTTTTTTCTGGTGAGCTTTGGAGGAAATTTCTTATGCCACTCCACATGCCATTCTTGTACATGTGGGATAGTAGGAGGGACTATAAACCTTTGGGGTATTTTCCTTCTTAAAGGGTCATTCATGCCTTTTTCCCTTGGAGAAACATGTCTATCTTTTAGAGAAACATTATTTTCCTTAGAGAACTTCTTGTTCTTCCGTTTTGAGTTTTCAAATGAATGAGTATGGATACCTTCCATTCTTTTTTTCCATTCTGATTTGCGAGGCACTTTTCCTTTTCTTTGCGAGTCATTTTATATGTCAAGTGTTGCTTAGGAATCCATACCTTTCTTACCCTGGCACTTGGTGAAAATCTCCCAGCCTTCTTTGCATTTAGCATAGCCCTCGAATCAGTAGCAGCTAGGTTGATTGAAGCTGCTTGTGGAAATGGATCTTCATCAATCGTCATGGCTTCTTTTCCTCGAGGGCTTATGGCTGAAGCTTCCCTTTCTCTAGGGGAATTTACTGTGACTTTCTTTTCTCTAAAGAACTTCACTATGACTTCCTTTTCTCCAAAGAATTTCACCGTGACTTCCTTTTCTCCAAGGAAATTCACCATAACTTCCTTGTTGACCCTGTCTTTAATAACATTCCTGAAACTCTTGAAAGAATTAGTACTATGATTCCAGGAGTTGTGATACTTACAGTAGACTTTTCCTCTTAGCTCATCTTTGTTAAGGAGCTGGTGATCCTGAGGAAAAGGGATGAACTTCTCATTCACAATGATTCTTTAGTCTACGCACGCTGGAGTATCTTGAACTCATGCATTAGAGGCTTGTGATTTCTTTCCTAGGTCAGGTGGTGGAGTTGGCTGCATAATAGGTTAGAGAATTTGTTGTCCCCTATTGCCATTCTCTTCCGCAGGCGGCTGCATGATGCTCCTCGAGCCTCCATTGAAAGAAAAGCCCCCTTCATATGCTCTAGGCTATGTAAGTGGATTAGTCTGAGCAAAAATCCTTTTAGGGGTTGTGGCTATGGCTACATTAGGTCTTTCCCCTATTACGTTCTCTAGAGTACTACGTACCCTCTCTCTTATGGGGGGAAAGGTATCTAACATCTACCTCCATAGGCGGCGGTGGGAGTCTGACTTCGTAGTTCTCAAAATGCTACCCCCCGAGTTCGTTAGAAAATTGCCTTGTAGGCTTAGAAGCAACTTCTTGCCTTGGTTGCCCCCTTTCTCTAAGGTTCTCCAGAATTGATTGAAATTGCTGCTTCATTTCTTCCATAAGGGCAGTTACGATCACTCACTGGTTCTTTATTTCTTGCATGAGAGCTTGAAATTCGTTAGAATTATGGGGAGAAAGAATAGGCACATCCACATTACACGCACCCCTTTCACCCCTTCCTTCATGTTCAATAGGGTTGTTGGATGGATTCCCCTGCTATCGTATTGGAGAATTCATAAGGTTTTCTATTTGTTCCACTAGGGCTGGAACTCTTACTTCATGTGCTGCTTCTGCAGCATCAGATCCTGGGTATGGAGACTCTACAGTTGTCTTACTCCTTAATTTTTGTAGCATTCTTTAGCACAAATGGGCCCCATTGTGGAATATGCACAACTATATAAAAAAACAAAAATATGTGTGGATTTTCACAAAGATGTGTCCCACCGGGCGTGCCAAAAATATGTTTCAGTGGATTTTCTAGTGGAATTCACTAGAACATACAAAAAGCATGAAAATTGGCCTATGCGCAGACGTGCCAAGAAATTATGGTATTTTCGAACTGAAACTATGTCGAAATCTAACTTCTATTCAAACGACAAATGGATCCCTTAGTTCTCTTGACAGTTCCCTAGATTACATGTGAAAATCTGTGAAAATTAAGTGCATAGACTCGATGAAAGCTAGAGAAAAAGCGAACATACTAAACTTGAAATAATATATTTCATTGTAGAATTGGGTGAAAACCCAAGTCTTTAGTAAGAAAGCTTAGAAGTAATAAATGCTTTACTAAAAAAAAACATGTAAAAACTAAATTTGAAAAATTTAGAAAAAAACTGATTTATTTAGACTTGTACAAAATAAGAAGAAAATGCCCAAATGTTTCTTTACTCGGTTTGGAGTGTTTAGGAGTCAGGTCCTTTGTTCGATGTTACAGGTCTCGTACATAGACATTTCGATATTGCACCTTTCTCAATGTATCCGTGTCCTAAAGCCAAGTCTTGTTTAGAAAGTAAGCTTACCTTAAATAGCTAACAACGTCTTCTGTAGTATCATGACTTGGAGAAAAAGTCTCCTCCATCTTCTACCTTTGAGACAAAATTTCAATATTCATAGTTGACGGCTTTGACAAATTATTTAAAAATTTCAAAAATGTCATTAGACACTTTCAGAGTGATTCTCATAGGCTTAGAACTTCTTGAATTGGATTATGGGGCTCGATTTGGAGTATGTATCCTTGGCATTCCACTACCAATTGGTAGAAAAATTATTTTAACGATATCAATAATTTCTAAAATAATTATCTATACCTAGCTCTAAAGTAATCAAAGGTGAAATTAGTTCAGGAGTGATCTAAAGGTCGCCTTACAAAAACAAAATATTACAATGATGTAATGCAAAGTAGTGAATATAAAAAAAAAATTGTAAATAATTTTTTAATATTATGAATAATTTTATAAATTTAAAAAAAATCGCCTCCAATAATTAGTAGTTAGTTACATTTTTCTTTGTAGTGTGAGTCCAGAGACTAGTGAATTATGGCAGTTGCAAATTATTGTCCTTATCTAAATTAGTAGCCATAGACGATAGACAATTGAGTGCAGAGTTATTGTTCTTATCTAAATTGACTGCTGCTGAACTGATGGACAGTTGAACAATCGCATGGGACCAGGTAAACTGCTTTTGGCATGGATTTTCAAAATCCAGCATCACGGATTCCCACATTAAAAAAATCTGCACTTTTAACAAAAAAAAAACAAAAATTTACTATTTTTTTTATTCAATTTGGCAGTGAGCTGTATCATATCATATGTGACTAGGATTCGACACAATGTTAAACCACAGCCTCTATTTAAACTTAATTGAAGAAAGTAGAAATGACTAGAATAATCTGATCAAGAAAAATAAAGACCTAGAAAACATTAAATCCAGAACCAGTTTTCCAAAGTTGTCAAAAAAAAAAAAAAAAAAAAAGAATATTTTTCAGAAAACACCAAGTGTTCTCAATTTTTCAAAAATTATTCTAAAACATAGTTTTGAAAAACATAACCAAACCGGCCTTAGTGAGTACTAGATTTCATGTGCTTATAAAGGAGTTAGGCCCCGCAGCTTAGGCTGTCTGAGCGTGCAGGAGAAGATGAGTTGGAGGAGATGAAAAGCGAGTCTGAGGTCTCATCTGATCGAAAGATGTGGAAGAAGATGCAGAAAGAAGGGAGGAAGGTGGTTGAAGAAGTGGAAAAACAGCTATGGCTGTCAGGGCCTCTGATAACTGTCAGTGCTTTTTGCAGTTTTGTCTCTGGGTGATATCTGTGATGTTTGTGGTCATCTGGGTGATTAAGCTCTCTCTGGTTCTTCAATGGCTACTTCCGCCAGCTACTGTCACTGGGTTCAGCTTGTTGGTGAGTTGGCTTTCTCTTCTTTTGCTTGTTTTTCTCTGCAATATTGAAATCTATGGTTGTGGAAGGTGGGTATACATATTGAACTTGGTGGGATTGTGGGATTGTTCTGCTATTCAATTTTTTGTGATTTGCCTATTGTTTCCAGATATTATACGTAATTTAGGGCTTCTCCCATGTTGTCATGCTTATCAACTTACCTAATCTGAAAATTACTCCCCTCATGACCCAAATTTTCTTCTCTTTCATTAAGTTTGGACACACCTTATCAAAATCAGATTGAAAGAAGAAAAAGAAGATAATCACTTATACTCTGGCCACTTATTCTTCATCCTGCTGCTCTTCCCAGATTTATGTCCAGAAAATCATACTTGACATTCAAGAACATATTCCATGTTTTTGATGACTGAATTTTGTATATATTGGGATGACAACCTTTCTTCTCCGTGGATGTAGGCTTCACAAAGCCTAACCACATAAATATTGCTTTGCTTCTTATCCTTTTCTCTTTCTGTTTGCACTTTTAACACGTTTTACCACACCATTTTGTTGGGCATCCACACAGTTAAGCTTAAGCCTTGCTCTAATACCACCCTTCCCTCCAATATATGACATAGTCGATTTTGGGTCTAATTCATTATGGTTTTGTTTTTGGGCTTCTCCCTTAAAATACCTCATATTAATTGGATGTTGTCTATGCTCATCAACCCATGATCCTTCCCACTCCACCAGAAGTGGGACTTTGGACGGACCCAATATACAGATTTTGTTTTTTGTCTGTGTTTTGTGTATAGGACAAGTGGTAGACCTTGGCCAGTTCAGGAAAGGACCGGTGTGGAATTAAGTTTCTTATCCGTAATCGGTTACTTTTTTCCATGATGAGTATGCACTTTTCAGCTCCGTTTCCATTTTGTTATTGTACAATTTGTTGCAGTTGTTTGACTCTGTATTTTGTATTTGTACAAACAGGGAGGAAGGAAAATCAAAAATATATCATAAAGTTATTTTAAGCACTCTTCTTTTTCCTCTATGTTATGTGAGATCTAAACAGAAGCCTTTAGTCTTTCAGCTGCTAGAACATAAATTATTGACTTTATTTATTCAGTTGCATTTGGTTCCACAAAATTAGTTGTTTTTCATTCTCCCAAAAAGTGAAGAAAATGTTGAATTTGTTCCTCCATTTTCTTTGGTTGAAAACAGATGGGGATGGCAAGTGCATTGGATACCTTATGTGAACTGATCATGTAGACAAGCAATACCATCTGCTTGGCCCACATGCAAGAGGCCATGCTATTCTTCTCCTTGTTAGCATACCTCTTTCGATCATTTGGGCATATACAGGAACCATTCTAATGGCAGTAGGTCAAGACCCTGAGATATCACAAGAAGCCGAAACTTATGCCCGTTTCATGATCCCAAGCCTGTTTGCCTATGGCCTCCTTCAGTGTCTGGTCAGATTCTTGCAAACCCAAAACATTGTCTTCCCAATGATGGTAATCTCTGGAATCACAACTTTAGTCCATCTTCTGGTGTGTTGGCTTCTGGTGTTCAAATCTGGCCTTGGAAGTAAAGGTGCTGCTTTGGCAAATAGTATTTCCTATTGGATAAATGTTTTGTTGTTAGCACTATATGTCAGATTTTCATCTTCTTGCTCGAAAACTAGGACTGGATTATCAAAGGAGGCCCTGCATAATATCCCTGATTTTCTTAGACTTGCCATTCCTTCTGCTGGTATGGTCTGGTAAATTCCCATTTCTTTATGCTTCATATGATCTCTGGCAAGAAAATAACAAGAATTTAATATCAATTTGTATTCCATGTCTCTAAAGATTTTAATGCAGTTTACTTATTTCCATGAAATTGAACAGCTTGGAAATGTGGTCATTTGAACTGATGGTTCTTCTATCTGGTCTCCTTCCTAATCCAAAGCTAGAAACTTCAGTTCTTTCAATCTGGTGAGTGTTGAATCCCAACATTATCTGTAACCATTTCTTGGGATTTTCTTCATTTCCATTTAGTTTTATTGGGTTTTTTTTTCATGTACAAGTACAATCCCACAATATAGTCTGATCTTAGTGGAACAGAATTGTTTCCCAGCCTTAATACAGGTGGAACAATTTGGATGATCTCCTTTGGACTCAGTGGAGCTGTGAGGTAAGTCCTCTAAATTGACCATGTATTTAACATTGAAGTTCTTATGACTTTGATTCAGAGCTAAATTTCCATACTAAGTAAAAAGGGGAAAAGAAAAACTAGTCAGAACTTACTAATTTGTGGGATATCGTCTTGATTTCAACCTTACAAGTGAACTTGATGGTCTAATTGAAACTCAAAAACATGCATATATGTTCTAACATGTTCTTGTTTTCTCTGTTATAGCACAGGGGTCTCAAATGAACTAGGGGCCAGGCATCCACAAGCTGCTCGTTTGGCAGTATTTGTCGTCTTAGGCATGGCCATAACCACAGGCATTCTCATAAGAATAGTTATGATACTAATACGAAACATATGGGGCTATGCCTACAGCAATGAAACAGAAGTGGCTGATATGCTTCCATGATGCCAATTATTGCATTAGGCAACTTCCTAGATTCACTGCAGAGTGTTCTTTCAGGTTTTTTCCATCATTCTTCTGATATTAACATAATTATCATAAGAAATCAGACAAACTTTGAAGTATGCCAAAATTTACCACTTCTAAAAAACACAACATATTTTTCCTCAGAATATAATCATTGAAGCTGAAATTCTGCAGCTAATTTTCTTGTTTTCATTAACGCCCAGAGCACTGCTAGAGGATGCGGTTGGCAGAAGATTGGTGCCTATGTCAATCTAGGATCATATTATCTTGTGGGAATTCCTTCTGCTATTTTATTAGCTTTCGTCTTCCATATTGGAGGCCGGGTATGAGTTTATCATTTCTCCCTTTTACTAACATGTATTTTATCATATCAAATTAACTTGAAGCAACTGATTTCTTGTCATTTTGTCTGTTAAACTTCTTGGATTAGGGCCTCTGGTTGAGAGGGGTTATATGTGCTCTTATGTAGTTCAAATGCTGTCCCTTCTTATCATAACTCTACGAACTGACTGGGAAGATGAAGTAAATTGTTCTTTTCCTTTCTTTCTTTCTTTTCATTTTCAGTGCTTGAATCTCTTTTATTTCTCCTCCCGGAACTGAAGACTTGTTTCTTCTTGTTTTAGTAAGAGGCTACAGATAGAGTCTGTGACTGCTATACATTGAACTGAAATATATACATAAAGAAGAGGAACCTGCAGCTACAACCTTGGGTGAATGATTCAAGGGATTCAATACTTTGTTGTAATTCTATCAGAAGTCCCCAAATTTTCTGAAAAAAGTCTGCTTACTTTCGAGGGTAGAACTGTAAGATATTATTTATCTTCATACCTCGCATCCCTAATTAACAAATAATTAAGGTTTAATGATAAATTAAGGGTGGTTTGATTAAAGAGCCTTTCAAACGATGGAAATCATCTTCGTCGATTTTGACGTTATTTTGACAAAAATACTATGTGATATATATGTCACTTTCATTTAATGACAAGCTTCTGCTAGAATATCTCTAACCTTAATAAGAACGAAATTAGAAAATAAATTCGTATTTATGAATAGAAAATAAATTTGAATTTTTAGGTTTTGAAAAAATAAATTTTAATTTAAAATTCAAAATAATTGTCATAACACAAAATTTTTAATATTCAAATTTTTTTTTAAAACTTGAATATTATTATTTTTAATTTAAAATTAAAATTCATTTTTCAAAACCTAAAAGAAATTCAAATTTATTTTCTATTCATAAACACAAATTTATTTCTCAATTCTCAATATTACCGTATTGTGGTTGAAGGATATCTTAAAACTATAAGTGTTATTAAAATGAAAATACATATATTTAAAATAAAACTTTTTAAATTCGGAATATAAATGACAAAGTCGTTCAGGATTTAAATTGTTATTTTTCCTATTTATTTTTTATATTGTCATGTAATGAGTTCCTTTAAAAACAAGAAAATTTGGTAATTATGGTAAAAAGCTTACCCAAAAAAAGTTTAGAGTAATGGAATCTTAATTGTTAAAATTTTTTTAAATATTGTATTCCTATTTCTTTTCTTTTCTTTTTTGTTGTAGGGAGGGATATACTTGAAGCTGGTAATATGGGTTGAGTTCGATGGACCAACCCACTTTAGCTTAAATTTTTTGAGGATTGGATTGTAAAATTTAAGGTTAGAATAAAACCGAGCCATTTGGCTTGGCAGTTTGGCAGTGGCTCATTGTAGACAGGTTTAAGCTGGGATTAGCGGTGTCCTTGAAATTTTTATTTAATTTGTTTAAGTAATTAGGCTTGTAATTGAGATTTTCGAGGATTCATGTATAAATTTAATATTTTACTATCTCTTTTGTAGCATAGGGGTTTAAAAAATAATTATTACTATAATATATTAAAATTTGTTGTTTAACTATTTTATTTTAATTTATTAATGTCTTTTAATATAATTTATGATAATTTAATATTAAAATCTTATATGAAAATTTACATAATACATTTGAATTAAATAAATTATACTTTTAATATTAGTATATTTTTATTTTATCTCATTAATCTATTTTAAATATTTACAATTTTATTTTTTTATTGTATCCTTTAAATTTTATTCAATCATATATGTTTTTTATAAAAATGAAGTTGTACTAGTTTATAAATTAAATTAAATTTAATAACTATATTATTAGTATATTTTAAATAATTTTATTACTTAAACTAGTATTAATAACAAAATAATGTTATTTTTAAAATAATTAACAAAAATTATAAACTAATTTTTATATTTTTTAACAAGATGAATTTTCAAACAAATAGGATATTTTATTATTATCGAGATGCATTTTTGGAAAAAATATTTTTATTCCAAACATAAATTAAATTTATGTTATTAACATTCTAAATTAATTAATAGATGATGATAACTCAATCATCATGGATGTACATCTTTCTAATTTTGAATCATTTTTAATGTGGAATCACATGTTATTATTAGATATAATGAGGATGAAGATTAGAGGCATATGAGATTTCATTTAATATTTTGGAGTTATTTTTTTCATATATGTTATTAAATTATTACTTTATTGTTTTATTACTATTTATCTAGTTAGTTTGGTGCTTTGTTATAACATTATTTATTTATTTACTATTATTATATTGTTTAGGCTGATTATTTATATATTAATTATTATTATATATTTGTATATTATTTATTTTTATTTGTGAAGAATGATGAATTTGTAAATTAATTTTTAAGGTTTTTGTCGTTTCACTTTATTTTGGCGTAACGCATCCAGCATCCCATGGGGTGAGCTAGGTTGGTAAGCGAATGAAATAAGGCTAGATGTAGCTCAACTAGTTTTCTTACCGTAGCTCGAATGGGCTATTGAGAGTGGTTGAATTGCTTAGTTCTGAGGTTACATTACAACTCAACCTCTTATATTCTTTGTAATGAGTAGTGATTCCCTCTTTGGATATTAGTAGCAAGGTTTGCCATGAATTTGTGGCTTGATTCATCTTGTGATATGCATGCTTCAATTCAGCACTAATTTCATATTAGTTTACACATTAAGTATTAAGTTGTTTGATTTTATATACTTAAAATCAATATCTTAAACATATTAAAAAAATAATTTAAGCTAGTACTTATTTTCGGAATGCTGACATAACTTTATTATTATAATAAATTGAAAAACATTTGTATAATATATGTATAACATATTTTAAAAAATTAAAATGATAAAGTTATTATGATAAATAATTTATTATTATAATTCTTCTGCTAAAAAATAGTATGATATCTATTTATTTTATTTAACTAAAATAGAATATGTGTTTTTAAAATATTTTGGTGTGGATTTTAAAAGATTTTAAAATATCTTTCAAAAAAAGATTTTAAAATATTTTGTGTATATTCTAAATATGGATTTTTCTAAGAAATTTTTTAAAATTAAACAAATAAGTTGTAAAAATAAAAAAATCTAAAACAAATCCTTATAAAGCCCAAAAAATTGCTTTAAAAGAAAAAAGAAAACAAACATAACTAAGAATAAACCCTCCTGATCTAAGTATGCAATTTTTATATTTTTCTTTTTCTTTATTTCAATATTAAAAAAATCAATAAACATGCACTCTTGATGAATATTCTTCACAAGTATGTCCGATCATACAAACCTTCTCTTCTTAATTACTTACTCATGGTAAACATACTTTTTATTATAATCACAATTTTCGATGGGAATAAAACTTCTTATAGCAATAGGAATTTCAAGTTCTTACAATTTTTTATTCAATGATAACGATGATGATAATAATAATAAAACAATTGTGATTAAAATATATTTCTACAGAGTAAATATTGGAAGAAAACCAAAATTTTGATTTATCGAGTAGATCTAATAAAAATCATTAGAATTTGATCTTCTTGATTTAATCTGAAAGCTGAATAGCCGATAACTTCAATCTGTTTGTGAATTTTGGTAATCAAGTGGAATATCTTGAAGTATTTTGACTTAGTAGTGTTTGATAAAATGAAAAAATTAAGTGCTAAAAAATAAGTATTAAAAAATTAAGTCTTTGAATTTCGTAAGTGTGCGTCTGTCTTATAAAAGCGTTTGATAAGTTCTTACGACGATTGAATACCGAAAATAAATAAATTGTTTGATAACAGTAAATACTGAATACTGAAAATTATGTATTTTACATATTTACTCTTATTATCATTAAAATTACATATTATCAAAATAAATAAAGTTTTAATAATATTTTATTTTCACTACAATTATTAATTACTATCAATAACATGTTTAAAATATGTAAAATTATTTATTGTAATAATATTATCAAAAAAGACATAAATAATATTTAAAATAACCAATATAATCTAAATTTTTAAAAATATCCAAACTAACTTCAAGAATATTTGCAAATATTATATTATTTATAAGGAGTTTTAATTCCTAATTTATTTTCATTTAAAATTTTTTTGTGTTAAACAGTAATTCTACATTCATTAAGTAGGTCTTTACTTATAATTTTCAATAGTTTTCATTTAAAATTTTCAGAGAATTAGAACTTCCCTAAAATTTTTGTTATCAAACATATTGAAAAATTAAAACCATTGAAAATTTTCATTTTTCAATGGTTTAAGTATTTCAATAGTTTATCAAATAGGGCCTTAGGAAAATTTTCAATGGTTTAAATATTTTTAATAGTTTATCAAATACGGCCTTAGTTTGCAACAATCATTCTACTTGGGAAATATTGTTTCTCAAACAACCTGTCATCTAAGTCGGAGTTACTCCTAACATGGGTGTATTAAACAAATAATTTCTTGTACCTTCTTGCTATCTTGTGAAAGTACATGTTGATGTATTTTTACATACTTTACCAATAAATAGATGCTTTTGTTTTTGTTTTTTTTGACCGCATAAATGGATGTTTTTGTTAATTATCGAAAAAAATGTATTAGATTGAAAAACAACATCAATTCTCACTTGATCACACAGTTGATCCCAAAAAATTATTTATATATAGAGTCAATTTGCAAGTTCTTGCTTTATTTGATATATACCATGACAACTTCAATTCTTTGTCCACTTTTTTACACCTTCTCCAATTTTATATCCAATATAAGCTTGACATTCATGAGCAAAATACTTGAAAAAAAAAAAAATCAAATCCTCGTACAATAAATTAAACAAACATGGAGCATTCTTAATATCTGAAAAATAGAAACAAATTATATTGTGGTAGTGATCTTTAAAACCTGAGATTGAGGTAAACTCAGGAACTGATAATAAAATGACATTTAAGCCACGACTAAGCGAATACTAGCTTCGTTTTTAGAGGGTGATACGAACTACGTTTAGGCGGTATTTGTGGTAGCGGGCTTGACTTCCCGATTCGTCATAAGTCAGCCCTTAGGCCCACCCATAAACCCTTCCTTATCACGTCTTGATAATTCGCCTCTCTTGTCTTATGTTATTAACTTTTAAAATATGTTATTTAACTATATTTATATATAATATGTATTTTATTAAAAAGTTTATTATAGGTGCAATTTAGTTGGTGCATTAAATATTAAGCAAGATGAAGATGGTTAAGATTAAAAAAATATATAAATGGTTTTAAGTGTGGAAACTTGTCGAAGCTTGCCTAGGCTCATCGGGCTCACCAATCCAGGGCTCGCTTGCTACTACGGGTTGCTGACACTATCTTTTCGGATTTGTCGAGGCCAGACCTTGTTAGTTAGAGTATACCACTGAGCCAGTCAGCTCGCCGCTCGTGATTGCATGCAGTATAAACCCATTAGATTTAGTAGCGACCTTTAAAATAATACACAAAGTTCGGCCAGGCTGAGTAGGGCCTTGGACCTCATTTCCGAGAATCAAAGCGGCGACTTTCGACTTATTAGTGACCATGGTGGCAGGTAACCTTTTTAATACTAAGTGCATGTCATATAATGGTTGCTTCTGATTTATTAAATTCAATTTAACTTAGCACTTGGTAGAAAGTCATTCTTATAGCCCAAGTACTATGTTGCTTTGTTCACATACCTAACTCAATTGATTAGAATGTTTAACGTTTAAAGACATGACATGAAGAGGGGAGGGGTTCGAATTTAGGTAAAGACATTTGAGTATATTGTAAAAATGGTTAGCTTTCAAAAAAACAAAATACCATGTTGCCTTGGAAAAAGTCTCGGTGTCCCACCACCACTTTAAAATGACAATACTTAATTATCATAAGCTATTGAATCTCACTTTAAACTAATGAGAAACATATTTTAATTAATATTACAAATATTTTTAATCTTGTAAATGATTTTTTTGTAGATACAAATTATTTTGAGTATTTATCAAAACACCCCTTATTGTCCACTTGAAAACCACGTCACAGAACCCAAAGAAGTCTTTGCATGATAATTAGTGGATTAATTTCATTTTCTTAAATTGTGATTAGATATTAGACGCAGTCAATTAGCGGAGTGGGAGAGTTGTATCGTTATCACAGAAATTATTATGCATAGATGGTTGAACGGTTGAACCGTCATGTCAGAACCACCTGCTCAGAGCATGAAATCAAAATACAGCAAACCACCTTTTAACAAAAATAAAAGTTTATTAGTTTTGTCTTATTTAACTTGGCAGTGAGTTGTACTTGTATCATAGTGAGATGCAATCTACCATTTTAATATTTAAAAGCACAGCCTCTATTTCAAGGCGATTTTATTAAATACCTTTTAAAACAGCTTTCATTTATTTTTTGTCAAATATTAATAAAAATATCTTTTCTGTACAAAAATAATACCTTCTTTAAAATATAATATTTGATTAAGAGATATCAAATAATCTTGAATTTATAAAACTCATATTTTTCATGTTTTTTTTGAAATAACTCATTTTAGATAAAAACTTTATTTTTCATTTCATATATTTATGTTGTCTTTTAAAAGAAGTTGTTTTTACAAGAAAAATAAGAAATATATTTTTTATTAATATTAGACCAACAATGGAAGGAAGGTCAAATTTTTAAATTGGAGTTTCAAAAGTTCTTTTTATCAAATCACCCATTCATTCATGAGCATTTTAGGCATTACAAGATTTCCATGCTTGCAAAGCAATTAGCCATCGCTGCAGAGACGAGGTCTCCTCTGCCAGGCGATGAAGGAGATGGAGGAAAGGAGGAGAAGCCCAGCTCTGCGATCTCATCTGAGTCCAGAGCTTCTTCAAGGAAGACGATGGAGAAAGAAGCAGAGGAGGGTTTGAGGAAAGATAAGGTGGTAGAAGAATTGAAGACTGGCTATGGTTTATCAGGACTCTGATATCTGTCAGCCTTTTGCAGTATTGTTTGCAGGTGATATCTGTGATTTGTGGGTCATCTGGGTGAGTTAGCTCTCTCTGGTTCTTCAATACGCTCTTCCTTCGCTTCTGTCACTGGGTTCGGCTTGTTGTTGAGTTGGGTTTCTCTTCTCTTGCTTGCTTTTCTCTGCAATGGCCAATCTATAGTTGTGGAAGAATTAGGTGCTCGCCATATTGAATTTGGGTGGGATTATTTCTACTTTTCATTTTGTGATTTTCAATTGTTTCAAATGTTATGCAGTTGTAAGAAATGGATATACATATTTTGTTTTTGTCTGTTTGGGTATGGGACAAGTGGTAGACTTAGCCATTTCAGGAAGGACTAGTCTGGACCTGATTTCGCCAGCTGTAATGGGTTTACCTTTTTTTCCCTTGATGAGTCTGCAATGTTCAGCTCACTTATCATAGCTGTTTGACTCTGTTTTTCTTATTCGTACAGAACAAGGGGAGGAAAACCGAAAATATATCATAAAGTTATTATAAGCACTTTCTTGGTTTTTTCCTCTATATTTGAAGGATCGGCAAGTCTTTAGTCTTTCCATTCAAATTCATGGTGATAGATATTTTTTTTTCTCCTGGATGAATGCATTAATAAGCTGCTAGATCACATATTATTGACTTTCTTTATTCAGTTGTTTTTGCCATTCAGAATGAACATTCAGTCCCAAGAAGTGGGGAAAAAGCTGAATTTGTTCTCATTTTTCTTTTTGGTTGGATAGGTGGGGATGGCAAGTGCATTGGATACCTTATGTGAGCGGTCATATAGGCAAAGCAATACCACCTGCAGGCTATACACATGCAGAGGAGCCATGCTTATTCTTCTCCTTGTTAGCATACCTCTTTCTATCATTTGGGCATATACGAGGGCGCCATTCTAATGGCTGTTGAATTAAGACCCTGAGATCTCACAAGAAGCCCGAAACTTATACTTTTGTTTCACTTGATCCCAAGCCTGCTTGCCTATGGCCT
This sequence comes from Tetrastigma voinierianum, assembly GCA_016808115.1. Lineage (NCBI taxonomy): Eukaryota > Viridiplantae > Streptophyta > Magnoliopsida > Vitales > Vitaceae > Tetrastigma > Tetrastigma voinierianum. The sequence goes on from JAEQBH010001812.1 coordinate 48,874, forward strand.
CCTTCAGTGTCTAGTCAAGTGCTTACAAACCCAAAACATTGTCTTCCCAATGATAGTAATCTCTGGAATCACCTTTGGTTCATCTTCTGGTGTGTTGGCTTCACCCGATTGTTTCAAATCTGTGTTAAAAGGTGCTGCTGCTTTGCTCAAATCGCATATCAATTGGATAAATGTTTTATTGCTGGCACTATATATCAAATTCTCTTCTTCTTGCTCGAAAACTAGGACTGGATTATCAAAGGAGGCCCTGCATAATATCCCTAGTTTTCTTAGACTTGCTATTCCTTCTGCTGGTATGATCTGGTAAATTCCCAATTCCTAATGCTTCATCTGTCGTCAAGAAATCCCATTATTACAATATGTATTCAATATCTCTAAAGATCTTGATGCAGTTTATTTCCATGAAATTGAACAGCTTGGAAATGTGGTCATTTGAACTGATTATTCTTCCTCTGGTCTCCTTCTAATCGAGACCAAAACATCCAGTGCTGATCTGGTGATGTTGAATCCCAATATTATCTATAATCATTTTGCCAGAGTTTCCTCATTTTCCATTTAGTTTATTGCTTTTTATGTACAACCTTGAACCCACAATATAGTCTGATCTTAATGGAACATATTTGTTTCCCAGCCTTATAGCTGCAACAGTTTAGGATGATCCTTTGGACTCAAGTGAAGCTATGAGTAAGCAGTCTAAAATTGACCATGTGTTCCAACATTGAAGGTTTATGGCTAACGTCACAGGACTTTGATTTGAGCTTCATTTCCCATAGTAGGTAAAAAAAAAGGGGAAAAGAACACTAGTCAGAACACTAATTTGTCAGATATTCTTGATTTCGCCTCACAAATGAACTCCGATGATCCTAATAAAACTCAAAACCATGCATATATTCTAACATGTTCTTGATTTCTCTGTACAGCACAAGGGTCTCAAATGAACTTGGGGCCAGGCATTCAAACTACTCGTTTAGCTGTGTTGTCTGTCTTATGACATGGCCATAACCGAAAGGCATTATCATAGGACTAGTTCACAGTACTAATAAGAAGCTATATGGGGCTATGCCTACAGCAATGAAACTGAGGTGGTCAAATATGTTTGCCTGCCATGATGCCAATTCTTGCATTATCAACTTCCTAGATTCCTGCAATGTGTTTCTTTCAGGTTCTTCCATCACTCTATCTGCCTATTAACATAATTATCATCCACTTCTTTTAAACTTTTAAGTATGCAAAATTCCCACTTCTAAAAAACACCAGCTTCTATTTGGCCTCAGAATATAATAATCTCCATCTGCTGAATGGAGTATTGAAGCTGAAATTCTGCAGCTAATTTTTCTTGTTCTACAGTAACACTTAGAGCTGCTAGAGGATGGTTGGCAGAAGGTGGTGCCTTTGTCATTCGGATCATACTATCTTGTGGGAATCCCTTCTGCTATTTTATTATCTTTCGTCTTAAACATTGGAGCTGGGGTATGAGCAGATCATTCTCCCCTTTTATTACCATACTGTTTTATCATATCCAATTAACTTGGAAGCAACTGTGTTAGAACATGATATTCATGTAAACCTGAATTTTACAAGCTTGAGGTTTTACGAGTTGGTTGTTTAATATAAACTGATTTCTTGTCCTGTTTGTCTGTTAGAGCACCTTGAATGGGGCCTCTGGTTGAGAGTTATATATGTGCGCTTGTAGTTCAAGAGTGCTGTCCTTCTTATCATAACTCTACAGACTGACTGGGAGATGAAGTAAATTTTTTCTTTTCATTTTCAGTCCTTGAATCTCCTTTTATTTCTCCTCCCCAAACTGAGTTGGGAAACGCATTTTCTTCTTGTTTTAGGCCACAAGAGGCTCTGAAAGAAAAGAGGATTCCAGCTCTATATTCTGATTGAGACAATTACATTTGACTCTTTGAAAGTCGGTCTGTTCTTTCGTTCATGTTCATCGTCGCATTGGGTGGGTGAAGAATTCAAGGGGATTCCATGCTTTGTTGTAGTTCTATCAGAAGTCCACATTTCTGGAAAAAAATCCCTTACTTTCGAAAATTGAACTGTTAAATATCATATGTATTTACGCATATGTCTCTATCCTATTAACAAATAATTAAAGGTGGTTTATAATTATTCGTAGTTAGGGTTATTAATAAATAATTAAGGTTTGGCTAATGAAATCCCAACTTCGGTGAAGTTAAAGTGGATGGGGCGCAAGGAAAATAATGTTAGATTACCAGTGAGAGCAGAATCTTTTAATGTTGTATTATTGCAAAGTGCAATTAAAAAAAAAAAAAAAAAAAAAAAAAAAAAAGGTTTAATGATAAATTAAAGGTGGTTTGATTAAGACTCTTTTAAAACCAAATTTTGGATCTTTATCCCTAATCGAGAAGCTTTCAACATCCATTTGACAAATATGCCCTCATTATTTTTATTTTTTAAAAAACACCCCATTTTTTCAAAGGCATATGTAAATATAAAATGAGTGAAGGATATTTATAAATATGTTATTTTTCAAGAAAAAACATGGAGAGGGTTATATTTGCAAAATGTTGAGTTATTTAACCAAATATTTCTAAATTAAATGTGACATTGAGGTATGTGTGATGTAAAAAGGATCAATATAGAAACTGGTCTTCCTTCCACCCTGGAAAGAAATATATCCCATTTTCTCACCATCTATCGCTGAGGAAAACATTAGAGGGTTAGAAACAATGCAGTTTCTATCAAATCATCTTCCAGTGATCCTCCCTCTATAAAACTGATCAAGGTACAATGTTTTTCTTGTATATTTAGATCTTGACATAATGTTTATGCAGAGAGTTTTAGGATTCTATTTGCATAATAACATAATAAAGCCATCAAGAAGCTGATTAATTGTAAATCTTCAGGAGATACTTTGATGATAATACAAGTCATTTTGAGTAATTTTCAAAATTCCAAAAACAATTTTAGATAATTTTATTTATTAAGAATATTAGATTAGAGAGCTTGAGGAAATGCATGACTTTGGAGAAAATATCTCATTACTATTAACTGTATCTAGTAACAACTGGGATTTTCTGCATCGCTTTCTGCCAAGTGTCTACCTAGTTCCCCCTTTGGCACAATCTTTGGGGTAAGGAGAGACAAACTATGTTTGCGTATGTTCTACTATGATTAATTTGAGTGTCCCTTGCAGCAGGATCCCACACCACTCGTAGTGGCAATCACATCTCATGTCAGAAATTTAGTGGCGGTGATAGCATGTCATTTGCCAGAAATGCAGCTGATGCCTCGAAACTTGGCCTTGGCCACGATAACCTCGGCCTTGTCCACTGAAAAATCGCGTGAAGCGAAGTTACTGCCAACACTGAGCTAGAAGGAGACTAATTCTCTCTCTTCTTCTCCACTTCCTTTTCGCATCACGGATGCTCGGTCGTCATCGATCTCTGCATGGCCATAGTTGTCAGGCATAGAGTCCATATCTGAGGAGAAATAAGTCTTACCGGGATGGACAACTTCCAAACCATCCTCAGATTTGCTCACCTTGGCCGTATGCGTGGCCGCATGTTCATCTAACGAAGCAGGCTAATTAGGTGAACTTAGCCACGTGTTCCAACTGTATCATTGTTCCTTATTTCGGTTCACAGGAACTCTCGGGCTTTGCATCGAGGCATAAGCGGGAAATATTTGCCCATGAAGAGCTCACGGAAACTCTTCCATGTCATTTCTCGAGTTCAGCGAGGCTTTGTTGACATCCCACATACTTTGGGATTCACTCACAGTTAAGTGCGGCTAGCCTTATCATAGTGGCATCAGAAGTGATCTCCATAGATTTTGAGATCCCTCTCAGCAGCCAGCTATTAGTGCATGTACGGCTATGGGCTTTAACATCCACGAACTAATCAGGTTCATTCATGTTTACGAACCCCTAGGTTATGTTCTCCCAACCTAGTGTTTGCTTCTTTTTCCATATACATTTTACCATGCATATAATTCATACAATGTGTAACACAAAAACATTGAGCATGTTAGAACACAAAACATACAATGCACCCATTACAATGATCTAGCCCATCATAGGAATAGTCCTAGGTATTTGTGTACCTAGACTCTGCTGATAGTTAGTGAGGCGAACTAATATGGACCATGCCCATGAATACCAGCATAGAGCTCCTAGTGTCGTTTACACAAGCACCATGATATCAGGTATGACGCCCCAAATCCCGAGGGTCGTTGGCAGCAGATTAACAGTGAAGATTCATGGATGTCGGGTAACGAGCACCACCATTGAGTCCCATTTTTAAGACAGTTAAGCAGAAGTTGGTGGGTCTCTTTGTATGGGGAGCTCTACTAAAATACAACCTTCTAACGATTACATGTGACATGACCCGATATTATCTGACGACCTCACGAGTCCACATACTAGTAAAAATAGTCACGTAAGGCTCATTTATCCATACTCAAACATATAAGCAAATGACTATAAAACCATAGTCCATAAGAGTTTAAATTACATCATTCTTATACAAAACATATATCAAAATTAAGCATTCTAATATAGGTTTACAAAATGTAAATCAAAGCCCTGATCAAACTTCTTATAATGTCGGCCTCTAGTGAGGCATCGTCTCCTGCACATTCCTTGTACTGAAGGGTCCCACCTTGGGGTGAGCAATGCCAAACATAGTAAAATCCTATAAAAGTACACTCCCGCTAAATTACATCTGATGGTCTGTGTAACAAATAAACCTCCCCTGGAAGTACCATCCACAGATAGAAACCTACATGTCATAGAATAAGATGCGACTCTACATGTCATATGCTGAGCCCTTGCGACCCCTCTGTAAACCGAGTCCCTCCACATGCTTATGCAGGAAGGTAGAAACTCACCAGTGGAATTTCAACTAATGGTCCTTTATCTCAACAAAGCTTTTGTTTTATAAATAAAAACATTAGACAATCTCAAAATAGCTTTAAACAAAAGCGTGGAATGATCAGTAGCTTGACTCTTTAGGACATTATCCTTGGAAGCGACTGCATCCATCGACACCATACATAGTGTTGATTTACGACCATGAAGCGGTGGGCTTTATTGGGCGTCGTCCGATCATATCAGGTCCACCACGGGTTCTGCAGAATGGTGAAAGACAACAACCATGCACACCCACCTATTTTACGCGATGTCACGTTATATGAAATAATATGATAATATTCATTCTTTATTCATACCATCTTCACATATATAATAGGTGTTTCATGTACACGTATGCTACTCATGCATATATTACCATGCATCGATTGGACATTTATATCTTGAACACCGAAATTCGAGCTTTTAAATATACGATTCATGCCGCAACATACTACTTGCACATACATTGGCATCTATAAGTCATTACCAGTTGGGTGGCGTTGCCTATCCTACTAAAAATCACGCATTCTGTGTGATTTTTGTTGTGTGATATTTTGACCGGTAAGCCATTCAGACGATTCTGAGTAAATTATTTGGGCGCCGAATTTTCGATCGGTAATTATTTCACGAAACAAAAAATCAATGATCGTGAAATTCTGCAGGCCATTCTATGGCCGAAAAATTTTGGTCGGTAAATGGTCTAATAGTGTTGATAATTCAGACTAAAATTTTACAATGCCATTAGTCGATAAATGGTCTCGAATGGTCGGTAATTCTAGGCCATTTGACATTAAACCAAAACAATACCATTAATTGATAAATGGATGGTCTCCAAATGGCATTGATAATTACCGACCATTTGGAGACTCATTCTGCGACTCAAATCTTCGGTAATTGGTCGGTAAATGAATTCTCCAGATGGTGGTAAATTAATTTAAAAATTTTTTTTTTTGGTCGGTTTTAATTACCATAGTCTAGGGTGGTAAATGGTCGCAATTTTTTGGTTACTTTATATATATATATATATATATAAATAATTGCATTTACTCCATTTAGGTTTGATATCTTTGCTTTATATATATATATATATATATATATATATATATATACATATTAGGATTAAACGAAAGAAAAGCCGCATTAGTGCATGCATATTATATAAAGTAAAATGTTTTAAAACAAGCAAACTAATATATATCTTTTGCCTTATCTATAATATCTGATCAGAGAAAAATAAAAACATAGATTCCCAAATCCAGAGTATAAGAAAAAAAAGAAATTAATATGTGCCTTTCAATCATGACCTAGTGTCATCGCTAAGTGATCACGAGGATGTATCTGGTCAGTATGGTGAGATGTAGTGCTAGAGATTTAGAAGTACATCTGCTTCATTGCTAATCTGATCACGGTTCTTTTTGGAATCTTCTTTGTGGAGTCTTTGGAGTAGATCTTTTGTAGGCTGGAGCATTCTGGCCGAACAATCGAGTAGATCCTTGAGGAGTTCAGACTAAGTCCACCTTCACGACAACTTCTTTATGGCAAGCCCGATCAAAGCCTTGGGCCATGACTCTTCCTATCATCCTCATAGTCGATCAGCATTAGACAACTCGACTTGGCCCGATCTTTGTGTCGCATTTATGCCGCGTCACGAAAGTCCTCCGCTCGTCAAGAACCAGTCGAAATGGTGGGAAGATGGAGCTTCGTATCACAGTCGTCTATGCGAGTAGAATGATGTCGATGAGCAAAGGCCTTGTGGCAGGCATCTTCTCCGCACCACATCAAGCCTCATACCGTCGTTCGTATCAATGGATTGGGCGATGAATGAGAACTACTGTTGCCATCCACATGAAATTTGAAGTAGGCGGGAATGCGGCAGTCGCGGTAACATTTCCTCATTCATATCTCGCCTAATAAACATAAAATAAGTATTTTAATTTATCTTAAAAAATAAAGAGAGAAGTATAAACCAAATCTTCGGATTATTTTTTACATGTTTCCCGGTCCGTTGACAACCCGCTTAACCGTCGAATATTCATGGATGCCTGCAACCCGACACCACTTCATTGAGTCCCTTTCTCCAAGACTCGGATTTAACGAAATTCCAAGTGTAGCCCCCTTTGTACTGGGAGCTCTACCAAAATACAAATATGTCTCAATAACATGGCAACCTCGTCCCAACATTTCTCACACCCACCACACCGGGTCCACATATGGATAAAAATGAGTAAAAATGGCCACTTGGGCCCATACATCACTACTCACAAAAATATATCCAATTAACTATATAAATTACATGGTTCAAGTGTTAATAAATCTGGAAATAATTCAAACATATATTAAACCTGTGATGCAACAAACTGAGAATACGCTTGAGTCGCAGCAGCTAACATTTCCTCATATCTTGTTCAATAAACATGTAAAATAAGTATTTTAATTGATCTTCAAAAAAATAAAGAGGAAAAGTATGAAACTCAAATCTTTTGATTATATTTTTTTACATGTCTGTTGGGAATCCAACATTTCACACCGACCACACCGGGTCCACATACTGATAAAAATGAGTAAAAATAAGTATTTTAATTTATCTTCAAAAAAAAAAAAACATAAGTAATTTTGATTTTAAAGAAACTTACATTTGTCAGACGTAGATCTCCCATCAACAAAGTCCGATCATCATGACCCTTCGTGTGCGTGTATCCGAATGCGAGGAGCACCGGGCTTACCCTCCTTATGTCTTTAATACAAACAATACATAATGTTAATTCAATTCGAAAAAAAACCTTTCCTCGAGAAATGAAAAATAGGCATAATTGAATACACCACAAAGTAATAAACATAAGAAGTGTAAATTAGAAATCATACTAATGTTCGTCGGCTCACCATAGAGCGAGATCCACAAGTGTGTAGACATGCCACTACCCTCTAGCCCGCTCCGAGCGACGACTGCCGCCTGGCTTTCACACCTCTTCCTATAATCAGATCTTCCATCTTCTCTCGCTTAATTTCGAAAACATGATCGGGACACTCCAAATCTTGCTCTTCTTCTTCAACCATTTATCTTGACTCCATACGTTGTCTTTATACCGATCAAGATGTTTGTGGAACAACCCTTGATCGCCTCCGACTGTGTCCACCTATAAACTTTCTGCAATTGTAATTTAAACATATTTCATCAGTGAACAAAATAATAAATAAAAGATGTAAAAATGTTAAGTAGTAATATATACCTTAAATTCTCTCCAAATCATCAATCGGTCTCTATCCGTCGCTGACTTCCAAATTATGTCCATGAGGTTCGGGCGACTTCCCGTAAAATTCTCATAACCCTAGAAATTGAACCTGACGGGGCTCTAACTGGGTCCCGTAACCCGTACAATTTCATAGCAAGTAAGAAATAAATTAAGAAATGGATAAATCATTAGTTGCTCTATATCTTACTTGATTATCAATTGTCGGATCAAACTCGAGCAATAGGAGAGTCTCGCCCTGTAGGGTGCTCGAGGAAGACTCTCCAACATCTCCATCATCTCCTCCCATGTCTCTTTGATCATTCATCACAATCTCAGATTCATGATGTGACTGGCCCGATCCCGATGTCGCAGACATTCACAACCTCCTCTCGTTCCGTCTCATCACCCTCGACCCTAACAGATCGGGCATACCGAGGCCTCAAGGTTCTTACTAGAACTAAAACACCGGCAACGTGTTGCTTCTACCTCGCCCACGCGCTGCCATATCCGTTAAAAATAATAAAATAACACATTATTGATAAGTAAGCATCAAGTAAAATACATAAGGCAAATGAAAATAAACAAACATGATTAACGCATTGAAATAACTAAACTCACTAACTACTCATTCTCATCGAATCATCTAAACTGTCTGCCTTCTCTTCTTCGTGATGTAGTAACATCATTTTCGTATTCCTCTTCATCACTGCTTTCTTCCTCATTATCAATTAAATGTTCATGAACATCTACATCCCCACTTGTATCCATCTCAGAAGATGCAAATAAAAGGACGTCTTCGCCCCCACTACGCCTTCGATTATAACATCATTTGCCATCATTTGAAAAGTCGTTCTATGACATCATTACTTGGTGATGGGATGTCAATTTGAGCCTCAGCTTTGATCTTTGCACACACCTTTCCAATCCATTCTTGTGGACCGGTCCGACCCGACATTCACAATAATAAAACCCGTGATGCTTGTACGCTAAGACAAAAAGGTTCATATTTGTTGAATCTGCTTTTATCGTGCACATCGACAAGTTTATATCGAGGATGGACAACCATACCGACATGTGGTGTTAACAACCATTCACATTTGAATAATACGCTCTTTTAACCAGAGGGCTTCAAATTCTAACTCGATCACTTCTCGACCGTCCCGTAATAGTCGATTCTATCATCAGACACGATCCTTTAATGCATACCCCGTATTGTTCTGCTGCCCTGCAACTCCCATACGATCTGCCAGAAATTAAAAACCATTCACATAGTAACCGTTGTGTTCTAACCTCTCTTAGGGGACCTCGTGCTATAGTTCAAGATACGATTGGAAATTTTATTCGCACGATTATGAACTCGTAACGGGAATCAATGTATTGTTGAGATTACAATTATAAATTTGTATCGTAACATTACAATTGTTTTGTGATTTTCATGTTTAGTAAACATACGTATTTTCAAAACCACGATGGAAATTTTCGTCTGGCCAAGGCATTGACAAATTTTCATTCAAGTTTAAAAACTGCTTACGCTTTTTCCAGTAACGACACAATTAAAATAGAAATGAAATTATAGAAAATGGATACATTGAGAGGAAAATAGTAAATTAACATGCTAAATAGATCTCATTTGACTTTAGCAACTACTTACTTTATGGAATGGTTGGAACCTCCTCGACACCATTAGACATATAGATGAGTCAGGCAAAGATATTCATCAGTTCTGGTTAGATACCATTTTCCTTCTAAGCATCGATTGTTTTACCCTAGAGGTATTTGAAAATTTCAAACATATCATCATCCACAATGTCATCAAGATAAACCTCATTCCGCTTTTCCTTAAGTGGAAGAGTTGGATCTCCTCATCAGTCAAAGATGAAGAAGTCAGTTGCTTGAAGAATAAAGAAATCTCAGTTATCGGCTCCCATATTCTATTTGGCAGGAATTCTCGAAGAGCAATTGGTAACAACCTTTGCATGAATACATGACAATCATGACTCTTCATGCCAAACATCTTAAGTTTTTTCGCATCCACACATCTCCCGCATTAGAAGCATAAACTATCCGGAAATCTCGCCACCCACTCCAACACATCCTTCTTCTGTGATTTATTCAGAACAAATGGCACATCAGGGTATTTATTGGTGACAAGATTCTGTGCAAATTGAGGACGACGACAATATTTATTCAACTCATCTCTTGACTTGTACGTGTCCTTAGTTTTCCTCAATGTTAAACACTCAGATGAAAATATTGTCAAACACATTCTTCTCGATATGCATAACATCAAGATTGTTCCTGAACAAGTGTTCACGCTAGTAGGGAAAATCCCAGAAAATGCTTCTTTTATTCCACCCACAAGTCTTAGATATAGCTGCAATCACAACCTCAACATCAACATCTATCATCACCTCCTCAACCCTCCATATTCAAATCCTCGTAATTTCATCCCTGCATCTAACCCCGAATTGTTTAGTAACCTTTCTATTCTTAATGAAGTCTTTGGTGTTACGTCGATATGATGATCTATGGCAAAAACTTCCATGGCTACCGAACCACGATCGCTTTCCCCCGCTCTTAATTAATCTAAAAGCATCGAGTCTTCCATACAATGCGGATACGCCAACATACCAGCGCATTCACCCGCATCATAGAATACGCTGAAAGTCATTTATGGTCCAGCATGAGGGCGCTACGCATCCTGTGTAATTTTGCCGTTTGGAAATATCATAAATTTGGGAAACCTCCCAACACCCTACGTAATTTTCAACTCCGCTATCAATGGTCACAAGAAAACATCTATCTCCCCTTGGATTCAGAGGCCCCTAAGACTAACACGCTCAAAAACATAAATTCCTCCTTCATACATGTCCGAGTGCTGACGGCGCCACCACCACAGGCCACAAAGAATATTGTTGTCCAGATTGACCAAACGGCTGAAAACCATCAGCAAACCTTAAATCCTAACATTTCGAACTTCAGATGAAAAATCAGGGAAACACCCATCAAAATGTTTCCAAGCAGGGGCATCGGCTGGTGACACATCTTTACCGTCCTCCATATGATGCTCCGAATGCCACCATTTCATTAGCTATTGCGGTTGATGGCAATCTCGCAACCTAGGTGTTATTGGAAAATAGTGCATCTTCTTATACTAAGACTCTTCAACTTCCGTATATACAATCTATTTCTAGAACCCCTAACCTTTGCTCAGACCGAGCATGCCCACACTTTTACAACTGCTAAGGTCACCGCCATCACCCCAAGATATCAAGGCAAATTGTTCACACAACAATGAATGACCTGCATGTAATCCCAACCCTCTAACTAACTTCTTCGTGTCGTAGAAATCCAATGGCATTCGGGACATCTTGTGGCAACAGCTTCTTGAATGAAATTAGACATATCATCAAACCATGCCTCGCGAACACCGTGTTGCATTTATTTAACATCCTCACTATCAGCAGATAGTTGAGTATGCTTATAGAATTTCCCTCATATATTGTGTTTGTCTCCCAAATAATCATGTCATAGAAATTCCTTTTGTTTCAGACGGGTTCCTCATCCGGCAATCAAAGCTCAAGAAGATCACAAACCATTCTATGGTATGCAAGGTGATTCATATTATCCGACACCATCCGACGCTTCACTTACTAACACCCGTATCGAACTCAACACCTCCTGTGACTTGCTTCTCACCATGGTATATCCAAACATAGTAAACTCCCAAGACAAAACCATTTCTATACAAATGCACCTTCACAATTCAACATTCAAAAACTTTATTCTCGACATTTAACTAAAGTACACATCTATAGCCAAAAGCCACTGACCACACACTCAGATACCCAGAGCAATTCGCAACAGAACAACTTATCCCCATCTATTAGAGAACATTCCATTCACTATCAATCTCTCTGCATCCATTCACGATCGTCTTCCATAACTAGTCACAAAAATTCAAATTTAGTAAACAAACGCGATCATCCTCAATTATTTTTGTGTTCATTAACCATTCATTGCGGGTTCCGATAAAGTTATATTTACGCAAGTAGATATGCAACCTACTACACATCCACCTCCACCTCCACCTCCACTTCCACGCGTCCAACCGTTCTTTTCTCTTCAATAGGTTTGGTCCTAATCCATTTACAAAGTTACTGCTAAAAGATCACGACATAATGTTCATTATGCATGCATTTCTGCAGTTCTTCCTGCCGCGGTTTCCAAGCACACCAAATAAAATATATAAATAATAACATAATCGCTGGATTTAAAGCAAACTGCAATACTATTTATATATCCCACGTGCACCCGAGAACCAAACGGAGCAGAGGCACCAAAATGACACATATTATATAATTTAAATTAAACGCGATCATTTAATTAACGCCCTCAGAACCGTCTGATCGGACAACTAAAGGTATCTCAAACTTCGCTGTAATAATAATCGACTCGATGTATTCTACGGCTAACTATATATTATCCAAAAACGACAACTTTAATCGCTTACGATGATGCATTTTCAAATCGCTATAGAGAATGCAGCTATTTTGCCATATAATTAAAAAATTTTAGTTTATATATGTTAAACGATTTCTTCAATTTAATCCTATCACATGTTCTTATATCCATATCATTCATAAATTCATACTATATCATGTAATCAACTCATATATTCCTATAAATTTCATTCAAGTGATTAGTACACTTGGTACTCTAATCTAAATAAAAGAAGCGAATCATTTACGAAACTAAATGAACCGAGCAAAACAATGCATACATGGTATAATAAGTAGAAAATTAACAATGCATTACACGCGAAAGTATGGAATCAGAAGAGGATATTAAAACTTAAAAATCCCAATTATAATTCTTCAATATACTAAAACCATTAAAATATTGAGAATCATCGATAATTTCATGGCTGACGACTTGCAAAACAATCAAATTAGCCAAATTACCGTAGCTCCAAATACATTATTTTCACTTTCCATTCTCCGTCATTCCAATTCCCTTTTAAATTTGATAAACAATCAATATTAATGAGACTACAAATTTTTATTGGCAAATTGTCCCGGCAAGGTAAGGTGATACTCGTCGAGATTGTCATGTTCCATGTTTAAAACAGAAAGAAAGTCTTGAATTTCGCCTAAATGAAGCAAATACATAAGCATCCAAGTCAACAAGATGCAGCAAAGACTAAATAAATAAAACAAGAGAAATTTCAAAACTTTAAAATAGAAATAAAATCCCATAAATAAAATTATAGGAAAATCATTGATTCATAATAAGAGCACTGCCATTTCAATAGTTTCCAATTAAATTCCTTTTCCCTCTCCCAAAGTCCAACTTTCATGGCTTCATCAAATGGCCTATAGCACTAAATTTCGTATTTATCTTAGGAGGAGCCTCAATAGAATCATCATCATGTCTAATTGATTTAGCACCTTCCCCTTGATGTTCATACATCCGCTCTTGTTTTCATTGATCAATTGCAATGATCTTTCCTTTAAAACATCAACAATGAATTATATATGCCACTATAGCAAACCAACAACTCCTCTATCTCTTCTTCTTGATCATTTTTTTTTTTCCTTTCTCTACTTTTTCTTTTAAATTTTGCTAAAGGGTTAGAACACAACGTGATGAGCACTCATAGTAAACAATTGGCCAAATGATTTTCAAATTGTATAGAAAAGCCTATCAAAGTGCAAAACCCATTATAACCCATTGAATATTTACGCTTTAGCCTCTTATAAAAATATAGCAAAGGCCCAAAACAGATTAAGGCCTATCAAATATTCAAGGCTTGAGCCTTAAAAATGAAGCAAAGCCTCACTCACTCCATACCAAAGCAATGCCCCCAAGGCTAATTCTCGCACCTTGCTCAAACCAGCTTTTTAAAACTCAGATATTCATTTCAATAAATGCATCCAAAATGGAAGTACCAAAAAAAGAGAAATAACGCCACTGCTTAGCTATTTTTTAACAAATGAATATAGCCGAACCTATAAACACACACACACACACAATGAAAATAGCCGACAATCAAAGATAAACACATCTTCCCCACGTACCAACCACATAAAGAAAGAAAAAGAATCTAACTTCAATTTTCACTAAACTTCCTACTTTTCAGCCTTCTTAATTGTGAACTTTAATGCTAATTAACAACATTTTCAATATTGGAACAGTGAAATCTTATTCTATAACCTACATATATCTAAAAATTCTGCCTAATTTCATTTCAATTCCAATAAAAAAGGCAAAAAGAAAAGTTGAAATCAACAAGTAGAATAACGATGAATGCATCCAAAACAACCTATTTGTGTTAATAAAGTTCACCAATAATTCACATCTTGGAGAACATGGGATATTAGTGTGTATGGACAAGTCTAAAAGAATGACACATCAAATCCTTCGACTGCCAATCAAGAAATAAAATGAAATTTCACTTAAATATTCAAATTCAGGCCTGAATTGACTCATCTCCCGTAATACTACAAATTCCAAAATCATTTCAAGTGAAAGAACAAAAAAGAAAAAATTCATGAATATTACACTTTTTAAACTTAATGTTACCCCAAAGTAAAACATCTACCAACTCCGCTAAGAATCATCAGTTTACGTTAAATTACGATATGTTACATTCCATTTTATCCCCAATTCCACCATTTAACAGTAATAATTTTTTTTCCTTAATGTAATGCTATTCTTCTTAATTAGGAGTGGAGATCACTGCACGTAAAGGGTGCAAACCAAGGTCGTGAAACACAATATATTGAAAGTATACAAGGGACAAACAAAAAGCCAACTATAGTAGCTACAACTCTATTTCAATAAAGAAGAGACCAACCAATCTATAAAGATAACGAAGAAGTCAGCTCTTCTCATTCATCCTAGTACGAACTCGAGGACCACATACGCATAAGTTATGAGGGAATCCTAAAGATCTAGATAAAGACATCGCTTCACCTTCACAAGTTCTTTGATTTTTCCCTCCCAAACTGTTCATAACTCTTAGAGGAACCTAACCGAGCCATTCTGATGAGAATGCCTTTCCCCGTTTAAGAAAAAGAAAAAGAAAGCACCTACAACTAATCATATTCTTAAACTCAGACTTCCAAACTGGTGCTTATCGCCCACTTAGAGATTGTCATCTTCATGCAATATAAATAAAACATAAATAAAATTAAATATAGAAGAAGAAATTAATAGTCCATGAGTAGCATTTTGAAGAAATTTTGACCATCGGTAAAACCTGCACTCCAAATTAATTTGAACTGAAGAAGTCAAGTTATTATGAACTATATGATATGGGTTCTTTTGTGGTTTTCATTCCCACACTTCTTTATCATATCCTATTACGAACCCCAATTTCATCTTTCTCTCTTTTCCTGGGCTTCCCTACTGAAATTTGCATCTTTTTTTTTTATAACTGTGGATGTCTGGGCCAGCTCACGTACGCCTCGACTAATCCCAAGAGACAATAAAGTTAATGGCCAAGTAAACCTACAAAGGACTCGAGGACTCTTCGACCAGGACCATTGAGTTAAACTCCCAATGCAATGCCTTTAGGACTAATCGAGCTACCCCTGTGGTTATTGGAATTTCATCTTAAGAAACGATTAACTAGTTGAAGTTACATTAATTTGGATTTTTCATTTAATTTGGACGAATATTACATTTTCTCTTAGTTGTTATAAATAATACCATCAGACGATGGTGTGATGAAAAACAGCGCTGAAAATAATGTGACCTTAAGTCCTCTTCATGGGTTAATGCTACCCGGGCTTCAAAATACTGCAAATAAATAAATAAAGCAAACATGCACAACAGAACAAAGGACCAAGATAGGTCACACCACAAGAGTTAAATTCCTCATCTATCTCATGAACTCAAGGCGCCTACACGCCTAACCTCTTTCTTTCCTTTCCGTAGTAGATATCCCGCAAACTAAAACAACCTTTAACTAAAACTGAAAATGAAAATGCACCGTAAATGAAACAAAAGAAATTAAATGAGAAATTGCTAAACGCACCCTCTTATCCTCGCTAAGCTACCGCGCTTTAAATACTCCGGCGCTTTGTAGGTAGTGAAACAGAAATACTTCCTCCCGCTAATCCTTGCATCGCAAAGATGTAGTTTATCATACGTTTTTCTTTTTCTTTGATAGGTAAAACAGAATGTGGTTTAGTCATAAAATATGCTTTAAAACAAAAAGAAATACTAATAAATGCTATTTACCATAGTTTTAACAAGAAATTCTATCACTGATATGCCATGTAATTCTTAGTGATAGAATGAATGCACTAGGAGAAGCAGGTTCTATGATTACAAAGTCCAGCAAATCAGCCTAAGTAATGACAAGCGCTCACCCATTTAGTACGGTGTGACGATGCACTGATTCAAGCAAGTGTGTACATGATATCGAGGATAAATAAAGAATCAGTATAGCATTAAAAGAACCTAACTTTCTATAGCCAATTTCCCCAAACACCCAGCAGACCATCTCCAAATTCTCTTATAGTTCTCATTGATCTGATTATTCCTCACTGTTCTGCACAACACGAAGATTTTTCCCCCCCTTTTCGAATTTGGTAGTGTATTATTGAGGCGTGAATAATAGGAATCAGGGCCATCACCTAACCAACCACCATATATGAATATATGGATATAACATAGATCTTACATTATCTTAATACTAGTTTCAAAACCAAATAAAAATTTCATAACAAAGCAGGTCTTCAAATAAAAATAAAATAAAAATAAATCCGCAAAACAAGTAAAATTCGAGAACCAAAGAGATAAAAATATCTCATGCTCAGGTGGTCGGGCCTCGCCTCCGCACCATGGGATGTTTACCCTGGCTCGTGCAGATGCAGATTCATGTTTGGGTGCTAGAACGAGTATAATATGAAAGAATAAGTTCTAGGTCAATGACTGATAAAGGGAGAAACATGAAGGTTCTAAGAGACATTCTAAGAGGACCTTGAAGAGGAGACCTGAAGAGCGATCCAAACTTTATATATGAACTGGACATTGGAACAAACAATGTGAACCAATACGGACTGGCAAACAACTGCAAAAAAATAAAAATAAAAAAAATAAAAAAATACAAGATTTTCAAAATAAAAAGGTGGCCCAAACACTTTAATCATAAAATAGCACAAGGATGTCCCAAAAGCAGTCCACACCTACAATAGAGGCTCAGAACAATATATGCACTGACCCAAAATCGGCTTATTTTTTTACCCAAGAACAATATTTGAAATGGAAACTATCAAAGGGCGAACAGCCAAACCCCAGAGGGTCATCACCAAAGAATTTGCAAAAGGGCAATCCCAAGACAACATAGCAGTGTACATAGGGTATATACCCAAATACACCTCTCCCACAACTGTATATACCAAATCCAATACCTAAGAACAGCTTCTAAACTGAGCCAAAACTAGCCTAATAAGAAAGCATATTTGACCAATTAGAAAAAAATAGTTTTCCAAAGAATAAACCAAATAAACAAATAATCAAACCAAAAACTAGAAGACATTCAGATAATAAAACCGAAGGTCCTAATGGCCCAACAAGCAAACTAGAAGGATACATCCAAACCGGTCAAGCAAAAAACACATTAGCCTCGGTTAAGCAAGCAGGTTACCAACATCTAATCAAGGGAAAACCTAAATAAAACCAAAACAAGGGAGGAACTGAAAGCAAAGGTTTAAGCAAATAACTAACCAAACATAAAATCCAAAAAACACAAAGATACCCAATAAAGAACTGAACATGGAACAAACTAAAGGGCAGTAAGACTTACCAATATGAAGAACAGGTTCGGTTAGCAAAACAAAGGCGAACTCAAGTAGCAAAACAAGGCGAACTCAAGCCTCTAGCCGCGATTATCGAGCGTGCTGGATGGACAAGGATCAAAACTTACAGATTAAGTGGAGAAACTAACGACCATTTACTCACCACATATTTGGTCTGTGAATTAAAATTTTGATTTACCACCAATTTTAATGTTAATTTATTTTCGTCTTTAATTGGTTCGTGAATTGGCCTGCATCACTGACCATTTACCACCAAATATTTGGTCTGTAATTAACAGCTAAAATTTTGTCGCCCGCTTAACACCATTTTCATGTTAATTTCTATTTTTTGGTCGTTAATCGGCTCTGCAATTTGCGCCATTTCCGCCTAATTTACACTTCAATTTCGACCAAAATTATTTGGTCGGTAAATTTGGTCGGTATTTGGCCTGGGAAATTCTATTTTTTGAATCAAACCCTTTCGCCCTAATGGTCGTGATTTGGTCAGTAATTACCGACCAATTTTTTAGGTCGGTAATTTGGTCGGTAATCTGGTTATTTTTAGTAGTGATCCTCTAGGTCTAATTGTGGCACCATGTCCATAAATAGCCTACAACCAAGCCATGCAATGGCCTCAATCATACACAAAATCATGCATTTCCCTAAGCCTCATGGATAATTATATCAACATGCATATAATTACCAAACAATATACACCAACTTCAATGTATTAGACAACGCATATCATCACAACCAAGCAATTTGCACACTTGGTGCTACAATCAAATTTTCGAAAAATATGTGGGTACCAAATGCCATTCATAGGCACATGGCCAGATTCTAGACTCAAGGAGCTTTCCATAGAGTCCAAGAACACCAAATTTGGAATCCTAACGAAGGAGTTATGCAAGTTGCAAGCCATGAAGAAAATTAACAACATCAAGAAGACTCGTAGCAAGAGAGATCATCAGATTTTGTCATTTTCGGACATAATATGAGCTCAAATTGCATTAAGATATATATATGGATGGATTCTAGACTCAGAACTTTCCATAAAGTCCAACAACGTGCGAATCGGAATTGGATGTAGGGTTATGGTCGGCCCAGCCTGAGGGCTCACATGAACAACGACCTAATGAGCGCCGTGAACCTACGCAATTACGCCCCAGGCACCTTTCGGTGCCCCACACACGCGCCGACCCAAACTCATCTCCAGAAATGCAACCATTTCAACCTACACAAACCCGGCCTAATCGAGACCACAAATCGACCATAAGCATGGCATAAAACCCATCCTAAACTAAGCCCAAAATCAACTTCATAACAACCCCGAAAACTTGACATCATAGCGAAGAACCAGAAAAAAAAAAAGGTACCTTGGTGCCTCGAGCACCATCCAACAACCCTAGGGCTCAACCAAGACCAAAACAACTCCTGGTATGGAAAATAAACCCTATAGGAAGGTTCCTTACCTCTAGTGAAGACTAAACTTTAAGACCTGGAAGCCGAAACCTAAATTTACCTCGAACTTCCACGAATCTTCAATGAAAACTCCTAGTTTTAAGTCCACGCTGTCGCCTCGATGAGTATTCGACAAGTCCCTGCTCGATGCGACAACCACCCAGCTCCTTAGATCTTAGAGACAAGTCAGAGCTTCTCTTTCTACAAATCTCTATCTTCTCCTCTTCCAAATATGAGCACCATGAGAAGCTGTTTTTCCATTTTGCCCTCCTTTTATTCCACTAACTTTGCGGCCCACGTCGCGCCACGTGTCCACTTTGTCCGTGTCTGCTTTCTCCTAAACGAATCATTTCTTTTCAGCCCAAATTATTTTTAAATGAACTTAGCTCAAGTCATTTCGACTTTTACGAGGATTTTCGTAAAATCTCGCCCTGGGAATCAATCGGCGACTCACCACCTAGAAAATCGTAAATTTCAACCTGTTCTTAATCTGACGAAACTTTTACGAGTCACTATATTGTTTTTGCACAATCCAACGCAAGATACCGTTTCATCATCTGAGATCTATAGAATTTTTTAGGCTTCCCTGAGCCATTCCAACAATTTTATTATTCTTGCCATTTTTCAGAAAATTTTAAATTTTCTTGGGTTTTACATTGAGACCACCGGGACAAGCTGGAAAATACTCAACCATCTCACCTACATATTCAATGGTATATCCCGCTTATTGATTCGTCATTTAAATAATATGAATTATAATTAACAAATCAATATTTAACACAAATAACATATTGAACGGGGTAATATGGATTAAATATTAATTAACAAAATAATTAAACAAGTCATTTCAGGTCAATTTTATGTTATGTAGATTGACACGAATATAATCTGTTTACTAAACATGTTATGCGGGTTAACATAAAATTTGACACAAACATGAATAGAAAAATTGTTAAGTTCCTCAGTAGTTTGATTATTTAAAAATATTTCTTGATTTTCAATATTTTGAAGTCTTGAATCTATGTTTTGAGTAAATACTTTAAATTCTTCAATTTGTTTTATTTCAATTTGTAGGTCTTGTATTGTTATAGGTTTTTGAATTTCAAATTACCATTGCACTTTTGAATTTATGTTATCATTTTGTAATGGTAGAGTATTTTATTATTTTTTCCATTATTTTTTCTTATAAATTTTCTGCTTTGTCTTCTACGTGATCTATCATGTCTATTAATATTTCTTAGTCTGCAATTAATATGTTGACTTGACAAAGGCAATTTTCTATTTGGTTATTCGAATTTATTTCTTCTTCTAATTCTGAATTATCATTTTTGGAATTGTCTGAAGAAATTCTTTCTTCTAAGACATCTAAATGATATTCATTCTTTCTTCTAAGACATCTAAATGATATTCATCATCAGAAAGAGCATTAAATTTTTGTTTTTTGCAAATTGGGGCTATATGTCCCTTTTTACCACATTTAAAACATTTGACTCCTTTCTTTGGTTTTGTTTTAGAAGTATTGTTTTGTTTTTTTATAGTTTGTATATTTTTTATATTTCTTGGTTGGGATTTTCTTATATTATTGCGGGCTTTATGAGAAGGAGGTAAAGGCATTTCAATCTCATATTGGTTACAAAATGATCCTAACTCTTTTCTTAAAGCTTTTAAATATTTCTTAACTTTGGTATTGTAGTTTTAACTGTGAGCAACTTTTTAATCCTTTTTTTTTTACTTCACTTA
Organism: Tetrastigma voinierianum; assembly: GCA_016808115.1. Taxonomy (NCBI): domain Eukaryota; kingdom Viridiplantae; phylum Streptophyta; class Magnoliopsida; order Vitales; family Vitaceae; genus Tetrastigma; species Tetrastigma voinierianum. Next base: position 70,002 of record JAEQBH010001812.1, read on the forward strand.
TGAGATCTCCATAAGTAAGTTCATCATAAGGAATAGTACATTGTCATTTTTCTCTTAAAGTATTTTGAACCTTTTCTATTAGGACTCTCGGAAATCCAAATAGAAATCTTTCTTTCCAATAGGATGCATTTGCATCTGGTCCTATTATTAGCTTTAGATAGGAACACGTAAAATCACTTAAGAGTCCAAATATCTTAGATTTTGTAGGATTTATGAACTTCTTTCTTGAATAATTGTGGGATCTCCTATAAAGTGTTTTGTAATGGCATAAATGAGTTTATGGACATCATTTTATCGTACCATTTCATTTATACTTGTCATTATGTGATATCTTTGAACATCTGTTAGCATATTTTCCCACCAACCTCTGAGTTGGCCAGTAAAACCTACTATCAGATATTGAATAATGGTGTGATCATCATTATCTCTTGAATAGGTTGTTGATGTCATCATCATTTCTTGAACAATATTGAGAATTTGATATTCAAAAATTCCATCAATATACTTTTATTATTATATATTGATCTAATGGAAATCTTTATTCAAATTGGAGGTTGGGAGGAGTAGGTCTTGGATAATAATTCCTAGTATTCTTTTGGAATTTGTGACGATATTCTATTTATTTGTAAATCATCATCAAATTTTTTACTATAATTGGAAAATTATGATTCATTGTCATTTTTTAAGGACTCTGAATAAGTTCCACTTAAATAATTTAACTATTGTTTTGATGATGAAGGGTCCGTTGGTTTGAACTCTCTACTTTTTTGCTAGAACGGTGTAAAGCTCTTATTCTTATTGTTATTCCAAATTTTATAGGCTTCATATTTCCGGAGGTTTGAAAATGGTTTATCATAATCAAGGTTTTATGTTGGTAATATTTTAGGCATATTTTTCAAATCATTCATTTGAGCTAATAGTTTCTAAAATTTGATTTGTAAAATTATTTTGGTTTTGGAGACCTTTTATGTCTTTTTAAATTTGCATTGCCATTTTCTTTCGTGGGTTTATCTTAAAAGGGGAAGCACTTACTGTAGTTTCAACTTTGATTATTTCTTCTAGCTGAGGATGGTCGATACTACTTCTTTTTTCGTAAGGTATTACAATCTTTTGAAACATATTAATCTCTGTAAAAAGATAATCTATATTATTGTTTGCTGCATATATGTCAAAATAGGTAAACATTGGAATATTTATCTCCATTGTTTCCATTGTTTGATACCATTGTTGTTTAAAGTATTCTTTTTGCTCTTTTGTTAATTTTGAGAAAACCCATTTAGTTTTATCTTTGTGTTTTTCTGATTTTAATTGCATCATTTCTAAATATTCTTTGTCTATTCAGCTACTTCGCTATCATCATGAGTCAAGTTCCATTATGTGACATCAATTGAGAATGAGTAGGTGACATCTTAGGTGAATTAGTTTCTTGACGTTTGTATTTTAAATCTGGAATTGTTGAGGAAAAATCTACTTCTTCTAAACTTTATTGGAAGTTAGATTGAACATTTGATCTCCCTAAAGGAATCCTAATCTCCAAAAAAGACTTAGCAGAATAATATTTTCTATGAGGTTCCTTTTTTTGGTTCAAAGTTAATTTGTACGTTTCCTTGACCATCTTCTATTATGGATAGAAGTTTTGGTTGTTCTATTGGTTTGGGGGCTAGTAATTGTTTGAAATTCCATTATTTTGATTGTGTTAAACTTTCCCAGGGAATAGGTTTTGGTATTATTACTGTTGAATTCTTTTCATGTGCTTTCCATATTAAAGTTTAATCCCTAAGGGATGATAACAAGCAATTGGATTGACTACCGAAGTCATTACCTTATAGTAAACTCTGTAAACTATAAAGATATTTCTGGATCTTAGAAGAGTAAAGGCTTTATGAATACTTTGATCATTCATACAGTCTAACTCTAGGTTGGGGTAACAAGTAAAATACATCGGTCGAAAGGATGTATTTGCTTGCATTAGACCTAAAAGCCGGAAGCCCTCAAATCGATTATGTCTAATATCTCTTAAATACAAATAGGTTTGTCTAACCTAACCCCCCATTTCAAAGGTTTGACAAAGAACTTGTATGGCTTCTATATGAAGAATTTTATATCTTTCTTTTTGTATTTGTTTAAAGTCTTTGAGATCTACACCAATAGTTTATGTTTTAGATCCTATTGAATGAGTATTTTCAGAAACTTTGATTATATAATCTTTTTTTAATTCCCAGTTTTCTACTTTGTAAAGTTCTTTGATATTTTGTTTGGGCATTTCCACTTTTGGATATATCGTCTCCTAATTTTCTATTGAGACAGAAGTTTGTTTTTCATATTTTGAGTATGTTCTCAGAAATGAGTTGTTTATCTATATTTAGACATACTAGTATCGGGAGCTTGTTCCTACAATTTTTTTGATCAAATTTGTCATCATATCCTATCTCTTCCTGTTATGTTTCGAACAACTAGTGAGACCACCTCCAGGACCACCTACCTCACCTTAGGTTTTACGACTGACCAACGATTTACTAAGGGTTGACCAATGCTAATTGATGGAATATTAAACAAGATTAATAGAATATTATGGAAATTTTGATAAAAAGTTTGCACAAACATGGCTCTGATACCAAATTTCTACATGATCAATAATAAAAACACATAAGATATATAACTTTGATCAAAATAACAATAATAAGCACATATTTTAAATTTGAAAATACTAAAACTTTATTTGAAATATAAAACTTACAAGATCTAAGATACAAGAACTGAATTTGATATAGGTACCAAAGCAAAGGCTTAAGTTTTCAAAATAAAAGAAGATCAAATACAAAATTATTCTCACTCACTCTTCTCCCGCCTCTACCAAGAGACTTAGTCCCTATAAATTGAAACTTGGGCGGATTTGTAAACCTTTGAAGTCCGCGGACTTGAAAATGTTTGAAATCCGGACCGATTTGAAGACATCTAAAGTCCATAAAGTAAGGGCTAGCTCAACACCTTATCTTGCTTTGAGGTAAAGAAAGTGTCAACGCAACACCTTATCTTGCTTTGAGTGCCAGCTGTCCGAAAGAGTCTTCTTTACAAGTCAGAATTTTAGCCTTTTTTGATGTAGTGGGAGACAAGGAATCTTGCTTTCCTTGTTTGATTTGTTATTTATGACAAGGAATCTGGCTTTCCCTGTTTGATTTGTTGTTTTTGTCTTCAATCAACAAGCTTTGCTAATCACGTGACCATTTGCAACCCCTTTTGATAGCTTCTTTCGAGTCTTCAATAAAGGACAACTAAGTTAGGTGTAAAATTGGGATTCGAATTTTGGACAATTTGGAATTCTCCGTTCATCACAGGATTTGAAAATTGAGGATGAATTCTCATTACTCAAGGGGAGTGTATGGGAGTTGATGAGTATCTTAAATACTCATTTTATCCCCATATTTTTCTTAGGTTTTAGTATTTTTATGAGATAAATAAGTGTCATAGTGCTCTCTTTTCTCAATTTTGTGATTAGGCCAACAATTGAGCGGAAATAAGAGAAATAGGAAAAAAATCGGCAAAGTCATCATGTACGCAAAGAAACATGTGATCCTTTACTGCATGATGTACATACACCTACGCCCTCGATGAATGCCTAAAACACTCATGCCATACCCGCGTCTGTCTTATGGTTTTAGCTCTATTTTACAGTTAAATACGCATTTTATAGCCTGATATTTGATTCTTGAATTTTGTGTGAATAGCAGGTGGAACGGGCAGTTTTTGGGACCATTTCGGGAAAGGTAGAGAAGAAGAGCAGAAAGTCGGCAGGGCAAACGCCGCGACGCCTCAAACGCCGCGATGCTCCGGGTCAACGAGGAGGAAGTCAACAGTGACCAACGCCGCAACGCCTCAACGCCGCTGACAGCTGAAACATCACACGCTTGAAACATCGCGACGCAAGGCGACACCAACATCATTAAAAGCAAAGGGACCATAAATCGAGAGGGGATCGAAAAACGTATGGACGAGGGCACGGAAAGCATAGCAGCAACGACCCAGATCAGCGGAGAAGAGACTTGCTTTTGTATTTTCTTCTTTTCTGAAAAACTGCTGATGGTTTATAGATTGATTACGTGTATAACCAAGTCCAGTATGTTCTAGATCTCACATTCAGTGTTTGTCAAAACCCATCATCATCATAATTTTGATTTATGACTGATTTTACACAGTCTATTTACACTCAGCATCAGCCTATATCCGTGGATTTATATATCATGATGAACCGCCAACATTGGCATGATTTTTGGCCGGGTATCCGAGATCGAGACGAGGACGCCTGTGGATCTGACATAGCGAAATTTCTGGCCAATTCCGTAAATGTGAGATATCCCGATTCCGGTGGGTGTATATTAAGGTTAGAACATTTAAGTGTTTTATATCGGGTCAGTGTAGATACACTTACTCCCGATAGCGTAGATAGGTGGATACACCTCGAGAGGGGGTATCCTGTAGGGCACGATCACCCGCCATCAATAAGTCGCAATAATCGACAAGAATTTCTCTGTGTAGTAATCCATCAAAGTATGTGGGAGACAAAGCCCTAGTCTCCACAACACAGTGATTTACTAAGATAAATTAGTTTAGTTTAATCTCACACCTTAGTTAACTAGTCATTCAAGGTTTAAGTCCAGATAATGTTATAGGGCCACCTAATAGTCAACACTTCTCCCCCGTGGGGTGGATCGATATCTGCACTTAGGTACACTATATACTTAAGGCGACACAGTGCACTATGCGCACAGCGCACGCATTCACACATCACGCCGTTTATCAAGTTTTGGCAAGGTCAGGGAGAAGTTTTATAGTTGATATTGAAAACAGCAATTATATATTACTCCAGAATTCTTATTGTTATTTATTTTACTTTACGCGTCGGTACTCTGGTCTTCAGGTCAGATGTATGATCGGCAATTAAGGTTATAGTGAGTGCATGCGAAGACTCCGCCTGTGTTGAATCCATCCATTTGATCCTCGAGTCGGAAGAACCCCGCCAATCCGCTACGCCGAGAATTGAGAATAGCACAGTATAGAAATCTAGCAATCATGCAGAATAATGAAGAGCACAATCATAGCCATGAGCAAAACGAGCCGCGAGGACCAATGGGAATAATGGTGAACTGGCACCCGTGCCTTTATACGTACCGCATGATCCATACATGTTGCTAGAAGAGTCACTTCTACCACCTACAATTGTTCGGGGACGGCTTATCCGATGACCAATTTGTTATCCAGTGCAAACAACTTCGAAATAAGTCATGACCTTACAGATGCTCAACATCTGCTCTTACCTAATCGCCCAATGAGAATCCGAATATGCATTTGACCAACTTCCTCGAAGTCTGTGACACGATCAAGTACAATGGGGTAACTGAAGAGGCACTCAGGTTTAGATTGTTTCCACTCTCACTAGGTGATAGATCCAAACATTGGTTGACTAGTCAACCACCGAATTCCATTACTTCATGGAATGACTTAGTGCGGTAAGTTCCCCGACTGTTCTTCCTACTCGCAAAATTGCACAACCGGTGCAAGAGATCAACACATTCGCATACTAGAGGGAGAGAACCCGCAGAGGTATGGGATAGGTTTCATGAATCATATGAAGTGCCCACATCACAGACTGACCAAATGGATGCAAGTCCACACTTTCTATAATGGTTTTAGGGATGTAACCAGAACAATGATTGATGCTTCGGTAGGAGGGGCACTAATGAAGAAGACTACGGATCAAGCATATGAAATCCTGGAGGATGTTGTGACTATCACCAATCGCTACCTGGTAGATAGATTACACCGTCGGTTGCTACGAGCAAGACAGATAACTAGGTTCTCAATAACCGTTACTCATGTCGCACAACTTACTAAACAAACGACGAGACAAAGAAGGTACCGCTAATGCCATACGTGATTTCACCCATGGAGTTGTGTGAATTCAGATGACAAAGACAACAACACGTAATGTCACGAGACAACAAACGCAGAGCAGCGCCCCGGGTGATGTGGCCGCATGACCACCCACAACAATGTGGTCGCATGGAACGAACCATCGAACTTAATCAAGTCCAAGGTGGCGTAATAACTTAATAATCAAAGCAGCCGTGGTTATGGATGGAAGAACACCGTGAACAAATACGCCACCACCCCTGCAGGAGCGAACCACCTCCCGAAAAAGTGCACTTAACAAGTTCAAGAACAAGCTATTCGCATACCGCTTTACGAATGCAGAAAAAGGCTAATATGTAACACCGTGCCACCTAATTGAACAACTGCTAACACAGCTTAAGAAATTTAGAGGGTGCAAGATGGGCCAAATGGCCAATCTATCGACAGAAGGTACGGTTCCTTACCGAGCAACTCGGCGGAACCCGAGACGAAGGGAAAATGAACATAAAAGCAAATACGTTTTGAGAAGTGGTAGAGAATTGGCACACAGGGCAACCCCCGCTGATGTGGGGAGGTAGAAACCGAGGAAGTCATCTGCACTACCACCGATAATACAGTAGAGGGAACAACCCTAATAGTAGAAAAAGCTCAGCTTAAAACCCAGGTAAAGGACACCAACCCATGCCCCCCACCCGTAATTTCAACGCCTAAAGAAAAATAAACTAGATAAGCAGTTCACCAAGTTTATGGAAGTGTTTAAGAAACTGCACATCAACATCCAGTTTGCTGATGCTCTGGAACAAATGCCAAGTTATGTCAAATTTATGAAGGACATCTTGTCATAGAAGAGAGGACTGTCAGATTTCGAGACAATCAATCTCATTGAAGAATGTAGTGCCATCCTTCAAAGGAAGCTACCGCAAAAGCTAAAAGACCTGTGTGCGCTTCACTATCCTCGCACCATCTAGAACGCCATCTCAAAGAGCCAGGTGACTTCAGGCGCTGGGGGTATTAATCCTGCTCCTATCCATATTTAGACGCTTCAAGCCAGTGAAGCTCACCCAACCACAATCACACTCCACAGCAAGCATGTGTCCTAAAGCATCCAAGAGGGGTGATAGAAGATGTCTTAGTGAAGGTCGACAAGTTCATCTTCCCAGCAGATTTCATTGCATTAGATATGGAAGAAGATAAAGAAATACCCATAATATTGGGTAGACCATTTCTCGCAATTGGAAGGGCAATGATCGGGACGCTCACGGGAGAGTTGAAATTGAGAGCGCAGGAAGATGAAGTCAGTTTAACGGTCTGCCGTGAGACACCCGACACAGAGGATACATGCTTCATGACGTAGACCGTAGAAGCTATGGGTTCAGCCAAAGTGGTCTCACTGATCCTTTGGAGGCTAGCCTGGTACAAAGTGATTCAAAGAACCTGGGAGAAGAGGCCGAGGAGTATGTAAAATGGATGGATTACTTTGAACTCAATAGAAGGAAATATTTTGAATCTCTAGGTGAAAATACTAAAACGCTGCCATCTCGTTGAATGCTCACCCAAGATGGAGCAAAGTCATTACCTAGCCATATCTGCATGCTTATTCGACTCCGCTCCACCTTACTAGTGATTATTTTAAACATTCCCGACAACAATAGAGGAAGAGTGTTATCGAGGGTACTAAAGATCACAAAATGCGCTCAGATGGTCTCTGGCTGATTTAAAAGGGATTCGCCCTTCTATGTGCATGCATCGAATTTTGTTGGAAGATGGTCATAAGCCTTCAGTGGAAGCACAGAGGAGACTGAATCCAACTATGAAAGAGGTAGTCCGCAAGGAGGTATTAAAGTGGCTAGATATCGGGGTTATTTATCATATTTCTGACAGTGCATGGGTAAGTCCGGCACAGGTAGTACCTAAAAAGGGAGGAACAACCGTCATAAAAACCGAGAATAACACATTACTGCCTTCTAGAACAGTCACCGACTGGAGAATTTGTATTGACTATCGAAAACTGAATAAGGCTACTTGAAAAGACCATTTCCCATTGTCGTTTCTGGATCAGATGTTGGATAGACTAGCCGGACACGAATACTATTGCTTTTTGAATGGATATTCCGGCTACAATCAGATTCCTATAGCCCCTGAAGATCAGGAGAAGACGACATTCACATGTCCCTATGGTACATTCTCATTCAGGCAAATGCCCTTCGAAATGCAATGCGCCGGCACCTAACTGCACGACGGCCATATTCTCCGACATGGTTGAAAAGACAATGTAGAGGTCTTCATGGATGATTTTTCTGTCTCGGGGAAGCTCCTTTGACAATTGCCCTGAGAATTTGCGGCTCCATGGTCGATCGATGCGAGGAGACCAATCTCAGACTAATCGGGAGAAGTTCCATTTTATGGTACAAGAGGGCATTGTACTTGGGCAATCGGATTTGCAAAGAGGAATAGAGGCAGGATGTGCCAAAGATCAAGCACAGAAATTCACTCCACCCTCATTCGTAAAGGCATAAGAAGATTCGGGCCACGCCTAGGTTCTATAGACGCTTCCATCAAAGACTTTCAGATCGCAGCCGTTGTCTACGCATCGGGTCTAAGCGGGACACCATTTGAGTTAGATGCACAATGTATGCGCGCATTTTCAGTCTTGAAAGATAAATTGGTATCGACTCCTATTATAGTAGCACCAGATTAGGCCTTTCCATTTGAGCTAATGTGTGACGCAAGTGACTATGAGCAGTGCTAGGGCAGAAAAGAGAAAGAATATTACAGGTGATCTACTATGCTAATCGAACCTTGAATGATGCCCGATTGAACTATGCCACCACTGAAAAAGAACTATTGACCATTGTTTTGCCTTCGACAAATTTAGGCCCTATTTGATCGGAAATAAGGTAGTCGTCCACACTGACCACTCCGCCATAAAGTATTTGATGACCAAAAAGGACGCCAAACCAAGACTAATCCGGTGGGTTCTCTTGCTACAAGAAACTTAGAGATTAAAGACAAGAAGGGAAACATAGGTCCTAGTCGCACCATCTATCATGCTTAGAAGGGAAAGAAAATGAGGTCCATGTGAATGACGATTTCCCGATGAGCAAACTTAGCTATCAAGACAAAGTGGCGATTCCATGGTTTAGTCGACTCACGTGAATTCATTTTGGGTGGCCAAGGTGATCCCTCCAGACTCTAGCGCTATCGTAAAAAGGTTCTTCGTGACACTCAAAACAATTACTACTGGAGGAACCTATTCTATACAGGCATTGTGATGACCAAGTGATCAGGAGATGTGTGCCCGAAGATGAAATGGTCAGATTTAACCACCGCCATACCTTTACCATGTGGGGGTATTTCATGTACGAGAACAAAGCAGCCCAAGGTACTTCAATCGTTTCTAACGGCCTATTATTCAAGGATGCTCATCATCAGATTCACTTGCGACAAACGCGCCGAACGGGAGCATTTTTAGAAAGGACGAATCCACCATGCACACAATTCGAAGTCGAAATGCTTGATTTACGGGGATGGATTTCATGGGCCCATTCCCCCCTTCTTTTAATAACATGTAGACTTCAGTGCGTAGTCTATCAACCAATTCTATAATCTTGACCTGGTGCCCCTTGAGCCTTTTGATTGGCTCTATGAGCGGCCCGACTACCCTGAGGTCCTCAGGGTCCTGACCAACGGGCGGGGTGAGTGGAAGCTCAATAGCGAAGGGCATGTCGTGCACTTTAAGGCCAAACATTTGGCCTATATTCCCAAGGTGTGGCATCACTTCATCACGTCAAGGCCTCATTCCAATGAAGAACGCGGTGTGAGGTGATCAAGCGTGCCTGGCTTCAACTACACGCATCATCCAAGACATACCCTTCGATAGTCAAGGTGTTACAGAGATGCCATCCTCCATAACCGGGACACAAAAATGAACCCGGGGCACCCCTTTCTCATATTCGGCTTATGCAAGTGAGCCGTGGTGCCCTTAGAGGACAATGAGGCGTGGATACACCCTATTAAAGCTATAATGATCAAGCGTGATAAACCGGGTGTACCACGACCTAAGGCAATGTACGACTTGGGCAATGAACCCTCGAACAAGGATGAGCTTCACGAGTATCAGGCTCGCTTTGGCCTCCCGGGTGATCCCCCAAGTGACGCTGGGCAGTCCTCTACTCAAGCACCACCCCCACAGCCGACCTCGGAGGAGGCCCCATCCAATCCCAACCCTGACCTAGAGGCCCCGCTTGCTCGCCCCTCATCGACCGCTCGACAAGCCGACAAGACCCAGGAGCACCGAGTCCTCATTACCTAGGATATGGAGGCCCTCCAAGCTGACATGCGTACCGTCCTGGCTAACCAGGTGACCATTCTCCGAAATTAGCAAATCCCTCCAGACCACCGCCTACAAATTTTCTTCACTCCGCCACCACCGCCGCCACCGCAGTTGACACGACCGATCACCGGGGGAATTTTCCCACCCCTCTCGCTCTTCATATAGGACACCGCCCACTTATGTTCTCTGGGGTGGGCTGATCGGTTTTGTTAGCTGGCATCGCTTTGTGATGGCCATTTTATTTTCGTGGTTCCCGCTTTATTTTAGGTTAGGTTTGTGTTGTTTATTTAGTATGCAGAGTCCTGTGTTTAGTTTATGTTTTTTTTTGTTATGGTAGGTCATTTTTCTGTTTTGTTGTTTATAGTCACTGGGAGTCCCTAGTATTAGGATATGTTGATCTTCATATTGTTTAGGTAGTGTGTGTGTGTTGCCATGCTTGGGAGTCAAGGATCTCTTTTGACCGAGTCCAAAATAATCATGGACGTAACATGCTGATAAATCCGTAAAGGACTAAGAGGGTGTTAGATGCTCGGAATTCCCCATGATCAATAGGTGGGGGAGGCAAAGTGAATCACCCCGGATACTCAAGAAACCATTTCAACGAGCCTATCAACCCACACACGAGATGACCCTAGGGTAGCGTCTAAGCGCCGAGCTCCTGGCCACTAAGGTTCAACAGAAACCCCTGAGTCTCTAAACACCAAAGTGATGTGGAGACACCCTAAATAAAAGAGGATCGCCACGCCCCAAATAAAAAAAAAAAAAAAAAAAAACAACAACAAAAATAAAGAATTAAGTGGATCTTTCTAATCTAATCCCTTACATTCCCGGGAGGAGCCTTAAAGCCTAACGCCCTCAAACAACCCAATGGTACCTATCAATTTTCACCTAGCCTGCTACAGGATGTAAGCATAAGTTTCCCACAAACTTAGGGCCCTTAGGTTTAGCTGAGTGTTCCTAGGTGAATTTGGAGGGGAACTCAGTTCTAAGGCCCTTAACCAACTGGTGGGGAGTCACTAACTAATCCCCGCTACAGAACACTTAAAGATAAACTTACAGGTGTACTACAAGGCTTTTCTTTCACGAGTAGGTATGGTTAATGAATAAACACTAAGGTGTTCTTATCCTTCAGAGTTAGACTCTCCCAACCAAGTGAGTTGAACTCAAGTTCGAAGGTCGGAACCAAGGTATATGTTGCAGATCATGTATTCACTGCACATAGTATCCTTGGGAAAGGCTTATCAACAATTTCTGAGTTTACTACAAATAAAAAAGACATTTGTTAACATATAAATCATTGACTTAAGCAAATATATGTCATGGTAGATAGTTAATTTAAGCAATCTTGAATTAAATGGATCTTCTAATAGTTACCTTAACGTATGCTAAATCAAAGAAAATAAATAATAACACATGATGACCTTAGCATGACTTATATTTGTAAGGTCAAGGTTGATTTGGTAAATAAGATGTAATTATAACTTTGGCATTTAATATATAAGTCAACTAATAGCTACTTCTTATTATTATTATTTTTATCATATTAATATATATATATATATATATATATATATATATATATATATATAACTTGAATATATGGAAATATTTGATAAGAATTATTATTATGATTATTATTATTTATAAAAAATATTAATTTTCGTATACATTTTAATTTTTTAAATTATTATATTAAATTATTTGACAAATGCTTAATAAATTTGATAAATTGCTTATAATAAAAATTATATTAATTGCTAAATTAAATAATCAAATATATTTATATAATAATCAAATTAGTGTTTAAATACTGGAACCATCAGTTGGATTTTCATTTGTCATAATTCCATAATTAAATCATTTTAATTTATTAAATTAATTAATCAAGTGTATTTTTGTACTAATTAAAAATTAAAGCCCGAACATGGAAGCATCCCTTGGATTTTCATTTGTCCTCGTGTCAACACTAGACACCTTTTCGACCTTGGATCAACCCTAGCTTCCCCCCTCTTTCATTATAAAATCAAAATGGTGCTGAAACAACAGTGAGTGGCGAGTGGTGAACGGCAAGTAATAAGCAGTCCTGCTGATGGAATCAACTATTTGCACCCCTTTTATTCTTTCCGTGGCAATGGAACAAAGATAAGGGCATGCAATCAGCGGGAGCCCACAGGCAGTCAACAATGCAATTTCAGAAGCGAGCAACCAGCGACGCTATTGTAGAGACGATCAGCAACCAGGAACATTGCAGCAGTGACCTTTCCATTTCTTGCCAAAAATCCCTTTTTCTTTCGTTCTTTTCGTATGTCCTTTCCTTCAGCTTAAAATTATCTGAAATATACAGAAAATTTCTCCATAATATTGAAGAAATTTCACCAAAATCCATATTTAGGTTTGTGTATCAGCCAAATTTCTCTATTTCTTGAAATTTTGGGGAAATTCCAACGAAATTTGTGCAAATTTCATTAAAATTTATGGAGATTTCTTATAGCGAAAATTTCTACCCCACCTAGATTTCATTTCATGGCTATGGAAACTCAATATTTTGGAGAAATTTTTAACCTTGCTCAACTATAAACAATGGGACACTTATTCTTTGCTTATTACATTCCTAAAAAAACTTGAAAACCCCTATTCACGGAAAACCTTACCCTTGGTTGAATCGCCTCCAATCCCAAGGTTCTATTTATTCTTTAATTTCTCCAAATTCGCAGCACAAAAAAAGCCATGAATGCAAGATCAAACCTTGTAGAGTTTTATATAGAAGATGTTTTGAGGACAACGACGGTAAGCTTTTCTGGCTGAGTTTGTAAGTGGTTTACAGATCTTTAATTTGGTTGATTTAGAATTTTCAAAGGTTAGAGTGTTTAAATATTAATTGTTGAATAAATTTTGGGGCATTTCAAATATTAATTGTTGTATAAATTTTGGGGCTTTTCAGATTGGGAATGGCAAATGGCAGAATAATGTTCCAGATCTTGGTATCTAAATTAGCTCCAGGATTGAAGCTTTAGAAAGAGTAGACCACAAAGTTTAAAATCATGATAGACTTATTGATCTTATTCAGTTTTAGATAATATTTATTGGATTTTGATGTTCAAATGTTGATTGTTTGTCCAACATTGGTTTTTGTAGTTAAAGTGAGCATTCAATATGGGTTTTATGAGCACTATCAAATGGTTCTTAGATAAGATCTTCTAAAATGATGAAGGAAAGCTTCATATTTTTAAACTAGACTGCATTGAAGAATCATGATTTAAAACATAAAAATGGTTTCTTTTTTTAGGATTTGTAGAGAAGCAAGAGTAGAGTATTGAAACAAAACAAAGTCTCTCTAATTCTTTCTACAGTTAGTCCTATGTAAAGTCGAAATTTTTAAGTGATATTTTTATTAATTAAAGAAAGGCCTTTGGTCCATTTCCATTCTTTGCATTGGATAGAGATATTTTATCTTTGCTTTTGGTCATTTTATATGAGAAATTTAAGGTTCAAGGATAAGTGGGGAAATTTTATCCATTGAATTTTGAGAATTGCATAGGAAACAAAAATCAATGTGTCAATTGGTTCTTTTTTTCTTTTTACCACAAGTGTTTTGTTTTTGGCTTTTTCATTTCAACTCTTTCTTTATATTTCTATAAGAACATTTACAATTGTGAAATACTTTTTATAGAATTATTTTAATGAATATTATAAGCTAGAGAAAAAAGTATTTATATTATAATTATATTTTGAATTAAAATGAACGTTCTACATATCCAAATAGATTTTTAGTGGGATTGTTTATTAGATAATTTCTGTATTTAGCTTTCCATGTAATCCATATATATTCATCAAAAAATTCTATATATTTATATCCAAACCATTTCCTTAAATAAACTTTTTGAATATTTCCAAAGATATAAAAAAATTTTCATAAGTAGAAAGATATAAAAAATTGACTAATGGTGTTATGGTTTTCTTTTTTTTGGTTTCTTTGTAGTCTATATGTTGAATTTTCCAATCCCATGACAAGATGGTTTTGATGATACAAGAGTCATATTCAAAAGGGAGGAGAGATAGCCAAGGTATCAAGTTTGCTTTGCTTTGTTTTATATTTTTAATATTTAATTTTTCCGTATTTGTTGCTTACTTTTCTATTAATATTTGGAGAATGGAAACTAAAGAACGATATAAGAGAAGGAAGGCTTAGGAGTTTAAGCTTTTCAGTTTGCTCGATGACATACATGGGAATGTTTACAAAAAAGATGTCTCTAATTTAATCAGGATAAGCTTTTAAGTTTCAGGATTTTCTTGAATATCCTTGGATATCTTATTTATTGGTTGGGTTATGGAAGGTTCCAAATTCAAGTCCTAGGAGCAAAAACAATGGGAAAAAAATATCAAAAAAGAAAATTCTGTGATAATTCACAGAAGGAACTACATAGATATTTCACCCAATACTAAAAATATTTCCTCATAAAGTAATAAGATAAAATAACTAGACAATGAAGAAGAAAATTAGAAGATAATGATAGGAAACCTCTCTAGTATCTTTATATATAAAGTAAGAAGGCCTCTATGAGTGAAAACTGCAACACCAAAGATTTCTTAATCCCATGGCCCATTTTCTTGGAGCAATTCCTCAATTTCATTAAATGGATTATCCCTTTGAATAGAGTAGTTTTCCCATGGCTAAGATTACTTATTTCAACTGAATTTGGAAGTATACAACAAGTTTCATGTGTGATAAAAGAAAAGTAAGCATAAGTTCCATGTGCAATAAAAAAAAAAAGTAACCATGTAAAAAGAACTGAATTGTTAAAGTAGAGTCTACTTTTAGATGTACATGCTTCACTGAATGTGATGAAGAAAGTTCAATTTCCATATTCATCATTTTTTTTATTCCATTATTTAGACTTTTAGTAGTTTATGTTCTTTCACTGAAAGCTTGAAAAAATAATATATTTTGGTTGTTTGGCATCAATCGACAATGTCGATTTGTAGTAGAAGGGCATCAAGGTAAATTTTCTTGTAGTGTATACAATTTAAAACAATTTAAAAAATCATAATGATTGAAATTGATATTTTAGAATTTTTAATGTAGTTAATTATCTAATTTCTCATTTTTAGCTTTTCATTTTGTTAACATGATTTATGTTTCTATTACAGGTTTCATGTATATGTCTTGGAAAATTTGAAATCTATCTAAAGGGTGGTGTACGCATGAAGATTAATGCTAGAAATGTGGTCTCCAAATTGGATACATGTTTGATTTACTCTTGGAATTAAAAGTACTTCACATGATTTCCCTAAATTGTTATTTTGGTACTTGTTGATTACATTTTTTACTAACGGATTGTCTATCCTACTAGGTATTCATGAGATGATGGTATGATTAGAGACCATCTCTTGGGAATTTGTATTTTTCAATTTAAGGAGGAGATGTCTTTAATTATGTTTGTTCTTTTTCGTTTTTCTTTTTTATTTGTATATATAAAGTGAAGTGTAACAAGAAAAATATTTACTCTTGTTTTTAATATTTAAATGTATGTGCATACCTTTACCTTGGAATAGTAGCGTTAAATATATTTTTTCTTTTATTTGTTATTATCATAATTAAATAGATACTGAATTTAATTTGGAAACGAGTTTTTTATGGTAATAGCTTCATTTTTCATTAAAATAGAATAATTATAATAAAATAATATTAAATTTATCATTGTCAACCTTGACGGATGGCCAATGCCATATTTTGACATTTATAATAGCAACCTTCACAGAAGAGCTACTTAAACATTGACATAAGAACAAACAATCTTGACATAAGATCATAGAAATTGAAATAACCTTGTCATATATAAGTGTTAAGGTACCTTTAAACATTTCTTGACACTGGTATAGATGACATATATGAATAATCATCTAGCTTGATAGATATACCTTACAATGACGGTGAAATATTGTCAACGAAGACCATTTTAAAACACATTCATTAACATTTTATATATGTCAAGGTTGCAAATACACCTACCTTGACACTGCAATAGATGACATATAAGACTAGGAAGTTATGATGACATATAACACATACGATGACGCCAGAACCGTTAAGATAGGTTTTTCTTATGTGTCAAGGCCGCTTGTCAACTACACGTGTCTGTCTAATTCCCTAGAAAGTCGAAAGCACCCTTATGGATCCTCGAAATTCGAACAAAAAATACAAGATTCCGTGGAGCCTGGCTCCATTTTTATCCTTCGTCTGCTAGCGCTGTGCATCAACTCGTGTTAGGTTATGGTAATATGTAGGTGGTGTCCTATTAGGAGTCGGCCTTGCTTGGGACAAGCAAAAGCTAAGTTTCGTACTGGGTGGATGAGCGCTAAAACACTCATGTCATACCCGCTTCTGTCTTATGGTTTTAGCCTATTTTTACGCTAAATAATGATTTATAGCCTCATATCTTATTCTTGCATCTGCGGTGAATAGCGTGGAACGGGCGCGCTAGACCATTTTAGCAGAGAAGAAGAGCAGAAGTCGCAAGAACGCCGCGACGCCGTCAATGATGGTATAAGTCATCGCGACCAAAGTCGACGCTTCAACGTCGCTGACGCTGAAACGCCGCGACGCCGCATGATTTCGCCCTCGAACATCATTAAAAGCAAAGGGACCAAATCGAGAGGATCGGAACGTATTTAACGAGGGCACGAAAAGCATAGCAAAGAAAGGGACCCAAATCAACTAGGGAGAAGAGACTTGCTTTCATTTTCTTCTTTCTCGAAAACTACTCGATGGCTTATAGATTGATTACGTATAACCAAGTCTAGTATGGTCAGATTCACATCTGTGGTTTTGTTTAACCCCGTCACTTTATTGCATGGATTAAGATTTTGATTTTATATTATTCAAAGATGGTTAATTTATTAGTATCTCGCTTCTATATCCGTGATTTATATACATGCGATGTTTGGCTAACATTGACATGATTTTGCTAGGTATCCGAGATCGAGAGATGAGGATGCCCAGGGATCTGAATAGAGCGACCCCGATCAATTCGGTAAATAGAGATATCCCGATTCTTAGGGGCAAAGGACAAGGTTAGAACATTTATTGCTGAGTATTTGGTCGGGGTAGATACACTCAACCCCGTTTAGCTAGATAAAGTGATACACCGAGAGAGGGCATCTTGTGGTGGTAAACATCACCCCACCATCAATAAGTCACTTAATAGGACTGATAGTAATTTCTCTAGTAGTAACTATAGAAAGTGGTGGGAGACAAAGCCCTGGGCCTCTACAACACAAAGGATTACTAAGATAATTAATAGCTTAATTTGCCATCTTAGTTAACTAGCTGCATTCCAAGGGTTTAAGTCTAGATAGTAATGCTATGTACACTTGATGTCAACCACTTCTCCCCCGTGGATCGATATCCGCACTTCTAGCAACAATTTTATTACTTGAGGGTAATGCGTGCACTGCGCACACAAAGGCACTCATCTTACACATCACGCCTTACTTCTATCAATTTCACCTGAACGGGCAGACTGTAATTCCCAGAGCCTTTCGTGACACCAATATCACATGATTTGGAGTTCGAATGAGCAAGATACGACATCATGAAGTGAAAGGAGATGTAAAGAACTTAATTAATAAGTTTGAGTCACATTTCCTTAGCATTATGCCCTCACGCTTTAGCTGCAGAGAACACCACGCTTTAAATTGAGAACACTCACGCTTAGCACGAGTGCCTCATGCTGTACACCACCTATAGTGTGAATGCTCACGCTTTAGTTTGAGTCAACCCACGCCACGACGTGAGTGTTCTCGCCTAAAGTGAGCGACTCACGCTAGTTATGGATGCTCACGCCCAAATGGTTTGGCTCTCGCCTCTCTAATAGCCCTCATTTCACTGCTGGTGGTGTCGATTCGCCACGCTTACACCGTGATGCTCTGGGGCCCAAGGTTTTGCCTAGGCCTATATCTTCTCTCTGGGCTGTCAGCCAATAAAAGAGGAATTAGGCATTTTTTTTTCCAAGGGAGTTCTTTGTAGTGTCTAATGAGAGTCTGGGGAGGAGCCTCTTGACTGGATTTGGGATCTATGGTGGGAAACACCCTAGGGCACAATTTTCGGGAGAGAAAGACAACTTGAGTGAAATAAAGCAAAGACATGGAGGAGAAGAAGAGAGCATCAATCTTGACTGGTTTTCCGAATTGTCGAGGAAAAACTTACTTCAAAACTCTTATTGAAACATAGATTGTAGCCATCTGATCTCCCTAAGGAGTCCTCAATCTCCAAAAAGACTTAGCACAAGATTTTCAGGAGGTTCCTTTTTTTCGCGCCCAAAGTTACTGAATGCTCCTTGACCAGCATGAAGCTATATCATTTTGATCTTAATGCTTGTGGGCATTAAATAATATCGTACGATTTGTGATTTGATTCACATCCAGAGGTGAGAGTCAAAATTAGACCATGGATGATTTACCATTCCAATTAATACGAGATAGAGATATAAATGATTAGTGGTATTAGGATTTCTTGTGTTTAATGCTACTTAGAAATGTGGTTGAGCAGTAGATGCAAATACTTATCCTAAGACAAGAAGTGTGATGGTTGAGAGATTCACATAGATATCAGTAAAATCGCCATCTTCATGATGTGAAACAAACATTGATTAATCAGCCATGTTCATACATACCTCTGTTTAGTGAAATCTTGTGCCCCTAAGGCTTTTTAGTCTTATTTGTTGGCCTGCATGCTTAGATTAATGTCTCTAAGTTTTTCTACATATTTTCCACCATCCAAATGTGAGCATGTGCTAGATTAGAGTCGCATCGAAAACCCAATTCTCTGGCCGGGACGATACTCTTACTTTCATTATATTAGCCGGTGCAATGCGCAGCACTTGCGCATTACCGCATTTCATTATACACACGCTTACGCCTATCAGGAGTCCATAACACATGTCTTCATTATGGTCATCAATTTGATGTTGTGTTGTCATTCTCATCGTGAGTCAGCCGAGATAAGGTCTCGTGGCTGTCTTCGGATTTTCTGAGATAAATTTGTAGGCTTTATTGGAAGGAAAATAGGTTTTTGGTGGAGTTTGAAACCAAATGTGTGGTTGATAAAGAGGGTTTTTGGTTTTTTAGAATCAACCCATTTTTTTACAGAATAAAAGGTTTGAGAAGTGGAGATTTTGAAGGTTGCCCACCATTTAATTTTGAATTCCCTTGACAAATGCGCAGGAAAAGGGGTTGAACATAAACAGTGAGAAGAAAAGCTCCAACATAGAATTTGAGGGATTCCAAACCGTGAACAAAAATAAAGTGAATAGTTGTTTCCAATAGGGAAAAAACTATCACTATTTGATTTGAAAAATTCAAATTTCTTTTGATTTCAGAACAAAAAATATTTGTACTGGCTCCCATAAAGAACCACCACTCTTGAAACCAATTTGGAAAATTGTCTTGAAAATTTTCTCCCCAATTAAAAAACCATGAATGGGAAGAAGGTTTGACAAAAAAGGTATTATACTAAGCATCTTTGTAGTTCAAATAGTCAAAGGTTTGAGGAACAAAGTTTTGAGAAAATCTTTTATGAGTGAAAGGATTTTGTCCCCAATTATTTTCTGAAATAATTTTCAAAATTTTGCATTTTGAATATGCGATGTTTGTACCTTCATTGTTATTGATATGAGAAATTTGTACAGACTCAGTATCCATAAGGATAAACTCATAAAATTTTCGGATTTTGGAAATATCATTTGACCAAAGTATTTTTCTTTTTGAAAATTAAATTCTCCTATGATAAATGATCAGCTTCTAGGATTTGAATCAGTTATTTTTCTTTTTTTGGATAATAGAAAATAATAGAGGAATTTGGTGTTGATGGTTTGGGAATTGTACCCAACACTTCAAAGTGATTTGGGGCTTGACCTTGAGTCTTGGGCATGGCGTAAGACTCTTTTGTATTAGATTTGGACTGGGATGGTTTTTTGCTCATTTTTCCTATAGGAATTCCCGTGAAAGAAATCAAAAAGAAACATCAAGATTCTGGAGGCAACTCACTTAAAATCAAAACAGATAAAATAATTTCATTATCGGAAGAAAAGTTTGTTTTGAAACAAGATTTTGAACATCTTTTTGTAAAATTTCTTTTGCACTTTTACAATCAACTCATAAAATAATTTTTTTTATTAAAAACACCACTTTGAAATTTTTGAATACAAAGAACTATAGCTAAAATTTCCTTTTTGATTGTAGAATAATTTTGTTGTGCATTATTCCAAATGCCAGAATGAAAACGGACAATGGAGATTTTGTTTTGAAAATTTTGTTTGAGAATTCCATCATATCCTATGTCAAAAGCATCAGTTTCTATGATTGGAAAAATATTCGGGTGTAATATACCTAGACAAAGAAGTATCTTAACTTGAGGTTTGACTTGTTTGACTATCTTAGTATGTTCCTTTGTCCAAGGAAGAGGATTTTTCTTAAGCCTTTCGAATAGAGGTTTGTGATGGATGTCCTAAGATTTATATAAAAATTTCGATAAGGCAATAAGGTTTTAAAAATCTTCGTTTCGATTTTTATCCTTAATTTCATTCGAAATTTGTTTTGCAAAGTCAATAACTCTTTGAATTGGTTTTATTTCTTCGATAGATTTCAAATCCTAAAATCTTATTCAAATAAGTTCTTCATTTTTAGTTTAAGACATTAATCCATTTTCCTTAATAATTTTTTGAAAATTCTAAGTGTCAAAAATAGCCTTTTCAATCACTAAAATATAAGAACATCACAATGATATTATAAAAATCTAGTATAATCATTGAAAATATCAATTCTATTGGTATTTTGAAATTCACAGATTTAAAAATCTAAATGACATCACATTTCATTCATAGTGTCTAAATAGGACTGTGAATGTAGTTTTGTATTTATCTTCTTCTTTAATTTGGATTTACCAAAAACCAGACTTCAAATCAAATTTTAAAAAAATAGATGCATTATATAATCTATTGATCAAAATTTGAACTATGTTGCCTCTATGATGCCTTTGCTAGCTACTTCTGCGTTGTTGGATGCCATCCTGTGTGCACTTTCAGGTTCTAGTCCCCTTACCAATCAAACAATTGGTGTTATTGAGTCGAATCATTAGTGAATAGAAAATTGTTGAAATTCAGGAATTATTAGAGGATGCGGGTGGCAGAAGATTGGAGTCATTGTCAATCTAGCAGCTTATTAACTTGTCGGTATCCCTTGTGCTCGTGTGTTTACTTTTGTCTTTGACCTAGGAGGGAAGGTAATGTATGCTTAATTCTTAGTCCCTTTTTATGGGATAAGGTGTACAAATTCTCCTGAGGTTTTCGTGTATGTTTTATTTTGCTCAGAAATTTTTTTTGAGTCCCAATATACCCTTAACGTTTACTATAATAGCTCATTCATGTCTCTATCATTAGAAAATATCATAAATAGATACAAATAATCGTTAAAATATTTGTTAATGTGTTAAGAGTTTCCAATCTAGTTGTTACATTTTTTTAATGAGATGGGCATAAATGAACTACGGTAATAAATGTCGGGTATCTTGGGATAAAAAAAGGTTATGGGGCAAAGTGGGACATGAGAGAAAATATCAGGGCATTTGTTCGTTTTATCTCCTTTATATATTGTCTGTCTTATATGCTTGTAGAATTTGATGTTAACAACAATTTCCAACAGGTGCAAGCAGGGACTTTGGATGGGGATTCTATGTGCACTTTTTCTGCAAATGTTATGCTTTCTTGTAGTGACTTTACAAGCTAATTGGGAAAAACAAGTAATTGAGTTGATTTTCATTTTGGTTAAGACTACATTTCTTCCTCTTGTTTTGTAAATTCATATTAATTGAAAATTTCCATTGTTTTGAACTTGTTATTAGGCGAAGAAGGCCGCAGCTAAGTTTTGCAGGTCAAAGGATCTGGATTATGTGATAGTATAGGCCTGATTGGAGTTAGTCATACTTCTTCCAGTGTAATAGTCCTTGCAGAGGATTTAATTTGCAGAAGACTATCGGGGATTGTCTCCTTGGACGAGAAACACTTATTCATGGATAAGGATTTTAATCTCTCAATATTGTCCCTCTTCATCGAAGAAGTGAAAGGTAAAGGTGCACGGAATATTTGAACTTAATACTATAAACATGTTTCATACGCCTAATTCAATCGATACAATATTCAAAGCTTTTAAAAAGATACGACATTTAAGAATTCAAGGAAATTATAAATTGAAGTTAATAAAAAACAAAGCCACTGTATCATAATAAAATATTTAATTAAAAAAAGAAAAAGAAAAAAGACAGTCTCTAACTAGTTGGCATCAAAACCTACTCTCTGGCAAATCTTATTTTTAAGAAAATTAATAATTTAGTATATTATGAACCATGAAGCTTAGTTTGATAGAGGGTTTTGTCCATCTCTTCAGGTGGGCCCAAGCATTAATTCTTAAATAAGACGAGAGATGATGGTGTGGGTAGAGGATATGAGATAGGAGGAGACAACTCCGATTGGAATTAGGTCATTGTAGAAGTTTATTTTTTCGAATCAACAAAATAATAGCCCAATCGAACCCCAATTCCAGGTAAAATGGGCTGAAATTATCTTATAAGTTAAAATTTTGGATGGATCAAATTAGGTTATATCAGATCGATTAAATTTGACCCAACAATTTTCGAACCAATAAAATAATGGTCTAACCCAACTATGATTTTGGCTGGATGGGACATAAATTACTGACATGCAAAATGGTTCCGTGCATCTTTCCTTTTACTTTCTTTATTTTTAATTATTTTTTATTCTCTTTCGTAGTTAAGATTGTGAAGATTCAATTTAGATAATATTTGATCATCCAAGAAGACAAAGATTTATATCTGCTTTATAAAATATGTTTTATTATATTTATTTATTTTTATATTACAACTATGATATTTATTCTATAAAGAATTGAACTTGATTTATTTCATATGTCCGATCTAATCCTTAATTAATAAGGCAAATCTCATTGGCTTATAAAGACTAGTTTAAAAATTAGGTTATGGTTTCAACACTTTTAAATAATTTTAATTAAATATGTAATTTTTTTCACACACACACACACACATATATATATATATATATATATATATTTAAAGATTTATTTAAAATAAATAGTTTTTAGTAAATTGATATCATATTTTTTCAAACTTTGAATGTTTTATCAATTCAAATAGGCAAAATAAATAGTTTTTAGATATTCCAAAATTAATTAAAATAATATATAAATATATATAATAATATAAATAATACTCAATACAAATAATAAGTCATTCTTCATCATCAAAGCTCAAACCTTATCTATATCTTTTTATACTAAAAAGGTTAAAGATTTTGGGAAGAGGTTTTGTCTTTTTTGCTTTTTTTTTGTCCCTTCAAAAACACTATTTTGAACTTAAGAAAATTAATATCTTTATATTCAATGAGAAATATTGTTAGATTAAATATTTTTATAGCTTTCAAAGTTGGACACGGCACCAAAATAAAAATAAAAAATAAAAAAAATAAAAAACATGTTCGATAAAAAGTCTCATATATAAAGTATTTCATTAAGATCATCATTTTGGTGTGAGAATTAACTATTTATATTTATTTTTCCTTATATAGTCAATCATTATAATAAAACAATTATGTGCAGAATATGACACCAATTTGAAATTTTATGAAATTGAAAAACAAAATATGGTAAAACTATTGACAATGGAAATAATTGTGAAATTTAATCAATATTCATCAAATAAGTAGTCCTATTTTGCTAAATTGGTTAAAAGGTTGATAATGATCCATGGTTTTCTCTATATTTCATGATAAACCCTCGGTTTTTTTTAAGTAGTGATTTATATTATAAAATATAGTTCACAAAAACTTTAAGCATCTGATTATTCCATGTTACTTAACAAAAATAATGTAAAAACAAAATAATAAAATGTGAATAGTAATGAATTAATTAATTTTTTGAACTAAAATTAATTAATTTTTAAAAAATTATATAAAACAATATAAATGTACTTAATGTTTTGAATAATTAGATGTGTGACCTTATAAGCTTATAAGTTAATTTATAGCATCCAAAAAATTTGACTTTGGTTCATAATCATAAAATAAAAGTAATGTGGAATAAGGTTATTTTATGAAAGGTGACTTCCAATAGAAACTTAATTACTAATTCTGCCATTAATATAATTGCCGACATATTTTATAATTTGCCTTTAAGATTTGCTCCTTTGGCAACACTACTTTACATCTATTTCAAAATCAAAAGCATAAAATGGAGTGATATGTTACTTTTTCAATATTTAGACAGAAAAGAAAGCTGTTTTTCCTTATGCTATTTTACACTAGCTTTGCCTGTCACAATGGGGGCGAGGTAAAAGTTCATCGTTTGGAAATTTTTAATAACTTCTTCTCTTTTTTTATGACATATGTTGATACACTTTATTATCTTGAAATTAGAATATATTAAAATTAAAAAAAAAAAAACACATGGTGATAATTCACGTTAAATTCAATGAATCTACATGGTTAAAGGCCATTATTGGAGATCAAGCAGTGTCTTGCCTTAGAAAAAGTATAGTCTGAAAAGTCAAAGTTTAAGGTTCATCTCTTATGAAATGCATATTTTGTCCTCACGTTTCAAATAAAAAATAGAAAAAGAAGAACTGTTCTTAAAAGATTGCTTTTAAAATATTAAACAAGGTATATCTTTTTGTAATTTTTAAGCTTTTTTATGTAGTTTCTAAAATTAATTAGTTACTATTTAAAAAAAAATTAAATAATTTTTTTTTACATCTATTCATTATATAGTACTTGTTTTTATAGGATTCGACCAAGGACAATTAATTAGTTACTTATGAATATTAAATACTAATTATAAAATAAAATATTATATACAATTTAAATTTAAACATACTTAAAAATATAAAATATAAAAAATATTTAAAATTTTCAAACAAACACTTCTTTTATAAGAAATAGAAAGTTTATTTTGCATAACTGTTTTAAAAATAATTGCCAGACATGGCTTTAGTTTCTTTCTTTTATTTATAATATTATACGATAAACTATAATTCATAAATCATAATTTCCATTGTTTTTAATCAAACGGAAGGGGAACCTAACAACACACACTAGTTCTTATAGGACAACCTTGGCCAGAGAATAGCCATTTGGTCTTGCAGAAATATTCGACCTATGCCTTTTGGTGGAGTTGGTCATTTCATGACTTCCGAGGTGGTAAGTTCCATTGAGAGATTAGCTAGAAAATCAGCTGCCTGATTTCTTTCCCTATAGGCATGTCGAATGTTGGCTGTCTAGTTACTTCTTAAGAGGTTATGACATTCTTGGATCAAACTGGGATGTTTCGTGGTTCCTACAATC
Source organism: Tetrastigma voinierianum (assembly GCA_016808115.1). Taxonomy (NCBI): domain Eukaryota; kingdom Viridiplantae; phylum Streptophyta; class Magnoliopsida; order Vitales; family Vitaceae; genus Tetrastigma; species Tetrastigma voinierianum. The sequence continues at coordinate 95,664 of JAEQBH010001812.1, forward strand.
GGTTTCATCATCCACTTATGAACAAGGAGAGAATCAATTTCTACTATCAGTTGGCTTATTCTCCTCTCTCATGCAATACGCAGCCCATGAATTAAGGCCCATAGTTCAGCTCGAACTGAGCATGTCCCCCCCCCCACCCAATCCAGTGTGTTATATTTGAGCTTTCCCTCATGCATGATATGTTGGCTCGTGAGCACTGAGTGTACCTCCCTGGAATAAGCTTGGACCATTGCACCTTTGGCCTTTGTGGTGTGTTCTTTGTTTTTTAAAGTAGCCTCGTTCCTCCAACCCCAGAGCCACCACAAGCATATCGTGAAATGGTTTTTCTAGTTCCGATGCGCTTCCTTTGTGACGCCCCAAAACCCAACAATCCGTTGATTAACGCCTAATCTCGCAAACTTCTGGTATGTCTGATAAACCTAATACCACACTACTACGTCCCATTTACCGAAACCCGTAGAGTGAACAACTAAATGACACTCCGGTTCCATTTATCCATTTTCATTTGAAACATGCAACGTTATAATTTAAAACGGCCTATAAGGGTTTAATAACAACTTTCGTGCATAATAAAATTACAAGTTAAATTGTTCCAAAACATTTTACAAAAAGGTTATTAAAAGCCACATGTTGGCTTTCTTCACAATTGCAGCTTCAAATGAGCGTTGTCCACCGGTGACCGTTTCAGACTGAAATATTTTCTTATGTGGTGAGCCACACCAAAGAGAAAAACTTTCTATAGAGGTCAGTCCTAAGTGCACATGTAACAGGCTATATTCCCACTTCAGACCAAAGTAAAAAACATTGCCCTTCAATACGCAACCTGCACACTATGCCATGAAATGAGATGAGACTCAATCTTGTACCATTCCCCAAGTCCTCACCGACTCCCACCACACAATGCGAATGCCAATGTGTGACAAACCGTCATTGTTGAATCGTATCCCCAATGAACACTTTGGAAATAAAAGTCGTTTGTTTATAAACCAAAACTTTTTATGGATAACGTCATTCAAATGATCTTTTTATAACCAAAATCATGTGTTACGTGGGTAGCGGATTTCCAGGGTCTCACCGCAGGACTCCGCAAGCCTTCCTACACTTTTTGGACTTCCACCGTTGGAGTGTATGAACCAGTCCAGGCCTTTCACTTGAGGGGATGTTTAACCCTTCTTGCTAGTACCCACCACACATTTTTCCATGTTATGCGACCGTGCGTGACTGCTGACATCGTCCAAGGGTAATCCTGAGTTCACCATTAACTGCCCGGCAGCGCAGCATTTGATCAAAATTTCATGCACTTCACACTCCATTCAATGCGATGCCTCTGCAAGAATACAACAAATGCACCACAATGTTGGCGATCACATAAATCATGAAGGCTACATGGACAATTATAACATTAGTGCGCATAATTTCCAACCCAACAACTGTCCCACCAATATATTCAAACACATATATCAACATTCAATCAATTACTACCAAGCATGTTGACTGTGGACGAGGGTTCCTAATCAACAAAATTTATAAACCTAATTCCTCCTAACACTGTGAGTATAGCTATCATGAAGATAGTAGCTCTAGAGTCAACACTGTGCATGGGTTTTCTTCAGACAAATGATTCACCAGGTCCAAAATGGTGAATTTGGTTTATCAAAAAGCCTTATAAAATAAATGTTATTGAATTATTGAAAATTGAAATGAAATAAGTAAAAATGTAAAGGAAATCCATGTTAGTCACCTGGTTGGATTCCTAGGGGTAACTAGGTTTCAAAGGTCCTTTTCCTAACATTGAGGGAGGCAAGGATGACCTATAGTCATTTCCTCAGACTGATCTTCATTTAGCTATAAAATTGACCCTAATAAATATCCTCTCAAAATGGCATCCACTCGGTCATTAGTGTCCCATCATTAAAAACACAAGTCACCTTGACTCACCTTACAATGGATCATAAATGATAACTAACAAACATCAATGGATTCACATTAATCATCCAATGAGCCCTAAAGCTACCAAGCACAAACTATCTCGGCAAGTATCCAAAGGGATCAAAACCTAAAGTTAAAAAGGGAGAACAAGAATGAGGGATACACCGTGAAAACATAGGAACCCTAAGCCCCGCCTCGGATCCTGCACCCAATAGCCTTCTTCTTTAAGGAGAAAGAGGTTCTAGCCACTTATCCTCCAAGTTGTCATCCTCGAAGGGTGTTTGGTTAGTGAGAAAGGGAGAGAAAATTATGAAAAACGAGAGAAATGAAAGAGCAGGAAGAGCCGAAAAGCTTCCTCGCCTTAAAAAAATTTATTAATGAAGGAAGATGTCTTATACAAGATCTAGTCTGGGGGCTTTTATAGCCAACCCTCATACAAAATACAAAACCAAAACCAAAAGTCACACATACAAATAAAAATAGGAAGAAAACTAAAAATAACCAAAAGAAGTCAAAAAATCAAAAGCATGACAAGTGAACAGTTGGCGCAGAGGGTTAATTTTATGTGTTACGGTACAGAGCCTCCGCTCCCTTTTCTTTCTTCCGTCTACTTCTCTTTTTCCGGTTTTGATTTGCATTTATGGAGTTGAACTTGGATTCTCCATGGTTGAGCTGAATTCCTATCTACGGTATAAAAGCTCGCAAAACAACAAAACTTGCCACAAATTTTGATTATGACTTATAGGTCCCACATGCCAATCATTAATTAGGCTGATTAGTACAAAAAAAGTGCTCAAAACCTGTATTAATAAGGGTGTAAAATTGCACTTTTTGGGTAGTAATCGCACCCCCAACTGACATATTGCTAGTCCCTTAGCAATGAAAGAAGAAGAAAGTAATCAAAAGCAAGATGAACTATATACATCCACAAACAAAAAGTTTTTCAAAAGTGAGGAGGGGATAAACCCAACCTTCAGCAAGAGTCATCAAAATCCTACCCAATGGCTGTCTCAAGAAGAGTAAGTGTTTCCACAAACCTGCTGTTAACTTTGATTAGTTTTCAAAAAATAACTGGTCAACCCCTTCCCCAACCTAGCTAATGTCTAAACCTAGCAGACTAACCAACCTCAATAGATCAGGACCCACTTTTATTCCACAACTCTTTTTTTTGTTGTAGGGGTGCAATGCTGAGGGTATTGAACTCACAAGTCCAATCAAAATCCACCGATGACTCCTAAACCAATTAAGGTTTAGGCACTGTCATAAGGATCTTCACCACTAACTCTTCGGGGTTTCACCGACTCTTAATGAGTTCAAACTCCAAGACCTACAATTTTCTTAAACTCTGTTCTATTCACCCATGTAACGAAAGTAATAGTCGGGTGGTTCCTAAACTTAGTTGGCTTAGGGCACTAGGCTTTAAAGATTTTCGCCATATACCCCTCCAACCGTGCTCGGGTTTCAAGACAAAGCGTCACAAATTTTCTTCTTCTTCAGCACTCACATCGATTCAGTCGTCCTCACCATTAAAGGCCATCAGTAATTAGGTCGGGACTTTGTGGCTTAGAAGGCAAGCCATTTCTTCGGCCATAATGAAATCTCATGTGCAATAAAGCAGGTGGTTGGGGTTCAATGGAAGAAAAAAAGTCTAATACCATAAGAATTTCAAACATGTTATCAACTCCAACTAGGCATACACAATTTAACATCAACAAATATTGGTACAAAATTTCACTTCTACACGTGTCGGGCATTACAAGCACTCTTGCCTGAAAATCAACCCAGCAAGCCATGAACTAGAAACCAAAAACATGAAACATATCATGCAAAAAACTAACTAGCAAGCCATTCAATTAAACAAAAGACTCTTCTGCTCAAAAACATAAAACAACACTTCCTTCCTTAACTCTCCCCCCAACCAAATTCAACATTGTCCTCAATGTGGCTGTGGAATGGAAATTTAAGGGAGGAAGTGATACCTCCTTGATAAAATGTACCCGTTTTTGGATAGGAGACTTCATAAGCTTTCCACCGAGACCTTATTCACTCCATTTAGGCCTCAAATGAACAATGGAAGCAAGAAAAGCAGAGAAAATAATTAGTTTGGAGAATTTTGAAAATTAAGCCTTTATAATAATCTTAAAAATGTTTTTTTTGTCTATATTTAGATTTTACACTCTCTAATCTTTCCAACGATACCAAAATTACCCAAAACAGAGTTCGGATGAAAAAGTTATGACCAAAACAAAATGGGGCTGCAAAATTGAGAGGGCTACAAATTTGATTCGTGGCACGAAGGGTGTTTCAGAATCAACACTCATAAACCTGATTTCCATCAGTGAGTTAATAGCTACTGGCAAAGATAAAAGCGGCTCTAGGCCTAACACAAGGATGGGTTTTCTTCGCACAAATGACTTGCGCTAAGTCCAAATGGTGAATTTGGTTTTGATTCAAGGTTTTAAAACAAAGTATTAAACTGTTGAAAACTGAAACAATAAAAACAAAAGAAACTTGACGTAAGTTAGGTCATCAAATGGATCTATGTATAACCGAGGGTTTCAAGGTCCTTTCCTTATGCTAGAGGATGACTTTATAGTCATTTCGAACCAAATCTTCATTTAGCTATAAAATTGACCCTTAAATAAATATCCTTGGAAATGGCATCCACCGCTATTAGTGCTCTCACCATTAAACACAAGTCACCTTGACTCACCTTGCAGCAATGGATCATAAATGATAACTAACAAACATCAATGGATCTAACATTAAGCATCCATCGAGCCTAAAGCTTACCAAGTAATAAACTATCTGCTGTGACTCAAAAGGGATCAAAACCTAAAGTTAAAAGGGGGAGAACAAAGAACGGTAGTGATACCCGGCATGAAAATGATAGAAACCTCGGGCCGCCTCAGATCCCCGCACCCAAAGAGCCTTCTCTTCAAGGAGAAAGAGTGTTCTAGCCACTCATCCTCTAAGTTGTCATCCTGAGGGTGCTTGCTAGTGAGCAAGAGAGAAATGAGGAAAATGAAAGAGAAAAACAGAAAGAGGGGAGAAATAAAATTAAAGCTTCCTTACCCAAAAAACTTTTTTATTAATGAAGAAGATGTCCATGTTTGTCTAGCCCAGGCTTTATAGCCAACCCCCACACAAAATACAAAAACCAAACTAAAAGCTATTATTGTGGGGATAAACAGAAGAAAACCAAAAAGTGACCAAGCAGCGTCGTGCAAGTCGGTGCATGACACAAGTGAACAAAGGCTAGAGGCAGAATTTCAGGTTAAACTCACAACTCTGTTCTTTCTTTCTCTTTCCGTTTCTCGCTTCTTCCTCGGTTTTTGATTTGTAGCTACGAAGTTGAACTTAGATCTCCATGGCTGAGCTCGAATCCTCATCTACGGTATAAAAAGCTCGCAAACAACAAACTTGCCACAAAATTTGATTAGTAGTTTTGCTGTGTCCTTAACATGCCAATTGGATTAATTAGCCGATTAGTACACAAAAGTGCTCAAACCCAGATTAATAAGGGTAAAATTGCACTTTTGGTAGTAATCACATGTCATTCAAAAACCTAAGCAATGTGCACAACCTTGATCCATAAGACAAACCATGCACAGACATGCCCACGTCACTTTTAATAATGGCCTAAAGGCAAGCCACAAACAGCCGGAACTAGACCACACCACCAAATTGCAACCGCCACAAACTAGCCATGCACAAGCCATAGAACAAGCATAACCAAACAACACCCATCCCACGCTCATCACTCCATTAAGACTGACATAACCAAAGTATTGGGGGAACCGCCACCATGGGCCTCAACATAGGCCATAAACAACCCCAAATAAAACCACAAAACATGCCATACTATGTCCTGCTAAATCTGCTAAACATAAGCTGTGGCGCCTCTGAAAGAGACCATAACTTTAAGCTATAGACGCCCAATTTGAAATTCAAAAGCTCAAACGTCTGGCTGCATGCGTATACAACTTCTACGGAAGAACACGAGTCCAAAATCCCTTTGTTCTCAAATCAAAAACTGGTTCATGCCTGGCACAAACTCGTTCAACAACCTAAGTCACAAATCCCTGAAAGGGACCATAACTTGAGTTGTAGAGGTTCAATTTAGATGATTCAAAAGCCTAACATCAAGTTCATAGTTGCAGCTACAATTTCTATGAAGAACATGAGTCAAAATTCATCTGTTTCCACATCGAAAACCAGCCTCAAACTGAGGGCAGAGTGTAGGGTCAAAACATTGCAACCCTATAAAAATCCAGCTAAACAGCCCTTAGAGTGGAAATAAACCAAAGAAGGAAGAATCCCTTCCTCTTGGAACATAGCCCTCATCTCATAGACGGACTTTAACTCTCGACCCGATGAACTCCAATCGTCGGAATGTTGGAAATCAGAGGAAGAAGCTACCGGATCTTCCTTTCTCTTATTTCCCTTTTCTTTCTCTCCTTCCTCTCTTTCTTTCTCTCTTTTATTCCATTTGTTTCTCTCTATTGCCTAGATTAGCAGGAGATATTTCTTCTCTCCTCCCACTCACTTTCATTCACCTCCACTCAAACCCAAAAGATCTCTAGCCATGACACTTGGCCCTCATCATGCCAAGTGTCACCATGGCATGAGTCACATGGCATGTGTCATCATGCCATGTGTCACCCACTCATTTGGCTCTGTTTTTTTTACCTCGAATCGCTTTTTATTTCCACTTTGGTTTGGGTTCCAAACACCTTTCTAAAGAACCCATCGTTTCCAACTCCTAGAATTTTATGAAAAAATGCCTACTTCATGGGTCAATGGACACCACATACCCAAAATGCCCAGTACCTGGCTTATTTTGTTTTCGACAAAATTTGCCTAGGAAACTAGATTTCACTAGACGAACCTAACGATGAGGGTTGTTTCATCATCTTAAAGTCCAAATTTACTTGGGTTTTACATTCTCCCCCCCTTAAAATAATTTCGTCCCAAAATTCACACCCATATATGTATACTATCACATGCATGTGCACAGTCATTGTCATATCAATGGAATAATAAAACATACCTTCATCCTTAAACAAGAAAAGATAGTTGGTATGAATAGTGTCTTCGCGTTCCCATGTTGCCTTTTCCACTCCTCGGTGCTGCCACAACACCTTCACTAGTCTCACGGTCTTGCGTCGCAAAACCTGATCCCGATTATCCATGATACGTATTGGTCCCTCCTCAAGGGTTCAATCCGCATCAATAATAAGCTCGCCCCAATCCACTACATGAGTCGGATATGGAGTGTACTTCCAGAGCATGGAGACATGGAATGCCACATGAACACCCAATAAGCTTGGTGGTAGCGCCATTCAATAAGCAACTTCACCTACCTTCTCGCACCAAGGCCCGATATACCTTGGCAACGCTCCTCGCTTGTCGAATCCGACAACTCCTTTAGGCTTCACCCTTTAAGAAGACATGATCACCCACCTCAAACTCTAGAGGTCGCTGTCACCCGTCAGACCTCTTCCGTCGACTCCAGCCATGAGAGGAACGCCAGATAAATCCACCTTCTCAAAGGTGTCCCAACCAAGTCCAAACCCGTAGCGGTCCTCCCACCTCCATCTATAAACCAAGATCGACAAGGCCTCCCATAGTGCCTCATAGGGAAGCATTGTGGCGCTTGCCCATTAACCTCGTTGTTGTAGGCGAATTCCACTCAAGTGTAAATGTCTTACCAAATGCCCAAGATCCAAAAAAGAACGCATGCCTAGCTTACGTCCTCTAAAATTTGACGGCTATCTCTGATCGACCGTCCGCTTAGATGAAAGAAAAGGACATCAATCAGGTTCCCATGGCTCTTGGAAACTCTTCCAAAAATGAGTCAAAACCCGATCCCGATCCAATACAATAGATACCGGTACCCATAACCCGACAATCTCCCGTATACAACCTATCAATTTCCTTCGCACGAAGGTCATTTGCACAACCAAAAAGTGTGCCTACTTAATAAGCTAGTCCACTATCACCCACACCGCGTCATGCCCTCGCGATGTCCGTGGTAAGTGGGTCACAAAGTCCATCGTGACATGTTCCTACTTCCACTCAGCTACCTCTAATGGCTGGAGTAATCCTGTTGGCCTCTGGTGCTCAGTCTTTATCTACTGACACGTGAGACATCGATAAACATACTCTTCAACATGTTTCTTCATCCCACTCCAAGACATCACACTCGATTCCCTGGCCCGACTCTATTGGCGGATCCCGAATCCGGAAGTTCGGGGTGCGAGGACCATATACTAGGACTTTACTTGATTTTTTTAAACTGTCTGTACCATGGTATGACCCACATCTTTATAACAAAACCAAACATCCATATACAAGAACTACCACCTGAGTGTAGTCCATCAAAATCTATACACGCTACTTCAAGTCCCATTTACAAATACAAACCCACTTTATACCACAATCGAGCACTGAATCCCATATGTTGAACCCTGCAAGTGTGGTTGCCCAAACAGATGCGATGTTTGTCGACGTTTTCTCCCGTACCTTACACTGACAACCTGCGGCTGCTTTTTACTTAGCAAACATATCTTATATGGTAAAACACAAATAATGAGATAACAAGAATTGTATCGACCTTCGTGGAATTCATATCACATATTTACATACATAAATTTCCAAATGCAACTTGTCATTCAATCCTCATCTAATGTACTCGAACTTATACTTATAACAATCTTATACTTACTCGTGAATTACAATTTGGCGGCGCATTTATCTCCTTATTTGATCTTATACCATAGCTAAAACTTATTCGATCCCGGTCTTATACTTATAGAAATCGGATCTTATACTTATAGCAGACTTATTCTATTCAAATCTTATACTTATCTTTATTTCTGAGCGACCGAGCTTATACATTTACTTATATCAAGCTTATACTTATTCTTGATCCTGAGAGTTACACATAACTATGTTTATATAGAGGTACTTAAATGTATTGATACTTATATCTATCTCAGATCTCCTATAGGAGTTTACGAACTTATACTTACAACTGAAACTCAGTACTACAAAGCCTATACTTATACTACTAAGTTTATTACACTTATTCGGGAGTAAAATCGAGGTACTACTGAGATATTGATTTTAACAGATAAATGGTATTATGAACTTACCCTTATACCTAAGTACCCGCAAGTACTTACAAAACTTATACCGGTATCAGATCTTATACTTTGTTCTAATGGTATATATCCTAGTCTTACTTTAACTTATACTTGTATTATCGAATCCTATTCTTGTATTTAAGATCTTATTCTTGTACTTCTGGATCTTACACTCCGAGCTTATTCGATATGTGCTACCCATAGGTACTACGTGAGATATTACGAAACGATATTGGTATCAGAGGAACTTATCCTTATACCTGGCACCGTAAGTACTACAAAACTTATACCGGTAAGCCAGATCTTTATACTTGTACTATGAAGTATATCCCGGTCTTAATTATCTTATACTTGTATTACAAAACTTTATACATGTATTTCGTATCTACATGTATATTACGAACTTATAATCGGGTCTTACTTTAACTTATAACAATCTTACTAGAACTTATACCAGTATTTCTATTAACATACTTGCATTTCCTGGATCTTATACGTGTATTACTTAAGCATATACATGTACGAACTATACTGTCTATAAAGATATATCATCTTAAGGATCTTATTTCAGCTATGGTATCTGAGGGTATCATGAGCTTCCGAATTTGTGATCGTGGATCATATCACATACAAGGTCGATCGTGACTCTCTATAGATACGAAATATTTAGTCTTTCGGGGAGGTACAGATCATAGATCTATTTGATACTTACAACCTGTAGTTACTTAATCGGACTTTGTACTTTATTTAATTGATATGATGTGAGCACCTAGGGGTACCACTGAATTTATACTTATTCTGATCTCCATAGTGAGTGCTGATGGTGAGTTTTCCTTATAAGAATCGATAATTGTTTAACAGACAGATAAGTTCATTCAGTGACTCCCCGTAGAGTTACTGTAGAGCTTAATCAGATACAGGAGTGATCACTGTAGGTACGACAACTTAATCGCAGACAGGAGGCCCGGTAGGTACCATTTAACTTAATCGGGAGACGTGAGTATCTGTGAGGTACGATTGTAACTTGCAGATACAGGAGTACCTATAGGTACTACAGAACTTAATCAGATACAAAGATACATTCATATCTTTACTCTTATTCTTTATTCAAGAGCCATTCATGAGGTCTCCGGTCCGACTACCTAGGACTAAATGAGAAATGAGAGACGCAGTGATACTGGGCACCGAAGGTACAATACAGAATGGGGAGTGCCGTAGCAACTGCCAGGAGGCCGAGCAATCGCTCAGACGTGCCGCCCATCGCAACAGGAGTGCCAGCACCGCCAGAGTGTCTGAGCAATCGATCGTGGCGTGCTCAAGCCAACGCAATAGGAGTGCCGTAGCACCAGCAGGAGTGCCAGAGCACCGATCAGGACGTGCCTGCTCACGCAACAGGAGTGTCGTAGCACCAGCAGGAGTGCCTGAAAGCACCAATCGAGTGCCGGGCACTGCCAGGAGGCCGAAGCACCAAATCAGAGCCGGGCACTACAACAAAGAGTGCCACACCAACAGACGTCCACTCATTCATTTTTCGTCCTAGGTAGTCATACGATCATATGTCTCTCTTTCTGGGGAACTTATAACCTATCTTTATCACATTCTGTGTTCATGACATTTTTCTTTTCATGTTCATGTTCATGTTTAGATTTCAGTTCGTTTTCATGTTTCATATCATATTCATGTTTCATGAACATATTTATCCATATCGCATTTCCTATACTTTCCTTATTTCATGCCTCTTACATATGGCATTTCATATACTTATACAGGAATACTTACTTATTCACACATCATTCATGTATTCTTGTTCCTCGATGAATCAATCCTACTTAGAAATCGAATCATTCCAGTAATAAGATCATCCAAACTCAAGTTATGGCATTTTCATGCCAATCCACGGCTTTTACCGATTTCCATCTGAGGGACAGTTTTCAATATTCATTTCTATGTTCGCTCCATATTTGATTAATCGTCTTTTGTTCCTTAAATCTAAGGTGCTAAGGGTTCATCTCCAATTGGAATCACCCAAATCGGAGCACCGGAACTCAAGTTACGTTCAAAACAATTCGAACTACTCTATGATCAAATCTGATGCAGGAATTGGCTTGCACATGGCCCCACTTTGAGTGAATTTTAGGACCACTTAGAGTCAGAATTTGACGATTCCTATTTCTATAGGTTTGGTTTTCCTTGCAGTCTATTTTAACTATCAACTTGAATCACTCAAATCGGATCAGAAATGAGCAAGTTATGGTCAAAATACGAAAACCTGGTTGAAATAGAAAAACAAAACAGTGGTACTCTGACATGTCTAACATACACTCTACATGTCGGGCCCAAATGACCAGAACCTAACATGTACCGGTACATGTTCAAGGTGTACAGGTACATGTCACCGAAAAATGCTCAGATTGTTTGTTTTTCTTCCATTTTTCCATATTTTTCCACCCAATTCAACTCTATACTTCATACACACATCAAAACCATTTCAAATTCACCTTGTAATCTCTTTTCTATTCAATTCATCTTTCAATTACATATCTTTCTTCAAAATTCTTTCATGAATTCCTCCAAAATCATTCTAATATGGGTTATGACCCATACTCAACCCAAATATGATGATTAACCATGAATCCAACCTAAAAGGAGGATTCTATAATCATCTTGTGCCTTTTTGAGTTTTACCAACCCTAATTTCAACACATCTTTGGTTAGGATGAAATCCTAACAAACCTAGGTTTGAGGCAAGAGAATAACTATACAAAACCAAAGATCCATACCAAATCTCATAGAATCCATAATCAAGGTTAGTTTCCATACCTTCGCCCTCCCTCTTCTTCTCTCTCTTCTCTTCCTCTTCCTCTTCCCTTATCTTCTCTCCTCTACGGTTTGTTCTCCTTCCAAAATGAGACTAATTTTGTCTTTAAATCCATGTTTTGTTAAGGCCATAGTTCGCCCTCAAAACTCATTTTTTGGTAAATTCTTTCTTTATTTGCTTTGGTCCTCCAACTCGCTCTATCAGATTTCAAGTTTCCTTTATTTCATTTCGCCTCAAATCTTGTTAACTTATGACTTTTAAGTCCTTTCTTGGACAAATTATTAATTTTATCCTTTAAATCTTGTAACTCTGTCCTCATTTCCATGTTTCTGCATTTAACCTCATGAACATTTAAATTATACTTACAAAATACCCTAAACATGTCGAAAACTGCTAGGTATATTCGGGCGCAATACCGGGCGACAAAGATCATGGTACATCTCGTGCTACCTGATGCACACAACAAAACGCGGAGCAATTGAACTCCCGAGGATCTCCATCATATATGTCGATTGGGAACCACAACTCTTCCCCATGACTAAGACTACTATTCACAGTGGAATGGCCTAGCTCTTTGTCACCTGTGACCGACAAGACCCAACTCCTATACCTAATGAAGACCTAATCCTACCACTGGCGCTTTAGTCCTCTTATCATCATAACAAATGAAATTTCAAATTAAGAATGATCTTCAGTATTTGAGTAATTAGTCTTTTAATTTATCATCTTTCCTCGTGGGAACGATATCTAAACTTTAAATATCCACTTTTATTACTTGTACGACCCGTGCACTTGCAGTGATATAGACCACACACATAAATTTTCAATGACTCATTTTATAAAAAAGGAACAAATCCATCTTTTCAGGTATATAAAAATGGTCTTTCTTAACAAGTTTTTGGCGCTATTGCCGGGGACTGAAAAGTTCTTGAGTGGCAATACCAGAAGTTTGGCATACACTTATCACATCATATAGTTTGGTCTTAACACCTATGCAAAACTGGTAAATGCAGCGCTCATTACCTCCTTAAAGGCCTACTGATAAAAAATGGGCGGTGGTCGACTATCGCGTTGTGGACGTCCTCTACGTCCTCGTCCTTGACTTGCCATCTACACACGTCAAATGGTAACAAGGTTATTAAATTTCTATCTCGCCTAACTAAGAGTACATGCTAACCATTACTAGATCTGGCCATCATGAACTATTCCGTTTCATCATTTTTTCCTTAGTGGTGCTAACTGCCAGGAACTAATACAATTCAATTCAATTTCCGAATTTTCATGTTCATTTTGTTTTCCGAACCCTAAGGTTATGTTTTCCAACCCTAGTGTTCCATATACAATTCAAGCACACATCACACATACCAATTTATTTCATCAAAATGCACAATGAATGCATGATCTAAACCTGTGCCCCATCGAGTCCTAGGTATTCGTGAACCTAAGCTCTAATACAAAGTTTCACGCCCAATTTCGGGTCATTTTTTTAAACAAAGGTTTTGCGAACAAGGCTCGCGAACAATAACTTAAAATGCTGTACAACATAAAGGTAATCGCGGTCGAGCCCCGCTGCATCGAACAGCCGCGGCGCGACGCCGTGCGCGCCATCGCGCTGCCGCGAACGGCCGCGGCACTTTGTCACCATCCAAGGCTTCGCCGTCAGGCGCCTCGCCAAGCTCGTGCGTGATGCCTACCCAACTACTAAGATCATTACTATTTGAACTGCCCCTAGACTGATCACTCGCCAAGTAGGGCGTGAACACACCAAACTTCCAGGTGACCCTGAAGCCAATTTTTATAATGCAAATCCAATCGTCACAATCTTGCATCTTCCACTCCTCGGTAGTTAAGATTTAACCACCATTCCCTCGTGACTTCAATGAGACAGGCTGTCCACATTTGCCCACTGGTGGTAATGCAAAGTGAATCATAATCCCATTATTAATTCCATCCACCTGTGTTGCCTCATGTTGAGGTCCTTGGCTAGTGGAAACGTGTCACCTGAATAGTCCCAAAACACCTTTAACCTGTTTCACCCAGATAGATATATGAAAATCTTCGCCGCAAAGACAATGGTCAACCCACATCACGCAGAACTCGCCTTTGTGGTCTTCTAACGAACCATAAAAATACAACCAATGATTTCATACTAAAACATCCAAGTCCATTTGAGGAATCACAACACCATATGTACCATCGGTTCCTTTCTCGACTATTAGAATAGAGTTAGCGTTCTTCTTCACTCGAACGCACCAACACGTCATTCCATCATCAATTTTCCGGCCGGACCTTGGCTCATAGTGAAGTAATCTAGATAGTTCAACAAACTCCAGATACCCATTAATCCCAACAATCACAGATTCCTCAAGACTAACCTCTCGTCCTCTCAATCCACAACCGCCCAACCTTTCTAGGTCCATAATGAGAATCAAAGCCAAATAATTTCACATGTCTTTAAGAATTTAGACTTCAAGCCAAAATTCACATTTATCACTTGGCATGCAACTACATGTCTCTCAGGTCTGATTAACAACTTAAGGACCCTCACGTTCTCCCTCTAACTGAGTGCCTAAGATGTCATCAACCAATACTTATAAAGAACGATCTTAGTAGGTTGAAACACCCTCATAATAGATCCGGTGAATGCGTCATGAGTATCTGCTAACTGAATGGCACGTGAACTGGGCTGTCGATAGTACTGTGGTTCAACGCTATGAGATATTCTTCCTCCTTGACCTCATCGATAGCAAACAGATTCATCTGACCAAACCCACGCCTTCCAAGGATCAAATAAATTATCAACCACTAAAGAAATTTATTTGATAGGAAAACTATTCAATCGCCGATGGAAGTTGATAAAATGGCGTCTTGTCCTTCTTCTGAAAACAACACCGAGCCCAAAGGCATGTTTGGTTCCACAAACCCTGTCCAATAATTTCGGTGACTGACCTTGAGCCTTTGCAACTTCAATAGTACCATTCTGGCGCAAGTCATCAAATAGCGATGTATCGCCCAGGCAACCAATCGGAAGTTCTATATTCTTACAAGGTAATCCCGACAGTTCATCCAAAACTCATAGCTCAATAAACCACCCGAGGTGAGACTCAACCTTATCTCGCTTCTGTTTCCTCTGTATATATTTACCAATGAACTTAATCAACCCACCTGCAAGCATTCAGAACTCCAGATAATCATCAGCATAGTATCATGTTTATCCTGAAATAGAAACGTGAACATCATTTGGTGTGTGGTGGTAGTAACCTCTCCAATAGATCAATAATGACAACTCATTATGCAACAACTAATCCATCCACAATGATCAAACTCAATAGATTCATGACCTTAATGTCCATAAAGAGATAACCCCAGACCTCTCTTCAATCCAATAACTGAGAGATCTCGATCAACACCACCCTGGGTTCCTTAGGGGAGAATTCATACGTGTTTCCAAGGCTTTAACCCTGTGTTTCAAGCTTCAATAATATAGATGCGACAATAAAAGAATGTGATGCACCATAATCAAATAGGGTACTTCTTTCCTCATAAGCTTTTAAAGAGCACAACGCATCCCATATAACCGATCGATCCCTACAACGCATACTATATGATGGGTGGCACGACACCCCTTGGGGGTCTCAAGTCATACTGAGATTTCTGTCTGACCCAATCATGTCTCGTCCATCCATCAGATTTATGGGGCTTTAGTGGGCCTCGGTGGGGTTCTCAGGACTTGAGACACCGGTTCCTACCCACATGGTAAGGATGACAACTTCAGCCCATGAACTGTCCTAATCATGAATGGGAATTTGGTGTCCTAAAACCCTGACCTCAACACAAATCTGTCTTCTATGGAAGTCACTAGGGCCAGGCAATGGAAAACAGAGCTCATGGAATTACGCTAGATCCCCAATGTCTCCCACCCAGATGATCGACCGGTCGGCCATGACAGCCGCGCCTTTGTCCTGAAACCCTCGTGAGTGGAACCCCGAGCTTTTCTCAGCCAGAAGAAAAGGTCATTTCCCCATCGATGAATTAATTCATCCCATGTCTCACAAGATTCACTTCTCAGCAATATGAAGGTCAGGCTGTAATCATCAACCATGTCTCGTATAGAAATCCACGGGTGGGTGGCTCCCGCATATCACTGACCATCCCCAAATTTTCGACTAAAGCTGTGTCGGGCCAAGATGATCATCACGAATGGCTAATTCTGTAAGAACTTTAGCTTTCAAGTATTCAAGCATTTGGTCATCGTCCCGTTCTAATCTCAGAATCCAGCTTTGCATGCTGCTCAGCAGATGTCGGAAAATCCAACATGAAGAGCTCTTCACAAACTCTTCCCATGTCAATACTTAAGTCCTTTCGGTTGTTTAATTTAATCCCACCACACTCGATTCGCCTTTAGTCGGAATATACATTAGCTCATCTTGTGTCAACCTGAGGCGACTACAGTCCATGGTTTTTCACTCTAGTGAACCAAAGACCAGCTACCACCAGTCCTCCTCCCTGAAGGTCGGAGAGAGAAAGGCTCAAACCCTAGTTACTGATCTTCCCTTTGTTACCATTTTGGTAATGGTAAATGCTAACACTTCATCAGGCAATAGTGGTAGTTTCCAAACACCAATAGCCTTTATGAAGGCTTGTTGATCAAAGGTCAGTGGTCGCAATGTTGCCTGCTGGCCAGCCCCACTGGTCCTCTTCCTCACTTGAAGCACACGATGGCCACGCAGATTACACTTTGATTCAAAGAATTTGCAATTTCATGCTTAGCCCACTGAGATTTCCTCTCTAACTAGAAAAGTACAAACTCACTGACAACACCCCACATCCCTAATCATCCTCACACTTTCCTCCAACCCCTCAAGGTTATGTTTATAACTTTAGTGTTCTTTTTTTTTTCCACATACTTTTTGTTGTGTATAATCATTGTCAACACATAAATAATAACCAGTAAATATTCGTGACCAAATATTGAAATGTATAATGAACGGCCACCTGAATCCATATCCATCAAGTTTTAGGTACTGTAAACCTAGGTTTCGATTTACTAAGGGAAGGACGCCAAAACCTCGAGGGTCTCGTTTAATCAACCGTCAACTCATAGTGCCATGGGATATCATGAATCCAGACATCACACGTCCATTTATCTAAAGAATCAGAGGAGTGAATTAACAAAACTGGCCATCCTATCCACTTATCACATTTTGAAAAATGACCTATAAGGGTTGAATTTACAACTGCAGACAACAAAATTTACGTAAGATCGTTCCAAAACATTTTTAATAAAATACAGTTAAAAGCCATGATGTTCGTTTTGGCCACTCGCGCCTGGGAATGAGTACATCGTCCACACCAGTCCGGCTCACTCCCGGCAATATTTTTCCTTTATAAGGGTGAGCAATGCCTCAAGAGAAAACCACAAAGAATACTCATGCACTGAAATGCCTGGTCATGTTCTAATTCTTCACATTTAGAAAGAAAAACATATGTCTTCGACTACATCATAATGAATTTTTGATCAGACCAGTCTAAAAAACTAGTCTTTACTATACAGACTACGCTAAACCAGAGTCTAGGTGGAGTGGAAGCAAAAGTGAGTGGAAGCAAAGTTCCATGCTTTAGATCACGCGATAAAGGTGCAAAAAAGCAGTCTGAAATATTTAGACCATGTCATCGAAACGAATATAATCACAAAAAGATCGACGTTATTCAAATTCAATCACGTGCACATGGAACAAAGATTTATGCTTAAACGTGAGTTAAACATTTTTAATCCACATTTTTGACTTTAACTTACATTTATTATAAAATAAAAGACCACGCTTAAGACGAAAGGAACCACTTAATCCATGCTTTTTTAACTAACTGTATCACAACCACAAATATTACTGAGGTTTACGGGAAAACAGAAATTATTACAGAACATTTAGACACATTTTCAAAACATAAGCCATCCGTTCCTGGCTTATGATAAGTGATATACTTTCTAATTTATAAAAAATAACAAAAATAGACAATGAATATCCAATAATTGCCATACAAACATGGTACTTCAATTCCAAAATGCCAACATTGAATGAAATGATCCAATACATCACAGCAAATATCCAATACTGTTTTTATAAACAAACATCCATAACATTTCTTTTTAATGAAGCCTGCAGCACTTCAATCATTCAAGATATAATGGTTTCCATTCTTCTTGTTTATAAGTTTTCAATCAGACACATGTTACTCAGAAAGATACATCAATTAACATTTATACAAAAATCTAAAACCACAAAAAGTAATTATTTTATAAGAATCACCTGACTAACAACCTATTTTTCATTTCATTATTGAAATGATATGATTTCAATGATCTCCTTCATATACATGTTGATATAATAGCCACATTCAACACTGATATTTGCTTGGACCTTGAAAAATGAATTTAAAAGTTTTTGTAAGATTCAACAAATAAGATCTAATTTTATGAATTATTAAAAGAAATGTGCAACTGATATACATAATAGACTCTCAAATAAGTTTTTTCTTTTCCTTTCGGTGACTTTAGCATTGTATATTTGGTACTAATTTAACAAAGTATAATAATAGTAGGACTCCAAATGATACCAATTTAGGAAAATTACTATAAAAATAAAAAGAAATAAATATTTACGATATTAATAACACCTTTCAATTCCTTTCCCGCTGAACGTCCAATAGAATCACAAAAATATACTTTGTCCCCATGAGGCTCAATAACCACCAAGGACCAGTGATCCCTTCATAAACATAATAACAATAATCAACAACTTAATATCAAAAATATCAATTTTCATTAAAAAACTACTTACCTAGAGTTATAAGGAGCTAGAAATAATTGATCCATATAAAAATGCTCTAATCTTTTAGCAATCAAATCTGATCATGCTCAGTGATACGGAGTGTGCGAAGTCTATCCCGGGAGTCTATGAAGCCATACATGTTAGGCAATTTGATTTCTTGGGTTGGTTGTACAAATAGCTACAAATCAAATTATTCAATTCAGTTTTATTAGAAACTTTGTAACATATAGTAATTGCATATGAAATGCAAAAAATATACAAATATCTTATTACCTCATATATAACACAATACAGCTAAGTAATCTTCTCCATTGAGAAAAAAATTAGCGATATCTTCTCGGGCAATATAACCGGAACCGTTCATAATCAAAGACACCAACATCGATACCACAATTATTGTATTTGTATCTCCCAAACTTTTTGCAATGTGATTCTTTAAATATGACAAACTCCATGGACCATTTTCTTTGTTTTCTAATTGTAACTTTTGCGGAACAATATTAGCCTGTTCATAATAATGAAATTCAATTCACATATGTTACATAACAAATAGTTTATCATTATATTAATCATAAATTTATAGATAAGTTAAAAAAGTTTAAGATACCTTGACTCGATCATTAATAACTAATGATCGAGGCCATCTGGCAATGAGAACCAACAAAATCTTTGCTTTCACGGGATCATCACCAATTGTTATTGGAAGGAGAGCATCATCATCAAAATAAACATCAATAGATACACGATAATTATGAATATCCAAAGGAACTCCATGTACATCAGAGTTTGGTGCTACATTCTCAATCCACTATACCATATCAATTATATTATCAATGGATTCTCTTGCTTGATTGCATGGTTTCCTTCAAAGCAATAACATTAGAAAATATAAGTACTATGAATTAAATAAAGCTACAAATATAAGTAAATATTAACACCATATATTCTTTGTCAAATGGAAACTAATTCTATATTTGCATCCTTTTACTATGTCGAAGCATCAATAGTTTTTATTTGGATGCGGTTTTTAATTGAACAGGTTGCCTTTATGCGAAACATGTTGAGCACTTCCGACAATTCGGGAATTTCTCTCAACTTTCTATTTTCTTCATGAAGTTAGCGTAGTTGATCAAGTAATGATTTTCTTTCCTCGGCCATCTTTCTCTTTATTTGTTGGTTGAGTTTTTGTTCTTATTAAATGTTGTAAGGGTTAAACTTGTTTTTGTTCTTTTCGGAAGATTGAAATAGGTTGTGGGCGTAACCATGCCTCCAACACCCCTTACTCGACCACTATGTTTGGGATTTCCCAATGCCATTCCTAGTATGTCTTTTTGTCTCGATTCTTGTATTGATCCATCTTTCACCTTCATTGTATATCCACGATGCTGTAGATAAGCAGACCATACATTAGGAAGTTATAAAATAATCTATAATTAGCTATTAAATTAACAAGAACATATTTACTTACAATTTTCTGTATGACTTCTTGGATGATTTCACTATTAGAACCATCACCTTTTGAATAAACAGCTTTCCGCCACAACACTTAAAATCCAGTGTCTTCATTGATGCCCATCTCTTTTTTCTATAATTATTAGACAACAAATATTTTAATAAAACATTAGCTAATAATTACTCAACGATGTAGAACTAAATATTCAACACTTACTATCTTTTCTTTCACATTAACAAATCCATGCCTAGATGAATGATATTTGATACTCATTGCTTTGCTCTTTCACTTTCACCGACTACTCCATTCACGAAATTCTGGAGAACTATACCCTCTTTTGAGCAAAGGCATTCCAAGCATCTTTTTTTATGAATGGATAGTTCTTAGGAGGTTGTCAAATAAGGGTTGCACATCCTCGATGGATTGAGAATTTTTCCTCAACTTGAACTTAAATTGTCTCCATTTTGTACAAGCAGGTGACAAAATATGTTTCTTTCCTTCAACTGGCACATTATAAGTTTTCTACAAAAACATAGACATACATAAGAGCATACTAATGAAATCAAAATTCAATTAAAAAAATTAAGAAAAAACTCACCTTTATTTGAATCCAAATTTTGTTTTTCAGTTCTTCAGGAACGAAAACCAATTTTCGAAATTAATAGGCACAGTGGTTCTGGCAATAACACCTAGATAACTTTGCATTTCCATATTAACCTCTCCTAAAGATTGTCCTCTTCTATTGTAAGTCACCTCCTTTACTTCTCCATGAGACCTAGCTTTACTACTCTAGGCATAGTTATTTGGACCCTTTTTCTTTTGACATTTTAAGCAGCGTAGGTTCTTCATTCGCAGTCAGCAACCTGTACAATAAGAGTAAATTATAATTATTTTAACAAAAACCATAATATATAAAAATAAATATAATAAAATAACAAAAACAAGCGAATATACGATTAACAAAGCTATTACCATTTCATATTAATTATTGGCAATCCAAGTACCCTCACTATCATCCTGCACATAAGGTAGTTGAGACTCATCCATAATATCAAAAGACTGTATATCAGGCAATGATCTGATAACACAATGTTCTAATACTGTATCACCTAAGTCATCATCATTTGAATAACCATTAAACATATTGCCTTGAGTTTTGGAACTACAATCGACCAATTGGATCATTTCCATCTTCTACATAAAATACTTCTTTGGGCATGAGTAAACCGAAAATAAAAGAATCGACTTATGTTCAATTTTAGTAAGATCGACGATGTCATCCATCTTACGTCTTCTTTAACTCCACTAGAGCTCTCAACCCATTGAAACTTAAAAACTACCACCTTAAATTCAATATAATAAATTTCCCATATATCTTGAAGAACCCCATAAAAGGACATGTTTGAAATTATCGGATTCTTGTCCTTCGAGCTAGACACTTGCATTGTTTTAACAGTTAAGGTGACACCACTATTCTGAACACATTTGGTACTATCACGTTTTTGGGTGTGAAATCAAATTCCATTTATAAGATATCCATCATATCTTATCACTTGGGGTTGGGGTCCATGAGATATCCACCTCAGCGTATCAGAAATTATGTTATTGGATTCCTTAATCTCAAATGCAACCTACATTCATTTTTAAGATTCAACAGTAAAAAATAATAGTTTAGTATAAACAAATGATGATCTCCTATAAGATGCCAAGCACATAGTCATATACCTTTTCACGCAACCAATTTATGAACGTTCGATTATGCTCATCTTGAAGCCACTTTTGTCTCTTTGTTTTATTTGGATTTGCTGCCTTCAATTCTTCCATGTGTTGCCTGTATGTTAAAACTTATTCAATTGTGACCACACACTTTAACAATAAGAACATTTAATGAGACTCAAATAGCATGTGATGGGTCTGACTTACTCTATATAGGCTTCAACTTCTATTGTATTTTCCAACACATAAAGATGTGCTTGCTCTAACTCTTTCGCATCAGCTCTAAATACATGAGAACTAGAAAGTGGTTTTCCAATACTTTCTTGACCATCACACTCATTTCTCATTGATGGGATCCCATTCTTAATCATATTTGACAAGTACTATGAACAATATTCTACAGCTTCCTCAGTAATGTAACATTGTGCAATGCAACCTTCTAGCCTATTGCAAGTGCGTACATATCCTTTTAAGATCTTCATGAATCTTTCAAGGATACATCCAAATCATAAATAGGCGATCCACGTACTTAGACTTCGCGTACAAGGTGTACTGTTAAATGAACCATTATGTCAAAAAATGAAGGAAAATAATTCTTTTCCATCAGACATAATGTCTTCACAAGTTCTTCTTGTAGCAAACTGAGATTGCAAGTATCCACAACTTTGTTGCAAAGTGCATTGAATAACAAACTTAGTCTAGTTATTGTGGATCTCATGTTCTGTCAACCAATCCTTGCAATGTCAATGGAAGGAATTTGTTAGATCAAAAATAATAATTGATCATGAGGATTTTAGGCCATAAAAACCGATTCTTCCATAGAAACATAATTTCTTAAGTTAAGACGGTATCCATCGGGAACTTTAAGTCATAGGATAACATCTTGCAAAATTTCGATTTTCTCCAGCCTTAGAAAGTGTGTAACTACTGTGAAGCAAATATGTCCTTTTCTCACCACTGTTGGTTGTAGCTCACTTCAAATTCTGGTTACTAGAACTAAGCATTGTGAGTAGTCCTTTGACTTTCGGGTATATCAAGAGGGTTCCCACGTGCTCTCACATACGTTTTCTCAATATACATCACATCTAAGACATGACGTACATGAAAAACTCCCGATACCGAGAATAAAAAAATATTGACCTTTTTCCATGCAACTTTAGACTTTGCCTCTCGAACCTTGTCCTTCTTTTTGGAGTTCTCTCCAACATGCATTTGTATTTGTTGTTTTTCCCATACACATGAATTAATATTTACGGTCTTTTGAAATTTACGATTCGAGTTAAGGTTTAGGCTGACATCAAACTCTTGACAACCATTAAACATGGGTTTTGCTCTTCTATATGGATGATTTACAGCAAATCTCCTATGACAGCAGTGCCATTTTTTTCGACTATGTTTCAAGTATACACTCTGTGTATTTTGAGGAACAAATTGGGCAGAAGCCAAATGGCTCCCACATAACACTTGCAACCCTCAGAAGTTTCCATGCGCGGAAAATCATTTATAGATCCAATGTCTGACCTTTAAGGTGAATGCCTCTTTCAAATATGCATCGTAAACTTCAACACCAACATCCCATAGAATTTTTAAATCATCAATAAGTGGTTGCAAGAAGATGTCAATATCATTTCCCGGCTACTTAGAACCCGATATCAATAAGGTTAACATCATGAATTTTCGCTCGCCTGACCATGGTGGGAGATTGTAGGTAATAAGTATGACGGGCCATCTTTATGTGACTACTTAAGAGCTATGTGGATTATCCTATCTGTACCAAGAGCCAAACGGAGATTTCGTGGCTCACATGCGAGAGATAGGCCATTTGTGGTCTATTAATTTCCATGATCTTTGCATACATTGGATGTCAAATGTAATGGTATCCAACTTCTCTTTCACTAGAATGTCATATCAAATCTTTCGATATTTGTGAGTACCATACATTCTTCTAAACCCACAGGTATTGAGGAAAATACCACCTGACTTTTCTTTGGCATGCCTACTTTTGGATTATTGGATCGCTGAATTTTCCATCTTGATTCAGAACAATTTGGACATACATCAACATCCTTGTTTGCATTTCTATACAAAATGCAATCATTTGGACATGCGTGTATCTTTTCATATTGCATACCTAAGGTGCACAATGTCTTTTTTGCTCCATATATTGATGTTGGAATCAAATTTCCTTTTAGAGCTTATCACCCCAAAAAGCAATAAGCTCATTGAAACTTGCATCGCTCCACTCATATTTTGTTTAAAGTAGTATAATGTTGCAAGCGAAAGCTTAGTAGATTGATACAACGGTGTATAAGAGTACCGACATCGTGAATGGAATCAGCGAATTTCTGCGGATTACATTCGAATAGATCTATCATTTGCTTTAACCATATCCTGACATTGATATCATCATTGTATTGAAGACAACATTCTTGACATATAAGGTACACTTATCTTCCTCAACATTACGCATATTTTCGCCATGCCATTTCCATCGTCATAACTTAGGGTGATACCATTCTGAAAAAAGATGATTTTAACCAACTGTGATATCATGAACTTTCCTTATTCCACATTTTATGCATGGACATTGTATGGAACTAAGGTCCACCTAAATTTTTTTAACATAATTCAAAAAAGCAGCCCAGCATCCTCGTATCTTTTTGTACGTCACATCGTGAGTACCATGACTTATCTAGTACTGTTTAAATTCGAAAAATACTAGTAACTAGTTAATTGTCAGTAAATATAAATGATTTTATCTAACAAACTAATTAAATTTATCAAACCATATACAAGTAAAAAAATTGAAACAAGTAAATTAAAAAGATAAATAATAACTTACATTAGTTCGACTTTCTTTGATTTGTAATAATTTCTTTTGACTTACTTTCCATGCTGGTGAATCCACCATCTATGTCCCTAAAATGAAATATAAGTTAAATACGCATATATATATATATATATATATAAAAGCAAAAATGATTATCCTCTTCACATAAAGAGAAACAAATAATAAGAAACAAATATAAGGGCCAAGAGAGACTAAATATAACAACAAAACTAAGAATTAAAAATGATGAGCAAAAATCGTAGCTGACTAAATAATAATGATAAGCAAAAATCAATGTAGATGCGAGCATAACTAAACAATAATTGTGAGAATAAATCAAAGGTATGAGTGAAATAACAATGGTGAGAAATCAAGGTGAACAGAAAAAAGAAAAAATATATAAACATATATACAAAGATGTGGACATAGAGAACTATGACAAAATAATATAATATCAAGAAAAAATATGGATTGGACAACAAATAACAACAAATTTGAGAGGTTGATCGCGGACTTAAACACCCAGATTTAAGCAAGAAGAAAAACCATAAGATAAATGAGAGAAACATGATTTTTTTTAATTAATATTAGAAACTTGGTATGATATAGTGACATGAGAAGCATGGTATAAGATATTCAATATGAGAAAAACATTGTCCTAAAAAAAGCACAAAGAAGAACAATCAATATGAGTAAACTATTTTGCTTCAAGATTTGAAATTAGATGTGCTTTATTTAGCCATAGGAACCACACTTATGTATACTTGTGAGAAATCCCTCTGTTTTTAATCAACCCCAGGATAAGGCGAATAAGACATTCAGATGTTTGTATCGATATAGATTATTCCATTCAATGTGAAGATATTAAAAATGTCTCAGTCCACTTATTTTACTTGAAAACATAGACCTCTCATTTTCACAACTTATTCTCAAAATACCCTCCAAATACACTGTTAAATTATAATATTATTCATGTTATTATATGTATTTTGAGAACTAGTTGACTTGCCAAGTTTTTAATATTGCATACTAATGGTAAGAACAATAAAATAACCCCATTCTCATGCCAGCAGCAGCTCTAGTGACTTTCTACAAGAATGGTGTAGCCAGACAACAAGGGGTTTTATCGTGATGTCAAAGCATGATAAGAGAATAAGGATAAATCTGTATAAGAGAAGCCCGACAACGAATAGTTCCTCTTTGGGCTGAGAATTTCCATAAGCTATACGAGTGGGGCCACACTACAATTCTACAAGATTCCACACCATGCAAATTAGGATAAGAGTATATAATAAATATTAAAGCATGTCTAAGAAGAGAAAGAACAAAATTATGAATTTGCTCTTTTCGAACATACCCTTTTCTTGCTTTAAATTCTTACTCATGTCTTATGGCTAAAACCCCTCTCCTTTAAATCTTACATGCGTGGCTAAAACCATGATTATGCTGATATTACATATTGATGGTAAAGAATAAAAAAAATAACTTATTCTCATGGAAAACTCAAAGTGACTTTCTATAAGAATGATGTATAGCCAAGCACGACAAAGGGGCTTTTCATTTGATGTCAAATATGAAAGGAGAATAAGGATAAATCAATATAAGAGAAGTAACAACTAATATAATTCTTTGGGATTTAAGAATTTCCCTTAGCTATTCGGTGGAGTCCTACGCTCAGAACTCTACAAGATCTATACCATAAATTAGGATAAGAGTATATAATATAAATATTAAAGCATGTCTAAGCAAAGAAGAACAAAATTTTGAATTTTTTCCACACATACTCTTTTCTTGCCTTTAAATCCTTACCCATGTCTTATGGCTAAACCCCTCCCCTCATAATAAGATACTCATCCCTTTTACTCCTCTCACATCATAATCAAAGGCAAACCTCCATATCAGTCTCGATCTAAGCCAATTCTGCCATGAATCAAAACAATAGTCTAACCCTTGTGACCCTTTCCCCTATTGATTTGGGCAAGAGGAAGCCCTATATATCTAAACCCTAAATGATAATAACTTAATCAAGAGAGCTACAAAATAGTTACCCAGTTAATAACCATAAGAGTGAAATTTTCACTAAAAAACCAAACAAGCTCCTCTTTGTTTGCTTTGTGTACTAAATTAGTCTTATGGAAATTTAAAAAAACATTAACAAAGAGGAAAAGAGATAAGCATGACAAGAAACCAACAGAAACACATTCAATTAAACAACGTATCACAAACAAAAGCCCCCACCGCAAAAAAACATGAGGATATAGATAAATTTAAAGCGTTCGAGGAAGGAGAAATGTAAGAAACCATTGAGATATGAAATGATTGAGGCAACAAAGCTAGTGCAAGGTCAGCCCACCGTTGTTGGACAAGATCGAGCAGTCTATTGAAAATGATGTCAAACTAGAAGCCACTGATATAGCCTAGAAGAGCCGAGACCTTGAGGTCGATGGAGGCATGTGGATGACGATGAACCGTCGACCGCATTGTATGCATCACTAAAGGGAGATGATTTCGAAGTGGCCAGTTTTCTAGAACCTTTGGAATGAGAAAGCAGAGATGGGTTTCATAGAGAGGGCGAGGGTTAAGAAACAGAAGTCTAAAGGTAACCAACTATGTGGGCTTGAAATGAAAATGAAAATGGGAACTTGAGAAACCGACTATGTCTTTGATTTGGGTTTCTAGGGTTTTTGAGGTGCAAGGATTTTGAAGTTGATAGGAGACATCGAGAAACAGGATGTGGCTTTGCTTTATTTCAAGTGTTGTACAGTTATTGGAACTCAATATAAATCAATTTTTAGTTTTATATTAGACTACGTCTTAAATAAGACTGTAGTCTTTTATATTACAAGATAATATAAGACTAAGGCTTCATTAAAAACATAGTCTTTTTATATTATCAGATAATATCAGACTACGTCTTAAATAAGATTGTAGTCTTTTATATTTACAAGATAATATAAGACTAAGGCTTCATTAAACGTAGTCTTTTTATATTTATCGAGATAATATCGAACTACGACTTAATTAACAAGTAGTCTTTTTATATTATAAGATAATATGAACTACGACTTAATTAACAACGTAGTCTTTTTATATTATAGATCATATACGACTCTACGGTTTAATTAAAAGAAATGTAGTCTTTTTTAAGTAAGATATAATATAAGACAACGTTTTAGAATTATAGATGTAGTCGTTTAATTTATGAAAAATTGTGAAAACGTAGTCTAAAATATTAGACTACATTTATTACTAAAAACGTAGTCTTTTTCCTAAAACCAACCGTAGTCTATTTAACTTTTTGTAGTAGTGATGAAATCCTACATGTCATGCCATGAAATGAGATGAGACTCAATCCTGTACCACGCCCCAAGTCCTTACCAACTCCCACCACACAATGTGAATGCTAATGTGTGATAAACCGTCATTGATGAATAGTATCCAATGAACACTTTGGATAAAAAAGTCTTTTGTTTATAAACCTTGCATGTTATATCATGCGACATATATCATGAATGCTACATGGACAATTATATTATCAGCATATAATTTCCAACCCAACAATCATCTCAATGTCAATATATTCAAACACATATATATTAACATTCAATCAATTACCACTAAGCATGTAATTCAAAACTCAAGCAATGACAACCTTGATCCACAAGACCAAGCGTAGCATGAACATTTACCACAAAATAGTGCCTGATGGCCTCAAGGCTAGCCATAAACAAATTTGGAACTGGAGCCACACCACGGTCGTAACTAGCCGTAAACTAGCCCACACACAAGCATGAGAGCCGGTTCGAACTCAGCTCAGTCAGTCCCAAGCAGTCCCCAATCATTTGTAAATAGTCCTAAGGCGATTACAACCAGGCCATGAAACCAGCTACCGAGCAGTCTCAACATAAGCCATAGACAACCCCAAATAAAACCACAAAACATGCTATAATTATGTCCCACAAACTGTTAAATAGCCTAAGCTGTGGCAGTTCTGGGAATGGGACCATAACTTGAGCTATAGAGGTCCAATTTGGAGTTTAAAGCTAACATCAGCTTCACGAATGCGGCTACAGCTTCTGCAAACGAAGCCCAAAATCTCTATGTTTCCCAACCGCAAACCAAGCCCAAAATCTGGACACAAATTGTTAAACAACCTAAGCTGTGGCAATCTCAGGAAAGAGACCATAACTTGAGCTATAGATGTCCAATTTAGATGATTCAAAAGCCTAACATCAATTTCATAGATTCAACTACAATTTCTATGAAGAACATGAGTCCAAAATCCCTCTTTTTCCCAACTAAAAACCAGCCCCAAACTGAGGGTAGGGTGTAGAGTCAAAATAAGGTAGCCCTATGAAAATCAAGCCAAATAGCCCTTAGGGTGGAAATAAACCAAATGAGGAAGAATCTCTACCTCTTTGAGCGTAGCCCTCGTCACGTAGATGGACTTTAACTCTTGACCCGATGAACTCCAACCATCGGAACACTAGAAATCAGAGGAAGAAGCTATCAGATCTTCCTTTATCTCCTTTCCCTTCTACTTCGCTACTTCTTCCTCTCTTTCTTTCTCTCTTTTCTTCCCTTCGTTTCTCTTCACCGCCAAGACTAGCAGGAGATATTTCTTCTTTCCTCCCACTCAATCTCATCCACCTCCACTCAAACCCAAAAGATCTCTAGCCATGACACTTAACCCTCATCATGCCAAGTGTCACCATGGCATGAGTCAAATGGCTTGTGTCATCATGCCATGTGTCACCCACTCATTTGGCTTCATTTAGTTATGTTTTCTAACCCAAACTACTTTATTTTGTCCCGGTTTAAGTTCAAACAATTTTTTTTGTATGAAGTCATCAAGTTTCCAACTTCTAGATTTGTTTTAAAATGCTCACTTTCGGGGTCACCAGACAACCGTTGCCTTGAAAAACGTAAAAATCTGTCTATTCAGAATTCGTCGAAATTTGCCTAGGCAACTAGACTTCATGAGACGAATCTAACGACGAGGTTCGTTTCATCGTCTTAAAGTCTAAATTTACCCAGGTGTTACATCCTTCATGTGGCATGTATTCAAATTCCGGCAAAGCCAATCGTTGAAGGGGAGGTGTTGGGTGTCTCTCAGGAATTCGCTATTAACCATCTGCACCAAAACTGCTTTGCCTTGGTGCATGATCTGAACACATGGTCTAAGTCTTCTGTTTTATCTGGGCAAAATTTACAACACAGATTGGCTGTGAATCCTCTTTTCGCTCTCTCATAATTTGTCATGATTTTGTCGTGGTGGACCAGTAAATCATAATTTTCATTAAATCATATCATTAAGTGTTATTTAATAAACTTATCACTTTTTTGTATTTATGCATTTATGTTTTTTTTTCTCACTCAAATTAAGTATCAAATAAATTTGAGTTGAATTTGGTTCATTCCCGTCAACCTCTCAAACATGTTATGTAGTTAAAATATAATGACTGATATAATGATATGATTTGTAAATTCTGCTGTCTACTATTTTAGAGTTGTCTTAAAAATTATTACTGAACTTTCTTTTAAATGTAAGTCATTTAAACCTCAACTAAGCTACCTATTTTATTTAAATAGTTTAATATTATAAAATGAAAATTTTTATTATCAATTTCGTTTCGGTTAGTGTGGATTTTCTATATTCTATAAAGTTCTTATTATACTAATAATACTCATTAAAATTAAGAATTTTGGTTAACATAGAAAACAAAAATTTTAAGCTATTTTTTATTATTAAAAATTTTGAAAAAAGAAAAATAAAAAAGGAAAAATAGCTAAAAGGGAAGAAACGATAGATTTAAAATCAACAATTAATTTTGTATAGTTTCTGACTTCTTTTATTTATTTAATTTTTAAATATGTATGCAATTTTTTTTTTTTTTTTGTTCTCTTTCTCTATTTTAATTTTTAAAAAATTAATAAATAGGAACTCTTAATGAATATTCTTGTCCAACAAATATGTTGATAGTACAAACCTCCTTTTGTTGTAATAACTAATAAGTAATTAGTCATGCTATATATGCCTTTTATTAGAATCACAATTTTCAGATGAGAATAAAGCTATTATATTGCAAGAAGAGTTTCATTTTCTTACCCAATAATAATAATAAATAGAAATTGTGATTGAAATATATTTCTACGAAATAAATATTGGAGGAAACTAAAAGTTGAAATTCAGGGTTGATATATAGAGAAAAAGGATTTAAAGAATTCTTTGTTTTTAGTTTAATCTGAAAGCTTAATTGCTACTAACAATTAAATTATTCTCAAATTTTTAATTTACAGGTAGAAAGTGATGTCTTTGTTTTTCACAGGCATGTTAAACCTTGAGCTACTTATCTATACTTACTTACTTCCCTTACTATCTTGAGATACATGTACTATCTTGTGGTACATGTTAAACCTCCATTTTATATCAAGAGTTTTCAGGTATGGCATAACAAATTATTTGGAATCACCACAGTCGATGGATTTAACTTTTGTTAAAAAAAAAATTTAAAGTATCACTATTGTAAACTATAAAAAAAAGCCCTGTCATCAGAAAAATGTCAAAAAATATTTGTAATGGAAAATAAACATCCAATTCTCATGATCAAATATACAAAAATTATGAAATTTATGTAAGGAATCAATTAACCAGATTATTACTTTTGTTGCTAACATTGATCACATCATCAATTCTTCGTCCCTTATCTTACAGTTTCTAGAATTTTACGTCAAATATGATGTTGATATTAATGAAAAAAAAAAAACAAATCCCCATACGAAACAAACATGAAATTAGATCTTACCATGCCTATAAAATAGAAACGATTTGTGGGTAACCTTTTTAAAACTAAAAGTCCATGTCATGTAATGGCTGCTTCTGATTTATTAATTCCAACTTAGCTCATGATAGAAAGCCATTCTTGTAGCAAGTATTGTGTTGTAGAGAAAAAAGTTTCTGCTTTCATCATGTGAATTATTTATACCCAATAATTGAATTAACAACCTATGAGAAATCGCCTCCAGAAGATTTAAGAACAAACGGATAAACAGCCCCATAGCAATTATATTCAATTTTTAGAATAAACCCACAAGTTAGTTTTTACATGAATCTTAAACTTTGTCAACCATGTGAGGAAGAGTTTTGTTATAGATAATTTTAAGGTCATGCATAGTTCCCAAAAATGATTAAGGAATTATTTTCTTATATTTGATTATCTAATAAAAAATTATTTAAAATATTATATATTTTTACATTATTTAATCTTTATATTGGAGAGTTAAAATAAATAAAATTGATTTAAAGTGATAAATAAAAATAATATGTTAGATTCAATTACATCTTTATTTTCCTTCATTTTTTTCTCTACTTTTCCTCTCTATTTTCTTTCTTTTACATTTTCCCTTAATTTTTTTGGAATCAAACATGGCATAAATAAATTATTAATAGATAATTTGCTAGTAGATATGTCTCTAATGTATTGATTGTGGAAAAGTAGGAAGCAATTTTCTCAAAGATCTTGTCCATCCATATCAAACATAATGACACAACTTTTTTAAAGATCTTGTCCCTGCATATCAAACATAATAACAAAACTTTTCAAATATCTTGTCCATGCATATTAAGCATAATGACATTTTTTGAGAGAGAATATTAATGACAAAACTTAAATTTTATGAGGCATTGAAATATTATTTGATTTTCTTGCTCTTATTTATGAAATTATAAAACTATGAACAAGCATTTGATTAAAAGAGAAAATTATATATTTTTTATTTAAAATGTTATTAAAAACATCCTTTTAACTTGTATTTTATTGTTCTTACTTATTTTTAAGAGTTCCTTAAAATGATTTTGTAACATATTTAACATTATTAAAAATATTTTAGTTTAAACAAACTTTTATTCCAGAAACATCATAAAATAGTTTCAAAAACGATTTTCATAAATTGTTTGTTTTCACTTTGATTTTCATAAATTGTTTGAAAAATAGTTATCAAATAGATTGTAAGAGTTTTGGAATAAAAGGATGAAACCCTAAACTGGTTTGTAAAAATAAATTAATATCAATATATTACTTCACCAAATTAATAACTATTCAATTCTTGAAACCTAATGTAAAGAAATCAAATCAATTTACACACTTTAAGTTCTTTCATCAAAAAACTCTTTAATATAAATACTCAAAGTTGTGGAGAAAAATATATGAGGAAAATATTAAGTTTTCAGGGAATCGTGATCCATATGCAAGTAATTGCTCGGCTGAATAATTTTTCACTTGATAAAATTTTAGGACATTTACTTTTAATGAAAAATATTATAGGGCAATAAATATTCTTACTTTAATAATTAATTATTTTCAAAATACTATATGAAATTCAATGGCTTAAAATTATGATTAAAAAAACTTTCCATCATATTCTTAAACTGCTACGAAAAATATTTCTAAAATAATTATCTATTCCTAGCTCTAAATGATAAAAAGGTTATATGAGTTCAGAGGTGATATTGAGTCTTGTTTTTGTTGGATTTTGGTCCAGAACATACAAAAGCACGAGAATTGGTGAATGTGTAGGCGTGCTAGGAAACTATAGTATTTCCGAATTGAAACGATGCAGAATCTAACATTTGCTAAAGCGAAAAATGGATTCTTTAGTGGAAAATGCTTTGAACATTGGAATGTATTGAAAGCTGAGAGAAAAACTGTATGCACAAGCTGAAAAAGTAGTAAATTTCATTGTAGAATCTGATTGGAAATGGAATTGCTGAAGCATGAAAGCTTTGAAAACAAATACTTAGAAATAAAATAAGCTAGAAATTCGAAAATATTGCTGATGAACTTGTAGAAACTATGAGAAAATGTTGAAATGCTCTATTGAGTATTGATTGATGATTGATTTGCTGGGTTTTTGCTCTGAAGTCGAGTCTTGCTTTTATAGCCATTCCTGAATAACTACCCCAACCCACCTTATACAATAACTACTCACGTACCCACTACAACCTTGTTCAAGCCATTTACCCACTAACAATTTGTTATCCAAGTAATTTATCCACTAACAATAATTGCTCACGTTCATGACTTGAGTTGGAGAAAAAGTCTCATTCCACTTGCTTTTGAGACAAAGTCTCAACATTCTAAGCTAGTCACTTTGAAAAATTGAAAATTTCCATAAATGTCCTTGAACCCTTTCATGGGTTGATTATCATGGACTTGGGCTTTCTTGAATTGGGTTAAACTCGGTTTGGGCTTGGTCTGGGCTTGATATATCTATTCGACCCCATTCCACTACCCTTTGGGCCGAATAAATCAAGAGAGACCCTTTTTTCGTTGTTTAGAACTCTACAACCCTTGTTCTCCAACGAAAAAGTCTTAAAAAAACCAAGAAAGTGCAGGGTTTTGTGGGTACCAACACTTGCCAATAGCAACGGAAAAACAAAAAAAAGAATCCCAACAAAAACCTATCCAAGGACACCTTGTAGCATCAAATTCGGTTCTACAACAAAGAGAAGGGTGTAGGATTACCTTGTGTCGGTTCCAAAACCGAGCTAGTGGTCGGGGCAGCTTTAGACCGAAGCGAACCAAGTCCAGGTTCGCCTCTAACAGTATCTACACGAAGAGTGGAGTCGATAACTCCAAGGCAACGGTCTTAGAAAGGGTCCTAGTGCTAGCCAAGTCCCGATCCGAAGAGGAAGCCAAAAACCCGGGTCTCTGAAACTCTAGAACACCTTCTTGGAGATGAGAGAACAAAATGGCTTTGTCTCATGAACTCTTTCAAGTCTCAAAAGAGTCATCATCTTTTTTAGGGTTTCAATAACATTCCTTTTATAGGAAAACCTTATCCTTTGAAATGACCAAAATTCACACTCTGATGATAGATTCTGAGGGCATCCTTATGCGTTATGGAGGATTTATGGCCTAAGCCGGTATAAGCTTCAGCCTATTATCTCTCTAGCGGGCTTTTCGAACCTGAGATTCCACTAATCGTGACATTTCATTCCTTGAGGAATTAACTCCCTCATATTTGGATCACATCCAAATGCATTTTATATCGGCCCCATACTCTTCTAAGTGTGAGACCCATTAGGTTCCGGTTATGTTGGCCACTTGATTCAACTATTGAATTAAGCAAGTCAAGATTGGTATGTAGCAACACATCATGACCCCCAATTGACCGGAGAGTTAGTGGTATGACTGCATACCTTCCTATAGACAAATACCATGCAATTCTTCCTTTCACCAATCTATACCCTACTTGGTTCAGAGCATGGACAATGTGTAGCTCCCACTAGACTTGCTATATACCATACCTAGTGAGTGATATTTGATCTTGATACAGATTCATCCACTCAACCATTATGCACTTGAAGACACTACCTGAGAGCATTTTCACTATGTAGAAGATTCGGTAATGATTCCGATTAGAGGCCTTAGGTATACCCTCCCTCTATTGGGAGTGGCGAATCCTTTGTTGGCTACTCAATTACCTTCGAACACCTCAAACTATACCCAATCCTCATCCAATGAGCGACCCCTTAAGAGGTCACATGGATTGAGGTCAAAGTACAGGATTAACATCAAAGATATCCTTAAGCACCTCAAGTCTAAGAATAGTTGCACCGTTGCTATGATGAGACAATCATCTACATTTAAATAGATGATCCATATGATTGTCTCATTATAGGTCTTCGATGTATTTAGGTACTCTTAGCAAGCATCCACATGCCAACTCTGATCAACTCATGATCATAGTTTATAAGATCTACCGCTTGATCCAATCAAGGAGTATGACATGTGCTAGTATGTCCGGATCAACAATGTCCAATCTTGTTGATCCTATGACTAGAGATAATTTGGATACTAACATAATTGCACATGATAGGAATCTTATTATCCCTAATCCCCATCATGATTTCCTTCATCTTTATTTTATGTATCATGGACTGGTAATTCGATTAAAGATCTATATCAATTCAGCGATATGGATATGAAATTAATAAAGCCTTACATATTAAATAATATGTTGTGCGTATAATAAGTGCTAATGGCGGTGCTAGAGCATAGCGTGATCTCATGTTCAAGCCAATTGGCTTTGTATCTCATACGTTTGGAAAGTTTATGAAAATTGTACTTCTTCTAGGGAAGTGGCTTCGCCAAGAGATCAGATGCATTTGGACTAGTGGGCATTTTCTCTATCTTTACATCATTCCTACCAATGATCTTTTTGATCATGTGGTATTTTTTGAGTACGTGTTTGGACCTTTGATGGGACTGTGGTTCCTTAGCTTGTTCTATGGTTCCATTGTTGTCACAGTACAAAAGTATCGGATGAATAATGCTAAGTATCACTCCTAGTTCAGTAATGAACTTCTTTATCCAAACCGCTTCTTTAGCTGCTTCAGAAGCTGCGATGTACTTTGATTCAGTTGTAGAATCCGCAGTCGTTTCTTGTTTGGAACTCTTCCAACTAATTGCACCACCATTCAATGTGAACACGTAATCTGACTGAGATTTGGAGTCATCTCTATCAGATTGAAAACTGGAGTCACTATACCCATTAACAATAAGATCTCTCTATCTCCGTAAAATCAAAGAATACATTCTTATTCGCTTCTCCAGTACTTAAGGATATTTTTGATAGCCATGATGACCCATACAGGTGATTGGTATCTGCTCATTGACAACACAGTGAGTCAAAACTCATTAGATTTTAATCAATTTTTAAATTTATAATGAGAATAACGTTGAATTGTGTGACGATAATTGAATCAGAATTCCAATTTGTAGGAAAATACGTGAGAAAATCAGAATTTTGCTTAAAAATCATGAAATCGACACAACGGCAAATTGAAGTCAAAGCCCGGAACTTAAGTCGCGACCGGAAGTGCGAGTTTCCGGCAATTCCAAGTCCACGACCTCAACAAATTTGGCTTTGAAGAAGAAAGCGAAGAGTGAATAAGTGAAATTAGGTGATTTGAAGAAAGAGTTGAGACAAAAATGTGACTTGATGAGAGAGATTAAAGAAGCGATCAAATAAAGTTCATGTCGCGACATCATTGCGACGTCAGCGACCTAAGCGAGGAAGATAAATGACATTGATACCACCATGAGGTCGACGGAGGCACGACTCTGAAAGCCACGAAACGACCTTCTCAGTAAAGGAAGTCGCTGACTAATTTTGAAGAAGGACTTGAGGTCGCGACCTTGATGTCAAGTAAAGGAGGTCGCCTTGAAACTCCAATCGGGCGACCAAGAATTAATGAAGCGAGACATGATGTCGCGACACCACTTAGTCGCGATAAATAAAGAAAACTTAGCATTGAGCATGGAAGTGAGATTTGCCCGAATAGAAGTTGCGACAAAAGATTTTCAAAAGGAAGCGAACATGGAGGTCACGGCAGTTAGAGCGAATAGAGACATTAAATAACGAATCGAAGATGTCGCGATGTCCTTTAGTTATCCGGCGACATCGGTACAAAGTATCGTAATTAGCGACATCCGATCGATGTTCATTGACATCAAGCTATAGTAAGAATTAGCGACATCGGTTAATTAATTACGCGACATTAGTTACAAGGAATCATGGTCAGCGGCGTCGCCGGTGGTCAGCGACATCGGCTACATTGAATAGGTATGGCGATCGCCGATGGTGCGGTATCATTTGCGAATGGAGGTCGGCGTCATTTGGTGTCGCTGACATCATATCAGAGATCTTCGAAGACAGGTACGACAAAGCTTCCACGACATCAAAAGAGCTCACAATGCGAAGGTGAGATTGCGGCGTCATTCGAATTAATTAGCGACATCAGTACAAGGAATGAAAGTCTGAGTATCGATCGGCTATGTGACATCGAGATCTAGAGTTGTTGTTAAAAGGCAAGTCGCGACCAGATAAAAGTTTCTACTATAGACAAACAGAAAAATGAAGTTGCGACGTATGATTGAAGTCGCAACCTCAAAAGAGATCAAAATGCAGAAAGGTGAAGTCGCGACGTATGATTGAAGTCGCGACATCAGAACAGCTCATAAGCAGAACAGTGAAGTCGCGACGTGAAAGAGAGGTCGCGACATCAAGTCAAGGTCGCGACGTCCTTCAGTGGTCGCGACATGAACAAACAAATGGGCCAGTTATTTTGAAACCCACAAAAGTACATCGAAGTTAGGGCCTTCAGGTGCCATAAATAGCAGTGCTCTGAAGGAGAAGCGGCTCTTGGCGGCTCCCGAGAAGAAGAGTGCGGGTAGCGAGCTTCGTGTATTTTTATTTTACTGTTTCTTTTTCTTTTGTTCTTTGTTATTTTAGATTAGATTAGAGTAGATTGTTATTTCATTTGGTTATGGATACGGGAGTTAGTTGTTGAAGTTAGTGAGATACGAGAATGTTATTTTCTTCAAATTACTTGCTTGGATTTCGTTTGAAGTCCCAGACAAATTTTGGTAGGAACTTCGGTTTGGTTCTCGGTAGTTCTTTGATCGGAAGAGAGCTACAGTTGGTGTAAGGAAAATTTAGAAACCCGACTTCGTTGAAATTACTGCGTTGTTAAATTTATCTTTACGAAATTTGTCGAGTTTGCGAACCCCGGAGTCTTGAATACTTCTTGGTTTGTTTGATATTGTTGTATCGATCAAATATTAGTGTCCTATACGTAATAGGATTGTTCATGCTCGATTTCCGGGAGGCCCTACGAGTGACTGCGAAGGCATTCGAGAGTGATGAACAATATCACGAAGGGTATGCGAGAACCCTAATATTGAGGGATAATGGGCTTTGTGAATTCTATTCCCGATAAATCTTCTTCGCGAAACCGAGAATGAGTTGAATGACTTATCAATTAAAATGAAGCGAAGAGTTCGCCTCGATTCGAGCAGTGAGTTCAATCCATGTTAGCAGGATCTAATCAAGGAAGAATAAGGCATTTCTAATTTGAGGAGATGAAAACCGGTATAGTGTAAACACGTGCTTAGCCTATGTCTTAGGAGCTAAGGTTTACGGTCCATGCTTTCACGGGTATGAGTGAAGAAAAATACCCGAGGAATAGGGCAACTCGGATTAAAAGTAGTTATCTAATCCTCTGTGAATTCGAAAGAAGCAGGAAGATTAGATGATGAAGGAAATGTGTCATTACGGAGAGATCCATATGGTACCTTCTTCCTTGGGCCGGATTATAAATAAGGTTCATGAAGCAAAGTTCTGGGGGATTGTGCGAGGAATTGATGCTTCACAATAGATGTATTTTCAATGCATTCCTTTAAAAGCTAACTGACCAGTCTATTTCTTTATTTTTTTTATTTTAGTTTAAGCATTATTTCATTTTGTTCTAGTCTACATATCCTTATTCTTTCATTACTTTCAAGGTTGCTAGGGATATATCAATTGCAAATCATAGTCTAAATAGTATAGAGCTTGAGTAGTCGGAATTAGTTGGTGAGAATTCTTGAGATCTACGTGGGATCGATATCTGGACTTAATCCACTTTATTACTTGTTCGATCACGTACACTTGCGAAGTCATGGATCAAAACCGAAAGAAATCTATCTATTCTTAAGGAACCGCTTTTAATCGATAAAATTGTAAGAAATATAACAAACAAGTTTCATGGCATTATTGCTGGGGATTAGACAATAGTCCTATGGTGATAACGCTATAAATTTGTGTTGATGTTTTGATCCATCACTCACACTTACATAATGAGAGAAAGAAAGTGTGAGCCGTCAACAGACACTCAGAGCATATGATACGCCGGGTCTAGTACATAACATAGCGTACATGATTGATCCAATAGCTGAAGCTGATGGTATCATACTAATGTGTGTCCTCTCATCTTATGCCTGCGGACACAAAGACTTCAAGAGCGTGATCCCACTAACCATGGGGACATATCCTCTCTTGGACTGCTCCATGCTAAACCTCTTCAGCATCTTGTCTATGTATGTAGACTGTGAAAGTCCAAGCAACCTTTTAGATCTATCTCTATAGATCTTTATCCCCAATATATAGGTCGCTTCTCCAAGGTCTTTCTTGGAGAAATTCTTGGATAACCAAATTTTGACGGTTGTAGTGCGAGACATTGTTCCCTGTCGAGTATGTCATCCCACATACCAAGACTAGGAGCTCTGTTGCACTTCCACTTATCTTCTTATATACACAAGGCTCATCCAGATTTTGTGAGAAACCAAACTCTTTGATTGTCTCATCAAATAGGATATTCCAACTCCTAGATGCTTGCTTCAACCCATAAATGGATCTTTAAAGTTTGCATACTTTACTGCTGATTAGTGCCCAAAAAGTGCTATTTTGAGCCCTATTTTTAATAGGTTTTGAGCGCTTTTGTTATAGTATTATAATTAACTTAATTGACATGTTCGGGTCCCTATTGTATGATCGCATTCTAGGGCTGTTTTGTGGTTTTGGAATTGGAAGCCAGTCGCATGTCAACTTAATCATAACAAAGTCGGGTTGATTTCCATCAATTTCATATGGTTTTCTATCAATTTCGTAACAAGTCGAATGAAAGAATATCAAAGCAGAAATGGAATAGTGCAGAGGGAATAGTAGCGACGAGCAATGAGCGGTCTTGAGCAGTGCAAATTTACATTGCAGCGAATTTTAAGCTATGGCGAATTTTAAGTTATGATAAGCGAAAATCCTTTGTGCATGGCGAGAAATTTGTCTGCTCTTTTTTTTGATCCAAACGACTCGGTTTTGGTTTTTCTCCTTTCTACCCAGTAGCTTTTTGTTTTGGTTTTGTTTTTAATTTCCCTTGCTGCGAGTCATATATAGCTAGAGTCGAGGTTGTAACAATGATCACTTCATGATAAATTTTGGAGAAGCTTTGACTCTTCCGCTCTTTTCTATTTCTTGGTTGCCGGCTTACCCTCCAGAATGACAACTTGGAGGATGAGCGGCTAAAACCCTTTCACTCGCTTGAAGTGGAAGGTTCTTTGGTTACATGATACGAAAATTGTGGTGGTTCCACTTTGTTTTTTCGCATGACGGATTTTGACATTTGGTTCCCCAATTTCAACTCTAGGTTTAAAACTTTTTGATGTACTCTTTGACCAATACTTGCCAACTTTTAGGGTTGAGTGTATTCTTAGCTTTAGATACACGATATCCATTAGTTGACATTCTGATGCGAGGTAGGTTAAGGGGTTATATTTTCACTTTTGATGCATCCTCTTTGATCAATACTTGGTAATCTTTTAGGATCCAGTGGATGCTTATTATTAGATCCACTGAGATTCATTAGTTGCCCTTTACGAGTCATTGTAAGATGGGTTAAGGTGATAG
Organism: Tetrastigma voinierianum; assembly: GCA_016808115.1. NCBI lineage: Eukaryota > Viridiplantae > Streptophyta > Magnoliopsida > Vitales > Vitaceae > Tetrastigma > Tetrastigma voinierianum. The sequence continues at coordinate 136,678 of JAEQBH010001812.1, forward strand.
ATTTTCATTGTAGGAACCATAAATGCTAAATAAATGCTTTCTATCAAAAGGAAAATTATTAGGGTTTAGTTTTTAAAGTTAAATGAAGATCGGTTCGGAGGGAGATGACTATGTCATCCTCCCAATGAAATGAACCCGGGGACCTCTCAGTTGCCTTAGGACCTAAAACCAGTAGCCCAATGCTTAAAGGAGTTCTTTTTCTTCTTTTTCTTCATTTTATTTTCAATTTACAAACCACTAACCCCCTGTTTTTATCACCACCTTAAAATCCAAACCAAATTCACCATTTTTGACTTCACTTAAATCATTTGTACGAAGAAAACCCATCCCTGTGTTCGACCCTAGACCACTATATTGCGATGGTTGACTACGTGGTGGGGAGAAAATTTAGGATACAAATTTTGTTGATTTGGATCCTACCGGTGCTTGCGAATCAGCCACTTCCAGATATGAAGCCTTCAGGTTGTGTCATATACACCTCCTCGGTTAGGTTTCTATTGAGGAAAGTTGTCTTCACATCCATTTTCCATATCTCATAATCATAATGAGGTGATGGCCCCAGGAGTATTCTTATGGTTAAGCATAGCTCTGCGGGTGAAGATCGTCATAATCAACTCCTTGTTTTGGCTTGATAACCTGCTCCCTGAAGCCTAGCTTTATAGGTAATCACATTACCTTCCATGTCTGTCTTCTTCTTGAAGATCCATTTTCACCCTATGGGTTTTATCCCTTCGGGTAGATCAACCAAAGTCCACACTTGGTTTGTATACATGGAATCCATCTCTGACTTCATGGCTTTGAGCTATTGATAAGATTCTGAACTGTTCAAAGATTCTTCGTAGGTAGTTGGCTCATCATTTTCTATGAGCAATACGTCTTTTTGTTCGCTAATGAGAAATCCATCTCTTTAGGACATAACGTATCCTACTTGTCCTACGAAACACTTGTGTTTTTGAAGTGTCAACTATCAATTCATCCTTATGAATTATAGCTTCAGGTTTAATCAAATGAAACGCGTATGTTAGAGCATCCCGAACTTCACTAAGCTCCACTCTGCTCCCACTGCCTTCTCTTAAGAGAAACTCTTTCTCTAAGAAGACAACATGCTTTGAAACAAACAACCTTTGTTCCAAAGTGTTGTAGAATTGATATCCTTTTGTTTCTTAAGGATATTCTACAAACAGACATTTATCAGACCTAGCTTCAAGCTTATATGATATTGTCCGCTTTACATAAGCAGGACAACCCCATACTTTCATGTGGGAAAGATAGGGCTTTTTGTTAGTCCATATCTCATATGGAGTAACTTCAACTAACTTGGATGAGACTATGTTTAAGATATAAACAACAATCTCAAGTGCAAAACCCCAAAAGGATGTAGGTAGGTTTGCCTTGCCCATCATAGACCTTACCATGTCTAACAAAGTTTGGTTCCTTCTCTTAGCCACACCATTGTGTTGTGACATATAAGGTGGAGTCCATTGGGATAAAATCCCATTGTCCTTGAGATAATCCAAAAACTCTTGGCTTAAGTGCTCACCACCTCGATTTGATCTAAGTGATTTTATACTTCTCTCAAGTTGTTTCTCTACCTCATTTCTAAATTCTTTGAACCTTTCAAAGGCCTCAGACTTATACCTCATCAGATACAAGTACCCATATTGTGAATAGTCATGGATGAAGGTTATGAAGTAAACGAAACCACCTCTGGCATGCATAGACATAGGACCACATACATGAATTATGTATTAGATTACAATAGTCAGATGCAACTCGTTCGCCCACTTTAAACCCAAAGGGTTGGTCATTTTTCCTAACAAGCATGATTTACATGTGTCAAATGATTCATAATCAAATGACCCTAAGATTCCACACTTGTGTAACTCAGTCATGCATCTCTCACTTATATGACAAACTGATAATGCCATAAAATATGATAATTCATTATCCTTTTTGTTTTCTTTGTCATTGATATTTAGGATTGGATTTGACATATCTAATATGTTAATCCCATTGCTCAAGTACCACCAACACAAAAAACATCATTTAACATAGTAAAAAAAAACAGCCTTCTTATAAAATTTAAATGAAACCCTTTCTTATTTAAACATGAAACATAAATGTTCTTAAGTAGTGACACGCAAAAGAAATTTGTCTAAATATAGCAACCAGCGGAGGTTCAGCAGATCCCTACAGCAGCAGTCGCCAACTCTTTCACCATTACCCACTCGAAGGTCGGACTCTCCCTTTGTGAGCTTCCTGCTGTCTCTAAGGCCCTGCATATCAGTGCATATGTGTGAGCCACAACCGGTATCCAATACCCAAAGGTTGCCATAAGAAATAGTATTAACTTCAATGACATAAATACCTGAAGGTGTTGGTGCATCACATGCCACCTTCTTCTTTGACTCCACGTAGGCCTTGCAATTTCTCTTCCAATGGCCTTCTTTGCCATAATGGAAGCATGCACCTTTTGAGGATGTCTCCTTGACCTTTTTCTTGGCCACCCCTCCTTTTTGCTTAGTGATTTTTCTCTTCCTCTTGTTCTTAGAACCTTTCTTAGGACTAGAAGAGTTCCGCGACATCCGCAGTTTTACCCTTCCTTTATCCAGGTGGGTTCTATAACGCATTTTAAGCCGGGTTGATCGACTTAGGTATGGTGATCTCTTTATCATCCGTCACGTAGTTAGCACAAGCGTACCAAAGCGTGGAGTAAGCAATAGAATAAAGTCTATACTTGATTCATTATCCATACCAAAACCTAGTTGATCCAACCTAACCATGTACCCATGCATCTTTAGTGCATAATGTACTGGAGATGTCCTTTCTTGCATCCTGGAGCAAAAAAGCATTTTGGAGACCTAGAACCTTTCGGATCTCGCTTACTCATGAAATAACTCCTTTAGATGAGCGACTATGTCATAGGCTATCATAGACTCATTCTGTTTTTGAAGGCCTAGAGACATCGATGCAAGATACATGCGGCAATGACACTATCATTCAGGTGCTTCTGCTATGCTATCTTGTCTCCAACAGATGGGGACACTGGGAGTGGGGCATCAAGGACATAAGCTATATTTTCTTCCCTGAGAACAATTCTCAAGTTCCTTAGCCAGTCCATGAAATTGGTCCTGGTCAATTTCTTGGCATCTACTATGGATTGCAAGTTCACGACGGTCGACATATTTCGATTCTTCACAACCTAGATATAAAAGAGATTATGTTAGATTGTACTTAAAATGCATAATTGTTATGGCTTGATAATTACACATTATGGCTCCCACTATTTTATTGCGAATCCATAGCCCTCACTATTGATCCGAGAGAACCTATATGGAGGTTCTCTAAGCGGTCGATATCGATATCACCGAGAATCACCCAGGTTTGCCAATAGCTATCTCGAGATTGAGTAGGTATCATGATCCCTTCCAATTGCGTCGTGCGTGGTAAGAATCGATATCACTTGGTGACCTTGGGGAACAAGCCATTTTGGATCAATAATTATTCCAATTTACAATCCGATGCAACTATTGAATCCAGTGCTATCAATTGTTGATTTGTGCACTATCACTGGGTTATCAACTCATGATACGTGTACATCTTATGTATATCTTGACCAGTAGCGTCTATCGACATTAACCTTGGGTTTGCACAACAAGCTAATGAGTCTAGTTAGGCCAGCCCGCAATCGAAAACTCATTTCCATGGATAGAACATGCTCTTGTGGAGGAAGGCTTGAGGTTAGCCTAACAACCTTAATCTCCAAAAGGAACTCTGGTTCACACCATATTAGTGGAAGACATTAGCCTTAATATTAATAATAAAGGGTTTTCTTTAGTTAAGTCTCATCATTTTCATTATCATGCATTATCCATTCATCTCATGAAATTATAAGGATAGGTACTCTAACTATATGGCATGATTATGGACATCCTAAAATCAATTCCACGAGCCATAATGGAATTGATTAGGTAAAACCTAGGGATATGCATGATTATTACAATCCTTTAAAATATAAATCAAATTTACAATCTTCAAGGTCTTCTTTCTTGGTTCATTCTCCACACAGCTTTCTCCTTTTGCATATTCACCAACCTATCCTAATCCTGTGTAATCTAATTACATACATTTAATAAGAATAACCTCAAGTTACATTTGAGGGGTGGAATGAAAGAAGTACATAGAGAAATTAGAGAGAGCGGTACGCGAGACCCTATTTATCCAAAGAAATAACAATCAAAAATGCAGTATGCTCAATCACCATTAAGCAAAGTCCATAATCATCCATCATGCTAACATACACTTATAAACATAGATTCTCCTAATGCAATCCATTGAAAGTTGAAGGTAATGGGCTGTGATTTCAAAAAGCACATTAAAGGTTTTTCAACACTTGAAATGAAATTGATCCATTTTGTTTTGTTCAACATTTGAACAGTGACCTCAATTCAACACTTGAACTAAAATTTTCCTATATCCAATTCATTCAACACTTGAACAAATAACCCCTTTATTCAACACTTGAACAAATCTGATTTAACATCTTGAATCATGAACCCAATTCAACTTCTTGAATCATGAACCCTATTTAACTCTCTAATTGGTTCAACTCCTTAAATCATTATCCCGATTCAACCTTTTGAACTGTAATTTTCCAAAAGGACGTTTTTATCCAAAATTATCTCTCAGGTAATTTCAACATGGTTTTTGAAATCCATGATTCTAGAAATTTTAAAGCTGAACGGTTCAGTTTTAACACTTTTATTCTATTTCAAACACATAAAGTAGTGTTTTGAAACTTGTGCGCAAAACCATCTGAAGAAGTCGAAGCGTCGCGGCGGCTGTGGGGTTCAAGCCTCACGCGCTTCATGTTGTGACGCCGAAGCGTCGTGGCGAGTGGCGTGAGGGTTGACGTCGCGGCGTTAACGCGTCCTTCGTTCGCGGCGTTACCGCATTGTGACGTTGGGCGTCGTCGCGATCGCTCGTGGGGCGTCATCCGCGTTCGCGATGTTGGAATGTCGTCATGTCGCGATGTTGGGCGATGATCACGTTGGAGCGTCGTCCGCGTGCGGCGTTGGGCGTCACCAGCGTCTGCCGGCGATGTCACCGTTGCAACGGTAGAATATCATGACGTTGGGAGTGTTTGACTCAAACGTCATGTCAAATCACTTCACATCACATCACGTCACATCATGTCATGTCACGTCACGTCATGTCACAACATCGAAACTTCACGATGTTGCAACGTTCTAGGTTGGTGAACATCATCCCGCGGCGTGAAACAGCGTCGCGGCGTTGCTTGAGAATTTATGAGCATCTTCGCGGCGTTGGGCATGAGCGCGTCCGCGGCGTTGAGCCGCGAAGCGTCATGATGTTGAACGCGAGCGTCCGCGACGGTTGTTGGGTTTTCTGGCGATGGGGAAAGTTGTAAAATCCGATCTTTAGGACTTTACTCACTTTGAGATTGTTCCTTCTTCATATTAACCATCCCTAGATCATCTCATGACCATATACATAAAGAACACAACTGGATCAAACCTTTTCATACCAAAAATCTCATTTTCGAAACTATTGAAAACATGGTTACAAAAAACCGAAAAGTTTCAACAATAAACCGATTTTGATGCACACAAGGTTGCTCTAATACCACTGCAGGGTTTTGTGGATAGAAATACTTGCCAATAGCAGCGGAAAAATAAAAAAAATCCCAATAGAAACCATAAAGGGACCCCTTGTAGCATCAAATCCGGTTCTACAACAAAGAGAAGGGTATAGGATTACCTTGTGTCAGTTCCAAAACTGAGCTAGTGGTCGGGCTAGCTTTAGATCGAAGTGAACCAAGTCCTAAGTTCTCCTCTAACGGTATCCACACGAAGAGTGGAGCTGATAACCTCCAAGGCAATGATCTCGGAAAGGGTCCGATGCTATGAATCCCGATTCGAAATAAAAACACAGGTCTCAATTCTAGAACACCTTTTTGGTGATGAGAGAACAAAATGGCTTTGTCTCATGAACTATCTCAAGTCTCAAAAGAGTCATCATCTTTTTTCGAGTTTCAATAACATTCCTTTTATAGGAAAACCTTATCCTTTGAAATGACCAAAATGCCCCTCACTATAAGTGATGATAGGTTACACACAACCCCATGCGTTATGGCAAGTTTACAGTATTTTTAAGTAGAGATACAAACCCCGAGCTATCATCTCTCTAAGTGGGCTTTCGAACTGGGGATTCCACTAATCCGTGACATTTCATTCATGAGTGCTCCCTCATATTTGGATCATCCAAATATGTTTTATCTCAAACCCACACTCTTCTAAGTGTGTGACCCATTAGGTTTCGATTATGTTGGCCACTTGATTCAACTATTGAATTAATCAAGTCAAGATTGGTATCTAGCAACACATCATGACCCCCAATTGACCGGAGAGTCAGTGGTCTGACTGCATACCCTCCCCATAGACAAATGCCGTGTAATTAGTCCTTTCACCAATCTATACCCTACTTGGTTCAGAGCTTGGACAATGTGTAGCTCCCACTAGACTGGCTATGCCACACCTAGCCCAAGTGATATTTGATCTTGTCCCCATATTCATCACTCAGCAGTTGGCACGCGAAGACACTCAGCAAGGGCATTTTTCACTATGGCCCGGGAGATTCCCGGTGTGATTCGATGAGGCCCCTTGGGTATACCCTCCCTCTACTGGGAGTGGCGAATCCTTTGTTGGCTACTCAATTACCTTTGAACATCTTAAACTATACCTAATCCTCATCCAATGAGCGACCCCTAGAGAGGCAACATGGATTGAAGTCAAAGTACAGGATCAACATCCAAGATATCCTTGAGCACCTCAAGTCTAAGGATACTTGCACCATTGCTATAATGAGACAATCATCTACATTTAAATAGATGATCCATATGATTGTCTCATTATAGGTCTCTGATGTACTTAGCTACTCTTAGCAAGCATCCACACGCCAACTCTGATCAACTCATGATCACAGTTTATAAGATCTATTACTTGATCCAATCAAGAAGCATGACATGTGCTAGTCTATCCGGATCAACAATGTTCAGTCTTGTTGATCATATGACTTGGGATAATTTAGACATTAACAGAATTGCACATGATAGAAATCTTATTATCATGATCCCATCATGATTTCATTCATGTTGTGTTATGTATCATGGACTTCATTAATTCAATTAAAGATCTATATCAATTCCACGTATGAATATCAAATTAACGAAGAAATCCTTACATATTAAATAATATGTTATGCGTACAATAAGTGCTAATGGCGATTGCCTTTAGAGCACTTCTCTAGCAGAAAGACTATTTTTCTCGTTGTTTAGAACTATAAAACCCTTATTCTTCAACGAAAAAATCTTTAAAAAACCAGGAAAGATCCTTTTTCTCGTTGTTTAGAACTTTTAAACCCTTGTTCTTTAAAGAAAAAATCTTTAAGATATCAAAAATGATTCTGGTTCTTACCGAAGCTTTCCTTCTTTATATGTGGATCTTGGCCTTTCCTGCTCTACTCGATCTTTTCACCTCGTCTACCAACGGAAGCATCGCAAAGGTAACTTCTCAACCTTTTATTTGATGGACTTGAAGATATTGCCTTGGAGAATATAGGTTGGGTCATGCATAACTAGTATCTGTAAGAGCCTTTTTCATATGTCTTCTAAAAAAATGACCGTGCAAGAATTCTAGGCTACCATAGCAGTAGTTTCCATTTGAAAGTTTTGAAAATTCCCATAAAAAAGAGCCCATCCTGTTAATCTCTTTCCATAGTCCACCCCCTGATTTCTTCTTGGTTTTTGATGAGTGCCTAAAAACACTCATTACAAACCCGAGATTTAGAGAGATTCGGGATCGATTTCATATATATATATGATTGTGTTTTGATTACTTTTCTAATATTTAGTTTTATTTGATTTTTGTAGGAGAAACACTTGAAAATACTAAAAATGGAGCACGTCTGAGAGGCACGGAAGATTGGTGCGAATCGGCCCGGCGTTGCGACGTCACATCATCCCAACGTCGCGATGTTGCGGGAAAGTCTCAACAAACCTTATATCTTAGAGAGGCTATAAAAGGAATGGGATAATCCAGTTAAAGGGGTTCAAAATTAATTTGTAGAGCTAGGGTTTGAGGAATTAGAGCTTAGAACAAAGGAAATAAGACTTGAAGACCAACTTTTGGGGAGAGAGACTTAAAGAACCCGGGAGATCATCATTCCCTCGATCATTAAAGTTTTCTCTATTCCTATTCTTATGTCTTGATTTTCATTTGTAATGGAACAGAACATAATGAGGTTCTAATTTTGTGGTTTAGGGTGTTGGTAGAGATTTGGACATGAATACTATGTTAAAGTTTTAGCACTTTTATAATTTCATTATCTTTTATATACTTGTTTACCATTAACTCATGCTTGGATGAAATCATGTTCGCTTGATCAGTATCTTAATATGTGAGTGGTTCTTTGTAAGATCTGAGAAAGTGAATGAGAAGAATTAGACATAGTTAGGTTAACTTTAATAAACGGTAATATATGATTATCAATGATTAGGAGGCTTAGGAGCTCTTTGCACTCTATGCACCTTTAATGCTTGGGGTTGAGCCAAGTAGAAACTTCTAGTGATAAAGGGGTTAAATGACCTTGAAAGGCTTTAGTACATTAGATAAGAACGCCTTGGCAAACCTTTGTATTAGATAATGGAATGGAATCGTAGCATTACATAGTAGGATTGTCCAACAACACTAACACCCTAACCTTTTTGCATCCTTAATCAATTTTACATTTGAAACGAACAATTACTTTAGTAATAGCTTAATTTACTTTTAGTTCCCCTTAGCCATCACAATTGCCAGTTTGAATATTAAAGGATGTAATTTTGGTAATTAGCATACTACGATTAAGGTTTTCCATGTGGATCAATATCCGTACTTAGGCATATTTTATTACTTGACAAGTGTATACTTGTGCAGAATAGGCACTTTGCACTTCTATTTGCATGTACACAAAAACACAATCACGCAAATGACTATCTAGTTTTTGGGGCCGTTGCCAGGGAATTCCTATTTATTCGTAGTGTTTATGCTAATATCAGTACTAAGTACTTTTTTGGTACTTCGGACATTTGTTTTGCTTAAATTTTGATACTTTATTTTTTCTTTTTCTTTGTGACAAACTTGCAGGTACGATTAGGTTGTATGCGACGGGAACCCATTGAGAATCTTATTCCTTTGTATCCTGAAATAGAAAGAACTTTGAAAAGAATTTTGAGGGATAAGAGAGAAGCAGCTACAATGGGCTTGACTACCTATGGGATAGATGGGCCAGGAACAATGATGTTGGTTCAACTAGAGGGGGTAGTATACATCCTAATGTGGCAAATATGGATAACTTGTTGCCACCTATTGGGAAACATGGTGCCGATCTGCGGTTACTCCACGTGATTAGAGGCCCGACCTTCTGGTGAGCGACGAGCTCAGTCAATCGCCCCTCCGATTGCGCAAGGAATCCAGTTCCATGGGTTCGCACATGAGGACTCGAATGCTCATATCCTTAGCTTTTTGGAAGTGTGTGATACAGTGAAATATAATGGGGTGAGCAATGATGCTATTCGGCTTCGATTGTTCCCATTCTCATTGAAGGATAAAGACAAGCATTGGCTGATTTCAGAACCGCTATATTTAATAACATCATGGGATGACTTCTCAAATAAATTTCTGGCTAGATTCTTTCCGCCAGCAAAAACGGAAAAGTTAAGAATTGACATCAGTAGCTTTTATCAGTATGAAGGAGAGTTGTTCTATGAAGCGTGGGAGAGATTCAAAGATTTGTTGAGAAAGTGCCCTCACCATAGTTTCACCAAATGGATGCAAGTCCATCATTTCTATAATGGGTTGATTATCCTGGGACTCTTGTCAGCGTTTCACAGGAGGAGAAATTATGGGGAAGAACGAAGTGGAGGCTTATCAAATTCTTAAGAACATAGCCTTGAATGATTGTTAATGGCCAGTTGAGAGAAGCAACACCGAAGAAACCAACTGGGGTGTTCGATTTAGACATGTTCCATGAAACTTGTGCGCTTTCAGTGTCTAACTTCTCAAGCAATTACAAGCTTCTCAACAATTAGGTTCTCAAGTATTTGTGCATAAAGTTGAAGAAAGCCCACCAGCATGTGAGCAATGTCATGGACCTCATCCCACCTCTCAGTGCTTAATGATGAATGCCATGGGGGATTTGACTATTGAACAAGCTCGGTATGAGTTCCCCCGAAAACAAAGCTGACCCATATGGTCGAGTACAATGCAGGGTGGAAGAACCATCTTAACTTCTCATGGAAAAATCAAAATGCGGGTAATCCTATGGAGTAAGCCAAACCTCTCCAACCACCTCAAGAGAAGAAGTTGAGTCTAGATCTAAAAATGGAACAGTAAGCTGATATGCAAATGACTATGATGAAGTCACATGATAAGTTTGAGAATGAGACCAGGACATCATTGAACAATCAAGCAACTCAACTCCGAAATTTTGAGGTCCAAATGGGCCAAATGGCTTTGTTATTGAGCGAGAGGCAACACTGAAATCTGCCTAGTACTTCTGAAGTCAACACAAGGAGAGAAGGAAAGAGGCATTGCAAGTGTACCACGGCGGTGGTAAGCGTTTCGGTGTGAGCCCTGCAGATCCACGGGCCTACCCAATCCACGGGCCTATGTGATTCGCTTTTAAAATGAAAAGAAAATGCGGGTTGATTTTTTAGTTTTGAAAATCCGTCCTCAAGGAGGAACGGTTTTGCTTTGGAGTTGCCACTTACTTTTTACTTTTTATTTTTTATTTTTAAATAGGGAAAATGAAGTAAGAAGAAAAACCCCTCATTGACTCCAGTCAGGAAAAAACAGTTTACAAAACTAGATTTCTAGGTTCGGGGATCAGTTTACCCATTGGGAAGGTACCTCATGCGAGGTAGCACCCCTCTAGGCCCGGAACTCGGTCTATACTAGTGAATTTGGTATGTGGGAGTATATGGGTCAAAGATCAAACAACCTCCTACGCTACATAGATGATTTGAATCACACCCGGCCTACTCGATTATCTAACATAAACACTCATTAATCAAAACAATGGGTGTATTTTGTGGTCCCTAGCCAAGTGCTGCATAAGAGGTTAGTCAACAAGATCAAATGCACCACAAATGTCAAAGTTCAAACACCATGTACGCATATGAATACAAATACCAAAGCCTAAGCACGTACCTAAGGTCCTTAGCCATGCGCTACAGGAATAGGTAGAGCAAATAATACGTCATACATCATGCATTTAAAACCAAATATTAGATCCCATACCAAAAGAAGGGAAGTAGGCTGAAATGAGGTAAGTGGTTTGCTTGCTTTAGCACACATTCCTTTAAAATCCCACAAACCAAATCATGCCACCAATCCCATTGCCCACTACCCACTTTGTTCAAAGCAGAAACTAATTCAGACCCCCAAGGCGGCCTATAGGTTCCTTGGAGCAAATGGGAACACTTATCATAATAGATTCGAACTTGAAACATCACTAAAATAAATTTGCCTAAGAATGTCTTGCACAACGATTAGACAGTTTTCAACAAGTCCATATGATTGAGAAAAATTTTGAAACTTTGTCAGAAAATTTCTCATATAGTAAGGAATCTAACAAGACAAACGGTGCATGATTCCGAGCTTGGATGAGTGAGAACCAACTGAAACATGACAAAGTGTTCTAAAACGGGGTTGCAACCAAGCCACCCCATTTTATTAAAATGAAGACCATGGGATTCACTAATTTACAAGCAATGCAGTCACCTAGATCCCTAGAACCAAACTGAAATTTAGCTACCTAAATCCCATGAGCCTAGCTACAAATTCAACTACATAAAACCTCCACATACAACCACTGTTCCTAGAAAGTCATGCCATTCACAAAACGTCCCAACACAAATTTCTGGGAATGAACCCAAGTAACCATTCGTAGATGCAATGCCAAAGGCTCAAACCAATCCCAAGGAGATAAGAGACAACCTTGCAATTGCACACTTACATTCAGCTAATAATCGGGAACCAGCTTTTTCAAATCATTACACAACCCAAGCTGCTATTTCGGAAAACTAAACCTAATGAATCGGTTGGTCCGGTTTCCCAACCGGTTCAGCCAGTTGAGAGAAGTTCTCAAAATTTGTCAGGACCTTACTCATAGAGTTAGAAATCCAAAAAAACAAACGGAGTGCAATTCCAACTCCAAATGAGTGAGAATCGACACAAACAAAGAAAAGTACCAAAATGGCTATTTCGGAAAACCGAACCTAATGAACTGGCTGGTCCGGTTCCCCAACTGGTTCACCTGGTTGAGGAAAAACTTCAAATTTGGTAAGAAAATTCATTATAGAATAAGGAAACTAAAAAAATAAATGGTGTGTGATTCTCAGCTTGGATGAGCGAGAACCAACTGAAACACGACAAAGTGTTCCAAAACGGGGGTTGTCCAGCAGAAACTGTTGAACCGACTCCCATGTATGAGCATGAAAACCGATTCAAATGGTTGAGGAAAATTCTCAAATTTGGTCAGAATATTCCTTAAACAATAAGGAAACTAAAAAAACAAACAGTGTGTGATTCTCAGCTCGGATGAGTGAGAACCAACTGAAACAATCCGTTGTGTTTTCTAAAATGGGGGCTGTCCAGCAGAAACTGTTGAACTGGTTCCCATGTATTTTCGTGAAAACCGTACCATTCAATTCAAAGGAATGACAACCATGGAATTCCCCATAGTCATCATCACTATGCAGACCTTGAAGGTCTCATGGGATCAAATAGAAATATGCCTGAAGATTGTGAACCTTCCTACCAGCGAAAACTTGGCCCCATGGATCATTGCCTTACTTAACAAACTGTGCTTAGGCCATCAAAAGAAAAAAAGATATATTGATTAGAAGCGAGTAAGAAGATATGAAATAGAGTGGAGCAAGGTTCTAGTTCTTACCTCTTCCACAAAACGCAGAAAAAAAATCCAAGCTAAGCATTCGAAAAAAAAAATTAGAAAATGTGCATCCAAGCTTGGAAAAAGTGCCAAAGGTCCTTTACACTCTGATCTTTCTCTCCTTTTATACCGATTCCCACCTCAGCCTCTGAGCCCACCTTAGCCTCTGAGCCCACTTGGTGTTTTCCACCTTAAAACTCTAGAAAGAGCTCCATTAGCCTTGAAACCACACTCCTCAATAACTCCCCTCACCAATTCCCCATGCAAGTTGACTCCCTTAAGTTTCGACGCCGCCTCAAATATCTGTGGATTCATGGTGGGCTGCATGTAACTCAAGCCAAAGCCCAAAATGGACCCAAAATACTGCCCAAGACCAATCTAGAGGATATGGGCACGATCCATATGGGATTTAGGCTCTAAAATCACAAAAATCAGCACTCCACACAAGTTGGCCTGACAAATCGGTTGAACTGGATGCCAACCGGTCGAGCCGGTTAAGGAAAATTATGAAATTTTGAAAGAATGTTCCCCAAAGAATAAGGAGTCCAAAAAGGTGCACAATTCCAAGTTCGGATGAGGGAGATATGATCGAAATAGACGGTGCTGTAAAATCAGCAAAAAATAGTGTTGTATCGTCTTTAGCAGGCAGATTAATCCAGATTGGTGAATGGTTGTGAAGTATGAATTTTAATGAAGCCTCCATGGTGAATAAGGAATCCCGAAAAAACAAGCGCTAATTTCAGAAGTTCAAGCAGGGAGATACAATTGAAACAAGCTCAAGTGCTTGAGTTGATATACTCCAATAAACTCCGTTGAGCTAAAACTGAAGGGAGCCAGCTTGCTTCCTATGGCACGATGCCCGATAAAAAAATTTCCGATGACACTTTCCGAGTGAACTACATACACACTCGATGGACACGTACAAGCCCACTTAACGAGGCTTCCAATCGACTAAGGTTAAATGGGGCCCTAAGCGGTGCCATATGAGAGCGATAGGTGAGTGACACCATAGGATAAAATGTAAGTGTTGAGGACAGAATCGGGGTCTACATAGACAGGTTAGTTGAAGCGAAGGATGAAATACAGCGGAAGATGAGAAAAGTAGTCTTCAGAGATAAGCTAAAGATGTTGAAAGGTTAATAAAGAAACCAGTCTTAGATACACCAGAGAAAGTTGAAGTCTAGAAACCTAAGTATGATGAGAAGCCTATTATCCCGTATCCCCAGCAACTGAGAAAGAGCATATTGGATATGTAGTTTGGTAAGTTGATGGATATCTTCAAAAAGCTTCACATAAACATCCCATTTGCTGAAGCACTTGAGCAAATGCCGGGATACATGAAATTCATGAAGGACATCTTATCTAAGAAAAGGAAGTTAGGAGACTATGAGACTGTCGCTCTAACAGAAGAGTGTAGCGCCATATTGCAAAAGAAGCTGCCCCATAAGTTGAAAGATCCAGGTAGCTTCACAATCCCATGTGCTATTAGGAATGTAGTATTTGAAAGAGCCCTGTGTGATTTAGATGTGGCATTAATCTTATGCCGTGGTCGATCTTTAAGAAACTGAAATTAGGAGAAGCACGTTCAACGATAGTCACTTTGTAGTTACTAGATGGGTCACTAACTCATCCACGTGGTATCATAGAGGATGTGTTAATCAAAGTGGACAAATTTATCTTCCCCATAGATTTCATTATTCTAGACATGCAAGAAGATAAAGAATCATCCTTGGATGACCATTCTTAGCCACGGGAAGGGCAATGATTGATGTGCAAAGTGGCGAGGTTGAGAGTTGAAGAGTGACATTCAATGTCTTTAATGCCATAAAGCATCCACGTGATACCGACAGTTGCTTAGAGTGGATATGCTAGAGGCTACGGTGTTTAGCCAATTGGTTCCTTGAGAACAATTGAAATTGCTTGTTATGATGATCCTTCCTCTTGTGAAGATGAGATGTCAAGAGTATGTAAAAAATGGATGGACTCTTTCAGCCCGAATAAAAAGAAAGTATTTTGAATCTTTGGGAGCTAGCCCAAGCCGATTTACTCCCTCTATTGAGAAGCCCCCTATTATTGAACAGAAGCAACTCCCTAGTCATTTGAGATATGCTTATCTTAGGGAAGAATCTACACTCACAGTTATCATCTCATCCTCCCTCTCTAACATGGAGGAGGATAATTGTTAAAGATCCTTAAGGAGCATAAAGAAGTAATTGGATGGTCCCTAGTTGATATAAAGGGGATCAGGCCATCTATGTGTATGCATAGAATATTATTGGAGGAAGACAGCAAGCCGACAGTGGATGCCTAGAGATGTTTAAATCCTTTCATGAAAGAGATAGTTCAGAATGAGGTACTTAAATGGTTAGATGTTGGAGTGATATACCATATCTCCAACAGTTCATGGGTAAGCCATGTCACAGGTGGTGAAAAGAAGGAGGACTATGGTGTTGGTAGTAAATGAGAAAAAATGGTGCTCGACAAAACCGATTCTGAGGATGGAGGATTTGTCATGATATCGGAAGCGAACAGTGACCCGAGAAAGACCAATTCCCACTACCATTCATTGATCAGATGTTAGATATACTAAGGGGGAATGAGTACTTTTTCTTTCTAGATGGATACTCAAGATACAATCAGATCACCATAGCTCTAGAAGATTAGGAAAAGACCACCTTCACGTGCCCTTATGGCACATTCGCTTTCCGGAGAATTCCATTTAGGCTGTTTGCGCCAGAACCTTTAGAAGTGTATGATGACAATATTTTCAAACATGGTCGAAAAAATCCATTGAAGTCTTAAGTAGATGATTTTTAGTGATTGGATCTACATTTGATGGCGCCTCCATGTCGGCGTTGGTGCTTGAAGGGTGCATGAAACCAATTTGGTGTTAAATTGGGAAAAGTTCAACTTTATGGTGAGAGAAGGCATAGAATGATGAGGCATCGCATATCGAGAAGAGGTGAGGTTGTAGAGCCAGATTGAGATCATGAAGCGCCTGCTCCAGCGTATTAAAGGGATTGCAAGTTTCCTAGGCCACACAGGTTTTTACAGACGATTCATCCGAGAGTTCTCTAAAGTTTCCAAATCGTTGTCTAATCTTCTTATGCAAGGTATGTCGTTCAAATTCAATGAGCCATGCATGGACGCTTTTGAGTTGCTGAAAAAGAAGTTAACCTCAGCTCCCATAATAGTCGCTCCAGATTGGAACCTTCCATTTGAACTTATGTGTGATGCAAGCAACTTTGCAATTGAGGTCGTCTTAGGCTAGAGAAAAGCAAAGGTCTTCTATGCCATCTATTATGCCAGTCGAACGTTGAATGATGCACAACTCAATTATGTTACAACAGAGAAAGAATTGCTAGTTGTTGTGTTTGCTTTTGACAAATTCAGACCTTATCTTATAGGGAACAAGGTTATTGTGTTCACAGTCATTCCACAATCAAATACTTGATGACTGAGAAAGATGCGAAACCTAGACTTATTCGATGGGTGCTTCTATTGTAAGAATTTATTATGGAGATTCGAGATAAGAAGGGTTCTGAAAACATGATAGCCGATCATCAGATTAAAAATGAAGCTTCAGAAACTTGATGTAAAAACATCATTTAGATTGACGACTTGTGTTCCCAGATGAACAGATACTATCTTTGTCACATGATAAAACATCACTATGGTTTGCTGATATAGCCAATTATCTGTCTGCCGGTATTACCCCATCTGACCTCACTTATCAACAAAAGAAGAGATTCTTTGCAGAAGTAAGGCACTATTTCTGGGAAGACCAATCCCCTCTTGGCTTGGTCTGCCGTCGGGGTGTCGAAGGTGTGTGCCGAGAAAGAGTGGGAGTGGGTGAATACTAGCAGCATTGCCACTCGCCAAGAGTGTGAGGGTCATTTCAATGGACAAAGACATCGGGCAGATGCGCAATTACAGGTTTTATTGGCCTTCTATGTTCAAAAGATGCACACTTGTTTGCAAAAATCCTATGATCGATGTCAGAAATAAGAACATTGGGTGGCGAATGACATGCCATTGTGAATATTCTAGAGGTAGAACTTTTTTATGCGGGGCATTGACTTTATGGGTCCGTTCCATCATCCTATGGAACGCAGTACATACTTTTAGCAGTGGTTTACGTGTCGAGTGGGTGGAAGCCATTCGACCATTACCTGTGATACCCAGTAATACTGCGATTCGTTAAGTATTTCAACTTTTCAAGGTTAGGACTCCTAGAGCGAGTATCGGCAATAGAAGGCTCCCATTTGCATCAAGGCTGTTTGCATCCTCCTAAATATAGGGTGAAGCATCGCTAACACTTACATATCACCCAACTGATAGACGGCGAGGTATCGAACAGGGAGGTCGAGAAAATCTTAAAAAAGATAGTTAATGTGACACGAAAAGACAAGGCGAACAAAATCAATGATAGCTTATGGGCTTATCGCACAGCTTTCAAGACCTTATTGGGCATGTCCCTGTACCGAATCGTCTATGGTAAGGCCTGCCACCTACTTGTAGAACTGGAGCACAAAGTATACTAGGCAACTAGAATTCTAAACATGAATTTCAAAATGGTTGGGAAAAAGAGGATGCTTCAGTTGAATGAGTTGGATGAACTCAGGTATAATGCATATGATAGGTCAAGAATCTATAAGAAGAAGACCAAGGCGTGGCATGACAAGCACCTGCTGCATAATGAGTTGAAACAAGGACAACAAGTATTACTATTCAATTCACGGCTGAAAAGTCAAGATGGTCTGGACTGTTTGTGATCACTTAAGTCTTCCCCTACGGTAGTGTCGAGCTAATGCACCCTGAGAGAGGTCGATTCAAGGTGAATGGGCAATGAGTGAAGATTTATCTGGGTGGCCAATTTGAGAAGCATAATTCCACCACAAGTTTGAAACCAACATAAGAAATGCATGGGATCACAAAATTTTATTGGTTAGCAG
The DNA here is from genome assembly GCA_016808115.1 of Tetrastigma voinierianum. NCBI lineage: Eukaryota > Viridiplantae > Streptophyta > Magnoliopsida > Vitales > Vitaceae > Tetrastigma > Tetrastigma voinierianum. The sequence goes on from JAEQBH010001812.1 coordinate 154,647, forward strand.
TTGTCTGTGGTTGGGCACCAATTAGGCGGACACATCTTGGTCGAGCTAACGACAGTAAACAAAGCGCTACTTGGGAGGCAACTCAAGCTTTTTAATTATTATGGTCTTCAGTTTTTTTGACTTTCAGTTTGCTAGGTTTACTTTTGTTTGTTTTAAATTTAATGCATTTGTGTTGCTGGTTTTGAGGTTCCGAGGTTGTCGTGGTGAAGGAGATATAACATAACAAGCCTTATGCAAGCTTTAGGCAGAGTAGATCTAATGCAAGGAGTTTTTCTTTACTTAGAAATTTTTTTGTAAATTTCCTGGTTGTTAGTCTCGGGAAACGCGATCCGCGACGTTGGTCAATGTCCGCGGCGTTGGTTTCCTAGCAACCGCGATGTTGAACATCGCTCGCGCAGCGCGTTGCGGCGTTGGTTCAATGTCAGCGGCGTTGAAACCTGGATTGCCTCTATAGCGTCCTGACGTTGAAACTAGACCCCTCTATAACGTCGCGACATTGAAAATACACCTCTTGACTAACGTCGCAACGTTGAAAACCCAGCTTCTCTGTAATGTCGCTACTTTAGTCCGAATGTCGCAACGTTGAAATTTAAAATCTCGGGAACGTTGCGACATTGGCTCTAAAGTTGTGACGTTGCCCTGTTTTTAGACCTAGAAATGTTCATTTTCTCACCTTCGACAATTACAAAACCCTAGGTGCTCTTACCGGCTTGCAAATTTTCTAGCCAAATTTTGATCCCACCACTTCCAAACGCTCAAATTAGGCATCCTTAGAACCCTCCATAGCCCTAGGCCCGTCCCAGCTCCCGTCACACCTCGTGTTCATTGTTCTTTGGAACCTCTCCCTACGATCCAACTTTTGGCTCCGTTCAGGTTTGGTTCCACTACACTCCCCATTTTCTGGGTGATTTGTGCCTCAGTAGATCTTTTAAGGTTGGTTGGGGGTTCTAGACCCGTTTTTTGTGCTTCAAGCTCCCTACCCCACTTCGTGCCCACTACGTGTTTGTTAGTTGGCCTGAGTGGGTTTTAGGTGCTTCCTATGTTCTTTTTGCTCAGGTGCAATCCCACTAGGGGTGTGGTAGCTTACTAGAGTCCTTTCGCCTTTACATTCACCCCATCGTGATCCCGAACCCGTGCCTAATGTTGAGTAAAAAGCAAAAAATTAGCTCGAAGAGTAGGCTAATGAAGAACCTTCTTAGGCCTATGATCATAGTAAGTTCGTCAATGAGAGCACGACCGAGAAGTTCGGCCTCATCTTTGCCAATCGCTCCTTCATTAAGGAGAAGGGATTTCAGCATCTCGACGATTTTTTCCGGAAAACCATTGCACGGAAGGGTTGGGGTGCATTGTGCCAACCTCCACGACCGGCTGCCACGATGGTTGTGTGGGAATTCTACGCCAACCTAGCGACCGATGTGCTAAAGAAGGTCCGCGTCTGTGGGGTGTTGGTAGACTTCAGTGCGAAGTCTATCAACCGTTATTACAACCTTGAGTCGGTTAACTCCGAGGCCTTTGATCGGCTTCACAAACACCCTAACTATCTGAAAGTCCTTTGGTTGCTCACAAATGGGCAGAGTGAGTGGAAATTGAACAACGAGGGCCCGTACCATATCGCCCAAAGGCTAAACTTGTTTGGCACATATACTAAGTTGTGGCACCATTTTATCACCTCTTGTCTCATCCCAATGACGAATGTTTGCGAGGTGATGGCGAAATGGGCATTGCTTAATTTCTCCATCATTCAGGACATCCCGTTTGATGTCGGTCAGGTTATAGAGGACACCATCCTCTATAATCGGGATGCTAAGATAAACCTCGGGCACCCCTTTCTCATCTATGGCCTATGCAAGAAAGCAGGGGTACCGTTAGAGGATAACGAGGCTTGGATCCATCCATCAAGGCCATTGTAGTGAAAAAAGATAAGCAGGGCATTCCTCGATCTAACACGGTTTATGACTCGGGTCATGAACCTTCAGATGAGGAGGAGTTAATGGCATACCAGACCTTGTTTGGTATGCGTGAGAAGACCCCGAGTGAGGCTGACCCCCCATCCACCCCCTCCTACACCTCTCGCTGAGCCAGATGTCACTAGTCCTTCGCCTACCCTCGAGGACCAAGTTCAGGACCTCACTACCTGGCTTGATGCATTCTGGGATGAGACCCAGGAGCATCGGGTCACCATGAGCCAGGATATGGATGCCTTACGAGCTGACATGAGCACAGTACTCCGCAACTAGAGTAACTTGCCTAGCTGCTTGCCTTACATGTGCCACCACCTGCGCGCCCACTTAGTTGTAATCCCCGGGATCTACGGGGGAGTTCACTCTCCTGCTCTTTACTGTGCCTTAATGAGGACATTGGCCCATTTTTGTTTAGGGGAGGGGAGGGGGATGTCTAAGGTGGTCAGTTGGAGCATTATTTACTTTCATGTTTTGCTATGTTTATGTTTATATTTATATTTTTTGTTTACATATGTTTATACTTATGCTTATGTTCATGTTTAGATATGTTTAGGTTATGTTTATGTTTGTACATTCACAGTTTTCGTCTAGGTTTGTGTGTTAGGATGTCTTAGTGTAATTTCTTGTTCTAGGATTGTGTTAAGTAGTATGTGTGCTTGTTGCCACGTTTTCCAATCAAGGATCTTTTTTACCTCTCCAAAACTTTTGAAAACACACAGTGCAAGTAACAAGAAAGGATCCTTAGGTTGTTAGATGCTCAGGAATTACATGCTTGGATAGGTAGGAATGACATAGTGAGTCACCTCCTTTATCTTAAGAAACCGATTCCAGAGTAGTCTACCACACTCTCAATAGTGTGATCTACAAGATATGCCTAGGTTTCGAACTCTGCTCACTAACGTTCCACGAGCCTTAGGCGTTTCTAAACAACCAAGTGATGAGACACCGTAGAAAAGAGGATTGCCATTGAGCCCCATTAAAAAAAAAAAAAAAAAAAAAAACCAGACCTTCTAATCCAGAATCCGGCATGGTACGGGGGGCCTTTTAAAGCCCTAATGCCCTATTGGCGGCCGGGCCATTGACTTCACTGCATGTTACATGGGACAGAGGATAGAAGTTTCCCACAACTTAGGGCCCTTAGGTTTGGTTGAGTGTTTGGGGTGAAGTTCTGGGGAGGCAGATGCTGAGGTGTATAACCAGCGGGGGGAGTCTGCGAATCCGTTACAAGAACACTCAACTAAAACTTACAAGCACTAGGAGTTCGTTCATGAATAGGTAGGTTAATATGAATAAAAATAGTGCGTTCTTATCCTTTTCGTAGTTGGAGCTCTCCCAAATAGGTGAGTTGAACTGAAGTTTGGGGCCGGCTGAGTTATAATACTGAGATCAGCCACATCCCGATGCACATAGACTTCAAGGAAGGCCATAGAAAACCTAGGAGGTGATCACTTATTGGCCAAAGCAGGATTAAACAATTCTTTTGAGAAAGTGAACAACCTTAGAATCCTCTGAAATTAAAAAAAAAAAAAAATGTAAAGATTTGTGAGTTCGGTTCATTTGATCCTTCATCTTGGCAACATGTGCATACCTAAATGCCCCATTCAGATTAGTATGTTAGTTGCATGGTTAGTCGTTTTCTTCTTAGGCCAGCTGAAGTTAAGTTTAAATTGTGATTGAGTGCCTAAAAACACTCCATTACAGAACCGGACTATGGCGGATCGGGATCTAGTTTCATATATATGTGTTTTGATTACTTTTCTAATATTTAGTTTTTGTTGATTTTTATAGGAGGAAACACTTGAAAATCTTTGAAAATAGGCCGTGCGAGGAGGCTGGAGAGTGGTGCGAATCCCATTGCGTCGACGTTGGGGAAAGTCTCGACAAACCTTATCTCTTAGAGAGGCTATAAAGGGAGAATCAATTAAAGGGGTTCGAAATTAATTTGTAGAGCTAGGGTTTGAGAAATTGAAGCTTGGAACAAAGGAAAGAAGACTTGAAGACCAACTTTTGGGGAGAGAGACTTAAAGAACCTGAGAGATCATCATTCCCTCAATCATTGAAGTTTTCTCTATTCCTATTCTTATGTCTTGATTTTCATTTGTATTGGAACAAAGCATAATGAGTTTCTAATTTCGTGGTTTAGGGTGTTGGTAGAGATTTGGACATGAATACTATGTTAAAGTTTTAGCCTTTTTATAATTTCATTATCTTTTATATACCTGTTTTACCATTAACTCATGCTTGGATGAAATCATATTAATTTATAATCAATCTTAATATGTTAGTGGTTCTTTTTAAGATCTGAGAAGTGAATGAAGAATTAAACATAGTTGGGTTAACCTAATAAACTTGGTAATATAAGATTATCAATGATTAGGAGGCTTAGGAGCTCTTTGCACTCCTATGCCTTTAATGCTTGAGTTGAGCCAAGGCAAAGGAAACCTAGTGATAAAGGGAGGTTAAATGACCTTGAGAAAGGATTTAATTATTAGATAAGGCGCCTTGAAACAACGTATTAGATAATGGAATGGAATCCATGACATCGCATAGTAGGATTGTCCAAATGACTGACACCTAACCTTTTTGCATCCTTAATCAATTTCACATCTGAAACGAACAATTACTTTAGTAATAGCTTAATTTACTTTTAGTTCCGCTTCTCCATCATGATTGCTAGTTTGTAATTTTGGTACTTAGCATACTACGATTAAGGTTTTCCCTGTGGATCGAGATCCTTACTTAGGTACATTTTATTACTTGACAAGCGTACACTTGCGTAGAATAGGCACTTTGCACTTCCATTTGCATGTACGAAACACGATCCGCATGGCTTTATCAATTTTTTTCCTTGTGATGATTTTGCTGTTTCTGACATAGATGGACAATCTTTCTCAAAGGTAAAGGCGTATTCCTTATAATTTCTCACAACCATCTGACAGTTTGTTTCATTCTTCTCTTTTACCTTTGGCTCACTGATACTATTTTTCTGTGTTCCAATGTACTGTCATCTCTTCCTCTCTTATTGGAATTTGGGATTGCTCATGCTTTTAGAGATGTGGCTATTTCTACCCTACCTTTTCCTTTTCCTCTAATGTCACCATCATAAATACTTCTTAGAAAAGAACTCCGAACTATGGCTCTACCAGCAAAGTCATGGCCTAAGGCATCTGAGGATTGGATAATCTAGGTAGATGTTAACGATTTTCTACAAGCGCATGGGTCGCACAAGTAATACAATGGACTAATAAGTCTAGATATCGATCCCACAGGGAAGGTGTGGTTTTAGCAAGGATTGAGTAACTCAGCTACTGAAGTTGTTTACTATTTGAGAGACTCGATGGTTAGGTGAAAAAAAGGGTTTCCTAAACTAAACTAAAAACAAAACAAAACAAAATAAAATAGGGTGTGATCAATGTCCACTCACAAGGAATGGAGTAATATCGGGAATATAACTCAAGGAAAGATTCTAGGGTTGATTGTCTCCATTGATGCATTTATGGTTTATATTCATTAAACGTTGATTAATTGAACGTATACTTGTGCATGTCCAAGGAATCCGACATGAGGTTTATACTTTCTTGTCTCCCCTCAATTTCTCAAACCAACTCCCCATTCTCCTTTCGATCCATCTAGGTCATTAAGTATGGTACTTTTATAAGGCAGTGCTTTCCTTGGGCATCATATTGGTCACCCCTCGGTCCATAAAATAGAACTACCCAGACTACGCTCGGATTGATCACCTTTCGGTCCATATGATCCTCACATAATGTTGAGATGGTGCTACTCCTAATGAAAGCCATCTAGTACTAGAAATTCCCAATTCCTTAGACTTCTTTGATTAGGTTGATTAGTATTTCAATTAACTAATTCATACCTTAAAAGATTCGAGGACCAGATTTTAGGGCGTAATCCAAGCGTCACCAAGGATGCCCTAGTATGGGGATTGAAGACCCAACTCTCAGTTTGGATTAATTAGTTAAAACCATAATAATTCTAAGAACTATACCAACTAACATCCACACAAGCATGAGTTCACAAAATCATTCTAAAAGATATATAGACTAAACATTAACTTCCACAATCAACCCTAGAGGAAAGTTTAGCCACTCATTGCAACTAAGAAATCTAACAAAATCATATTTAAGATAAATATAATAATGAAAGATTAATAAAGAGAGTAGATTTTAGAGATACAAAACAAATGAAAGATGAAATGAGTCTCTAATCCTACACCCCAGCTGTAAGAGCTCCTTTTGTGAGCTAGATCTTAGATATCAACCCTAAATCTAAAGTAGAATGAACAAAATCAAAAACCCTAAAATGGCTCAAGAAGAAGAGAGGAAAGAAACCCTAAGGAGGGTGTTCTCTCTCCCTAAAACCGAACCCTAACCAAATCTATAACACATAATTATAGGTAAATGGAAAATAGGCCTTTAAAAGGGCCAAAAATGGTAAAAAAAAAAAAGGCTCATTTTTGCAAGGCCCGATGTCCTTCGCCGAGGCGAAGGCTCCTTCACCTTGACGAACTAGTACCAATTGAGTAGTTGTAAAAGAGTCTATAGGATGCCTTATGGAACAAAAAACTGGGCGTCGCTATAAGATTGTTTGTTATTTGGTGTCCTAAATTCAGCAGAAACAAGGTATACACCCATTGAGAAGTTGTGTTTGGCCTTATACTTTTCATGTATGAAATTGAGACATTATTTGATCAAGTCTTAAGTGTATGTGGCCTCCAAACCTAATTTATCAATACAACATCCTTTAATCACCTGACGACCGATAAATGGTTCCCTTGCTTACGTAGAGTTCACCTTAGTTTATTTTCCACGTAAATTAGTAAAGGGGCAAGCTACTAACTTTATGGTCGATCATCCTTCATTAGAAATCCAACCGGTAATGATGAATCGGGATGCATGAAGTAAAGGTAGCCATGGATTCTGTTTGATGGCTCTAGCACTGAGAAAACTGGGCTGAGTCGGGATAGTAATCCTCATCACCAAAGATGCAAAGACTTCACCCCATTTTTCACTAATCTTCAAGGTAAACCACTGTCCGTTGAATATATTTTAGTGATTGACTCGGGAGATCTCATGGAACTTGGAGCATAAAAGGTACACACATTGGGACTCTAATTAGTACTTCTACAGCCTAACATGAGAATATAAATGCAAATAGCCTTATTATGGCTCCTTCTTTATTATAACGCTTCTACTCAATTGTTAAATTCTTTTCGTTATGTGGATTTTGAATATGTGCCTAGAGAATCTAATTGGGAAGGAGATAAGCTATCACAAGCAGCCTCATGTGTGAAGATGAGCGAAGAATTAACTCACAAGCTCATTGTGATAGGAAAGAAGAATCACCCCTCAATTTATGAAAGGGGAATTAGATTAGAAGTCGTTAATACAAATGCAAATGGTGTAGAAGACAAGAGAATTAAGATCAAAGAGTATTTAGAAGATCCTCTAATATAGGTTCCTCGTATAAGGTGAAAACCCATGTAACTGGTCCCAATGGAAAGGAATTGCATGTGTTAGGTTTCTCGATGGTTACCGTCGATGCCTATCCTTCCTTCAAAGATAGAAAGACAGAAACAAAGTCATAGTACAAGATATTCAACAAAATCGGATAAAATGCGATGGCTTATTAGGAGACATGGCTATTTCGCCAACCATCCTAAGCTCGCACTAATCATACACTATGTCCCCGTGTAATAGAAAATGGTGGAGGCAAAGATATAGAGGATACCCCATTGTGAATTCCACCTAATCGCGGAAATCGCCTAAGGGCCATGACCGCTGGGAAAAATTTACTCCAACATCAAAGGGACACAACTTCATATCTTAGTATTTCATGTAGGAAGGTAAAGCACCTAGCAGTGATGGTTTCAGATCCGGTACCCATATCATGAACAGATCATTCTCATATAGATTTGGAATTCCTCAATCCATTACAACCAACCAAGGCACCATGTTCACCGGTAATAGACATATCTCATTTTTCCAAGGACTATGTGGTATTGAACCTTATTAGATTCACTCTTTATTTGCAAAGCAAAGTCAAGCAAAGCGTAAGCTTAATATGGTGTTGATAAAACATCTTGAGCAGAAGATGCCAGAGGACAATCCCAGAGATTACATCACAAAATTTTATCTCGAGAGACCTATGGGCTTATAGAACTTCAAAGAGATTCGTTAGTGTAAGTCTTTACTTTAAGATGTGCGGACAAGCGCAAAGGCTTCCTTGTTTTGTGTGGCAGTTTTTTCAAGAGTATCCAAACATAACGGTCTTGAACCTTCAAATACAAGAAACAGATTGAATGAACCTGGTACGGATCACGGAAAATATTACAAGAGCTTGACCACATCATGATTCAGAAAAAGAAGGTGGCTAGGGCCTACCGAGCTAGTCATAAGAAAGAATTTTGAAAAGGGGAGCTTGTTTGGAAGGTGGTGCTGCCCATCAGTGCTAAAGACAAAGAATTGGGGAAATAGTCTCCTATCTAAGAGGTACCATTTAAGGTTTCACCAAGTACTACCCGAAAATGCCTACTGGCTATCAAGCCTTGAAGGAGAGCCACCTAAAAGGTTCATCAATGGGAAGTACTCAAGAAATGCTTTCACACGATGTTTGATACCACGGCACATCAACCAAGATATTGAAGAGTAACAAGCAAAAAATAGGTCCCCATCGACCATTTTAGAATGGGGGAAACTATCTTAGTAGTTACATAAGATAGTAGTTATTTTATCACACATCAAACTTTTGTATTCTTAATGTCATACTCTGTTATACCCTCAATTGTTTTATGAATAAATAAAGTAGGTCCCATGACCACTTTAAACCCACAAAGGCAGATACATCTTGATTATGGTAAGAGGCTACTTAACCCCTGCATTATCTCAAATAAATACTTCTCAATTGTCTGATTATATATCACTCTCCAAAGGTGATCTTTCAATCACTTTAAATGGAGAAATACGGGATGATTCTAGTGTGGATAAAGTGATTCGCCATTGCATTCATCAAAAGATGCTGATTTCTCCAAGGGTGTTCTCGCTTCTCTAGATAGGTGGTCCCAAGATTATTAAGGTCATTGAGAAATAGATATGAATGGTAATTCCAGATAGACGAGGTAGTAAAGCTGACCTTTGGCCAACCTCTACCAAAAACACAAACTTCTTCAAGATTCCTACTGATCCCAGAGCAAGACTTCCCACCATCAAGATTGGCAAATGAGGGAGTTGTAAAAATATCCAGTGAAAAGGTAGCCTCTGTGCCACTGGATACACACATTTTCCCCTAAATAAAGCACCTAGACAAGTTCGTGAGAGGGTATCATAATCGCTGGCTGAGGAAATAAGCCCTATGATGAATCGAGTAAAGAAATATGCATGAAACCAGCTATACAAGATTTCTCTAAAGAATTGGACTTGTTGCATCATTACACCAAGTGACAAGTTATTCCTCGGGTAAATGGAGAAAATCAAACTAGGATGAAAAACCGCCTCGAGATTGCACGATTTAAGATAATATCTACCATGGCTTTGGGTCGCTGTTCGCCACGATGAAGGTTATCAGCCGCCACTCAAGAGAAGTCGATGAAAAACTAGTCCTGTGTTCGCCTTGCAAGGAAAAGATCGTCATTGTGGGCAAAATGATCACACACAAAGAAGCCATTGAAGACCATTCAAATTGTCACACTAATTAGATAATAACACTGTCAAGATATTGAATCACTGTAGATATTCATTTTTTTTGAAATATATTTCCAAGCCATGAATAAATAAGGCAGTCACAGAACAAGGGAAAGATACTCTTCACTTAATGAATATATGTTTATATCCTAGTTTTGAGTCAAAGCAGACTTCTTAGCCACAATTCTCAAGCATGCAAGTTCTTCCCCAACACATAACAATCAATATATATATATATATATATATATATATATTCAGAAATAATAGAGGCTTTTTAGCCATTTCATCAATCAAAGTGTACACTGATAGACTTTATATCATCATACACGTTAGCACACTTCCAAAGGTAGGCCCTAGAGCCACCTCTATCCAACAACAAACAAGTCATGGTCAGAATTGCACGAATGCTAGTGTTTAGTGAATCCATAAGCAGTACACACAAGTTCATCACATCTAAAGGTAGGCTTAGAGCCACCTTGGTTTATTAATACAATGTTATGCTTGTGAGTTCTCCTGTGCAATGTCAAGTGAATTTCCATCAACAATCTAAGCACAAAAAATCAAGTATCTCAAGAGAAAGTCCTCAAACAATGGTTAGCTTTTGGCCACTAAGCAAAAAGAGATAAATCGCATGATATGTCAAGGGTCAGTCAAAATTATTAACAATAAATTAAAATAGAGAGTCAGATCTAAGAAAAGATCTCGATTCCCGTCCAAGCATTCTTTATTTAGAAGTCTAATTCGCCGCGAATCGAGGTCAATCAACAAAAGCTTCCTCATAGAGGATGGTAGAAAATCACCCATGAAATGGTCTTTTCTAGTGCTTTAGCCCGTGATATAAACTCAACGCATCGCACGGAGAAGATAACCTAGTTTTTTCGCTCACAATTTCTTCCACGATGCTAATTCGCTTCTTCTTAGGCATGATACTCGCTTTTACTCTAATCTGATGCTCGGTTAGTAGATAACTTGGATTTCTGTTCGATTTTTTCTCCTCAATTTCTCCAACCTGAGACATTTTATATTCTCCTACTTGATGCTCAATGGAAGGAGACACTCGTGATCATGGTGTAACTAAAGGAAAATTCCCAAAATTTTTAGATTAAGAGAAGTTGATTGTAATACTACCATAGTCGCATGAAAGGCATCTTTTTGGATAGTGGATAGGGAGAGAAGGTCCAAGCTCAATAGATGTCTATAGTGGAGCGGGCTGTGATTCCCCCAACAAAGCCTATATTATGCTAAACAGCACTGCGCCATGTCCACCATTGTATCCTGAATCCTGATCCGGGATAGCTCTGCTTTCATAACTTATAAACTTTAAGCTTTTCATTCACATATAATGTTAAACATTTAACTTTCAGACCATATTCAGAACAGCGATACAAAATACATATACAAGCTCCATATATGGAAGTGTTCAACATTTACATTGTTTACATAAAAAGAAACAAAAGACATACACTATACCAAAATATTCCAAAGGAACTGAGTGATGGCTTTCGACCTCTGCCACCGATGTGGATTTTGTCTTTCCTCCTGGTTTCAGACTACACTCCATGAAATGACCCGTGCTGTTTCTATAGCTTAGTGGAAATTTACACATATGACCTAATTCTCCTACATCATCTCACTTAAACATAATATCTTTATGAAACATATAATATGTACATATATTTATCCATTTCTCATGTCTACTTTCTTTTCTCATAACGTGTTTCTTCTTATCATATTTCATATACTTTTCACATATTTTATACTGTATTTTTATTCTTGTAATCGTATACTATCATCATGATAGCAAGTTATGCTTCTCATCATATATCATATATACTTTTTATACATTTCCTTTACATATACTTTTCGTTTTTTATGTCTATGTCTTCGCAATACCACAAAAGTGGATAATGAGGAACTGAGAAAATGTGAAGCATATCGTCATCTGTTTGACTGGTATGCATTCAAGGGCACTATCACCACAGACATTGATCTTCATATGTATGTGACTCCAAAGGTATTATCGCACGAGATAGTGATCTCTTTGTGGCTGAACGTTCAAACAAACAGTTTGGCACGATCCAAACGGGATCTATGTCATCGACCCAAACGGGGCCTCGATATCTGTACTGTATGATGCAACAACTGTGTCCCTATAGGCATGCCTATCTATCCATCTACCCGTTCATAAGCAGGCAATCAATTTTATTAATAATCTTTCATGTATTATAACAACATATCTCGTATACACGAATAACTAATGTTATCATGTATAAAAATAATCTCTTTTACCCTTTAACTGTATTTAACTATACTTGTTCATATATCAACTTATTCATATGCTTGTTCATGTTTGAACATATCATTTATATATATAGTTCTACATATCTTCTACTTGTTCTTATTCTCATAGGGCATTAAAATTTCCCCCATCGAACTTCGCTTCGTCGAGGTACAAGAAGGTACTGCGCTGCTTTCACCTAGTTTCCACTTTATTCAACCCCCATTAGTCATGCACTGTGTGGTTCCTATAATACTATCGTGTAAGAAGTCGGGCTTAAAATGTCAAAACATAAGAACCGGCCGAGGAGCAAAGTGTTGGTACTCAGACGATTGACCCACCTAAATGACCCTGCTTCGTGAGTGGTACCAAGATTATTTTCGTACGGTACCGCATTCATTTGGCCCCCATCAATGGTACCGGCATTCACCATGTTCCGTATCAAGATTATCTCGAAAACCGCCTTAAATGGCAAAAGATTTTCCTCTTTCACTCACTTTTCTTCCATAATTTTCCTCTATTCATCTTACCTTAAACCTACCATGGATTACTCCTTAAAAACAACTCTAAATGAATTACATAACCTAATATAAAACCATGAAGATTAGTTAGGTTTGTTTCTAAACCCGACCATTATTTGTGATTAAACCATGAATCCAACCTTTAAAGCGGACTTTATACTCTTCTTGTGACACTTTGTGGTTTTACTCAACCCTATCAAGACATCTATGTTAGGACTTAACAAAAACCCTAGGTTTGGGGAACAATACTATCCATACAATTCCATGAAATCCATACAATTTCCTCTGCTGGAACCATACAAATTTAGAATCTAAGGCACCAAAAACCATACTAATGATCAATGCTTAAAACTGACCTGGCCATCGAACCTTAAATGTTACCTGCTCACTGGTTTCCATTAATAAACCTGTGGTTTAAACGCGCTCAGACTGCACATTTAAATATATATAATTTATTTTTAAAAAAATGAAAATTAAATTTTAGTTAAATGAAAACATATAATTTAATACTTATAATATTATTTATTCATAATTTAATTTATGAAACATATTAACATAATATGTATAATATTAAACATAATAATTTTTAGGGAAAATAGCATAAAGTCCTGAAATTCAAGATTTTATATTAAGTCTCGAATTAAAACAAAGATAAAACCTTGAACTTGATTTTTTATTGCAAATGGAGTTCAAACAACCGAATCTGGCCTCCATTTACAATAAAAAAAATTGAAGTGCATGGTTTTTTATGTTATTTTCTTAGTTCAGGCTTAATATGCAAAATCCTTCAAAATTCAAGATTTATTATGATATTTTCCCATTTATTAAATTGAAAAGATAGAATAAGTATTTTTTAAATTAATAAAATTTGTTTTTGTTATAGAATTACACAAGTTGTGGGTTAGCCTAGTGGATTTAGTAGGTTACCATCAATGGATCATGGGTTCGATCCTTTGTTGCTACCATAAAAACTCTTTCTTTTTTCTATTGAAACATCCTATCTTGTCCCACATCGGACAAGAATAAAGATGTACAAGCCTTTATAAGACTTGCTTAGTTTTCTGTTAGTCACAGGTGCGTGGGCTAGGCCACGTGTGGGGTTAAGATGCATTAAGATGCATTGAATGCTTGACAGTTTGTTGTCCCCTTCCTTTAATAGAGTAGATTTTTGAACCGTTCGGTTCAACCAAACCACCTGCTCGCGGTCTAGCTTGCTCAACCGCCGATTACCTTGCTCAAAGACGATTTTAACCAAATCCATCTGTTTGAGCTTCAACCGATTCAGGAAACATGGTCGGTCGACCTACCAAACCGTCGGACCGGGGCCGGTCCGGCCCGGCTTTAAACATTGCTAATGATCTCCATACCTTTGATCTTCTCCTTCTTGAATTCCTTCTTCTTCCCTTCTCTTTCTTCTTGTTCTCTCCTTTCTCTCTTCTCTATTTACGTGGGAGCCCTAACTTGGGAGACCAAAAATGAGATAGTTTTGGTCTCCTCCTCTTTTTATACTTAATTTTCCCTTTTATTACTCATTGGTCCTTCATTTATTTTCTATTTGGAAATCTAATTTATGCTATTTCACTTTAACCTATCATCTTCATTTATTTGCAATTCAACTTATGCCATACTCTACTTTGGCATACAATCTTATGAGATTATGACCCTTAGGTCCTAAATTGGTAAATGACCAATTTACCCTTGTATCTTGCAAAATTTTCGGGTTTTTTCTATTTTATTTTTAGCATTATTTTATTCCGAAAAAATATACATTTACTGTTATTATACCCTAAACATGCTATAAAATTGTCAGGGTATAATTTGGGGTGTTATACTAGCAATAGCTAAATCTGGTTTGGTAGGAGGTTTGGATGGTGGCTCAACATGAGGAGTGGCTTGGTCCAGAAAGGAAAGATCCAAGGAAGGAATTGCTCCTACTTCAAGATGCAAGGTAGACTAAAGAGAGACCTGTGAAAGACAAAGGTAAGGAAAATAAAAATGGATAAATAGAAGGGAAAAGATAGGTAAAGTGTTCACTTGAAGAATTGAAAGTAAGAGAGTCGGAGGAGTTTGCCCAATAGATCCTTAACCAGTTGAAAAATGGTCGTCTTCTGATTCTGAAAGATCATTGAAAGAATGACCTCTCTCAAAGGCAACTGATCTACCTAGCTTTTTGGATTCATTCCAGAAAGACTATCTCTTCCTCACAGGCTGATACTTCGCCTTCTTCAATCTCTCGTAGGATCGTCTCCAGAAAGAAAATTCAAGCTTGGAAGCTATCCTATGAGATCTCCGCTTGAGTTTGGAAGAGGTATTCTTCATTATAGCTAGTTTAGCAGCAGGAGGCTTAGATTGCCCAACCCCTTTTTTCAATTTTGCAATGCGCTTGCTGGAATAGAATGTAAAACCTATATAACACAAGGCAAAGTTAGAGGTCGAGGGGAAAGCCAAAGAACTGGATGCAAGAAACAATGAATAAAATTTCATGTACCTGAGGAAGAAGGGCGAGAGCTAATAAGATCATCAAATCTAAGGAACCACAAAGTGGAGAAAGATTCTACATCTGATAGCATAATGCTTTTCAGGCCACATTTAGGAGTCTGATAGGATTGGGTCAGTTGCTCTACTAAAGTTGTAGTAGGTGGTCCTGAGAGTAAGGAAGAGAATGAAGGGATAAACTGAGTAAATATAAATTGGCAAGCCCATAAGCAGGGCCAGTAGGATAAGAAAACTGAAGAAGAAGAAGACAGTTAAGGGGAAAAAGCATAACAACCCCTAGAGATCAAGACCTTACAAACTGTGTTGAGGAATGCTGATGAATATTCAAAATATAGCAACTAAGTGGAAGAATTCAAGATTTGTTGCCAGGTTTGGGCTGGAAATATCGTCAGGCTTCAGGTACAGTTGAGACAAAAAAAGGTCTACCAAGCTAAGGAAAATAGAAGAAAGTGAGTGTGAAGATATAGTCCTAATGGATTGAGCCGCATTAAGACCCAAAGACATGAAGGGAAAAGAGTCAACACCTGATAGCTCAGGAAAATAAGTAAAGAGCAAAATCTGTACAAACCAAAGGGCTCCTCCTACCCTTTGGTAAGGTAGCCCACTCACATATTTGCCCATGGATTGGTACAAGGAGGCTAAGATAAAGGTACTCAAAGCATAGGGACGCCAATGGTAAGGGCCCTAGCTAGAGGAAAATACTCCATGGAAGGCTTACTTGAATAAGGAAAAAAAGACAAAATGGAAAAGAAAAACCCACAGCTATGTGTTATGTGGTAGAAGGTACCCCAATAAAAGTTCCGCCACTTCAGTATGGCGGATGAGTAAGAAGTTTGGGAAGTGGAAGAAACTTCAAGATGAGGAAGAAATGGGTCATGGACATCTAGGAGACATATGGCCTCTGAACCCTTAACAAGAAATCCAGTAAAGATAGAAATGTCCCTCAAGGTAATGGATACAAGGCTGAAAGGGAAGATAAATGGATTTAAATCCTAAGACCAAAACCTTAAGGTAGTACTCATCAAATCAAAATCTAGGGTTATTCTCACATTAGTAAGCTTAATGAATTGGACAATACCTAAGGATTCCCAGTGTTCTTGAAAATGAGGAGATAGTCTGTCTACCTAGGTTATCCAATCCTCATATGCCCTAGGCCATGACTTGGCTGGTAGAGCTATATAGTTCGTAGTTCTTTCAAGAAGGTATCTAAGGGATTCAGACATTGGGAGGAAAGGAAAAGCTGGGGTAGAAATAGCCACATCTCTAATAGCATGAGTAGTCCCAAATTCCAACAAGAGAGGAAGAGATGGCAGTACATTGGAACACAGAAAAATAGTATCAGTGATCTAAGGGTAAAAGAGAAGAATGAAGATGGTTGGAGAAATTATAAGGAAATGTCTTTACCTTGAGGATGATTGCCCAGCCATGTTAGGAAATGAAGTAAAACTTGCACAAGGAAAACCAAGAAGAAATCATGATAAATGCTGAAGAGATGTTGATGGAATTTTTCAAAATTAATATAATAATACATAGCCTTGAATCTTGCAAATATATGTCGGGAAGATATAGGCAATCTCTTAAAATACTAGTATATACATGGTTCAACCTATATTTTCCAAGGCAATCTCTTCAAGTCCATCAAATAAAAGGAGAAGTGTTTTTACACAAGCTACAGACGAGGCGAAAAATCCGAGTAGATATAGAAAGACCAAGATCTTACATGATAAAGAAGAAAGCTCGTAAAACTAGAATTAGTTTTGATTTTTTTCAAAGACTTTTTCGTTGAAGAACAAGGATTTTAGAGCTCTAAAAACGAAAAAGGGTATCTCTTGATTTTTTTAGTTAAAGAACAAGATTTGTGAGTCTAAAACTAAAAGGTCTCTCTTTGATTTTTTCATGGATGAACCAGGTTTTAGAGTTCTAAAATCTAAAAAGACTTTGCTTTTGAAAATCTAGGAAAACTCTCTTGGATTATGGGATTAGAGATCATATGGAACATTCAATGCAAATCACTTTGACAAAAAAAGGACAAATCTACTTACCAGTGCAGGAGGTAAGTTCAGGTTGTGGAAGATGGCCGAAAAAATCAAAACTTGCTGTAGAATGAGGATCGATGGAGGCCACAATGTCATCTGCTACGTTGACCCGAACATCGCCGTCCTCTACAACGGTTTGAGGAGCAGCGATGTCTCTTCGAGCTACAATGGCGGCGTTGGTTCGAGTAGCAACAGCTTCTTCACTAACAACGTAGGAATTTTCAACCAAGAATGGGCTTGAGGAAGAATAGAAAGAAGAAGAAGATGTAAAGGAGAATATGGAAGGTTTTGTACATAAATCAAAGGGATTTATTCCTATGAACTTGCCAAATCCCAAAGGAGAGTCTTTTGATAAAGAAGGAATTGAAGGAGGAAGATTAAAAGTCGCAGGTTTGAAAAAAAAAATTGGCGAAAGGTTTTTCTCCGGGTATGACTTTGAGATTTTTCAACTCATCTAACTTGGCCTAAGCTGCTTGTTCTTCTTGTTGTTAATCTACATCCAAAGGGGTAAGTTGCACTTGGGCTCCCAAGGATAGAATGATGAGAAGAGAGAAGAGAGTTTCTGAAGGATATAAAATATTTTTCATACAAAACATACCTGTGGGCCATATTGTATGTGGGGACAATTGCTACACTGAAACAAATTTTGGGTCCAAATGGTATTTGAATAATTATTCAGCCCAAAGGGTAGTGGAATAGGCCGAATGGATATATCAAGCCCAAACCGAGCCTAACCCAATCCAAGAAACCCAAGTCCATGATTGATGCCCATGAAAGGGTCCAAGGACATTTATGAAAATGTTCAATTTGTCAAAGTAGCCAACTCATAATGGTGAGACTTTGTCTCAAAAGAAAGTGGAGGAGACTTTTTCTCCAACCCAAGTCATGACATGGAAGAACATGAGTAGTTATTGTTAGTGGATAAATGACTTGGAGAGCAAGTTGTTAGTGGATAAATGACTTAGAGAACAAGACTCTAGTGGGTACGTGAGCAATTATTGGAGAAGGTGGGATGGAGCAATTATTTAGAATGCTTATAAAAGGAAGACTCAACTTCAGAGTAAGGACCGAAAAATCAATCATCAACCAACACTTAATAGAGCATTTCAGCATTTTCTCATAGTTTCTATAAGTTCATCAGCAATATTTCCAGATTTCTAGCTTATTTTATTTCCAATTATTTGTTTTCAAAGCTTTCATGCTTCAAAAGAATTCTCTTTCCAATAAGATCTTCACACTAAAATCACTCACTTTTTTAGCTTATTCATAAATTTTCTCTCGCCTTTCCATACATTCCAATTCCTTTCAAAGCGCTTCCACTTAGACTCTGGGGTCCTGCATAACTAGAATCCATTTTTTGCTTGATGTTAGATTCGTGATCGCCGCTCTAAATACTATAATTTTTTGGCACACCCACGCATTCACCAATTCCTATGCTTTTGTACGCTCTAAATTCAAAATTCTAGTTAAAACACCTATAAAGGCTAGTAGAGTCAGGGTGGTAAGAAGACAAGACTTATATTTTGGCTGAAATTTCAATATTTCATCAGACTCGTGGGTCAGGGACAATAAGGTAGGTCTCATTACATATGTTGATTTATGTGAACTCTGAAAGTCTGACATTTCTTCATTATCGTACATGACGCATGTTACGCGTTTAAATTTATTCGTTAAATTAGGTGGTAGTTGTACATATATCACTATTCTAGAATCCTCCACTTAGGCATATGGCTTGTCATGTGTATCTAACTTAGTTGAGAATATTCTAGTTTAGTCCAGATTGTTCTTTCCTCTAATATATATATATATATATATATCTTGCCTTTTTGTATTCTGACACATAATAATAAAAGATCATTTTGTTACTTTCTTCCTATACAAGTCTTCTCTGTGCGTGGTTCCTTGATGTCTTTGAACATGGTATCAGAGCATTAAATCTTCCATTCTTCCACCACAATGCTTTGATCCCTTTCCTCTTTCTTCCTTCCACAACATTGTCTCTCTCACTGATCCTTCCTAGAATGGCCTCCATACTTGAAAGATAACTTGACAATGATGCTGAGCTTTCTCAAAATAGAGGATTCAACAATGGTGGTGACACAGATCGTTCACTGTCTTTGCATAATTATGATAATCTTGGCATGATTTTGGTTACTGCACTTTAACTGGACTAAATTATCTACTTGGGAGTCACTGAACAGAGACTTTCTCGACGCCAAATAGAAGCTAGGGTTTGTGAATGGAAAATGCAATCAACCCAATCTGAATTCCAAGAACTACGAACAATCTGGCTCAAGTCAATAAAGACACTTCTAGTTTTTAAACTCCATTTCCAAAGATATGGTAGATGCTGTGATGGCAACACCGCTAAGGAGTTATGGGACAACTCACAAGAGGTATGGAGAATGTAATGGTCATCTCATTTATCAAATTCAGGGAGAGATTGCTTCAATCTCTCAAGGAACTATGACTATATCTCAATACTACACCAAATTGAAAAAGGCCTAAGATGAGCTAAATTGTTTGATGTCGCCTCAATTGCTCACGCCATTACCAGGGAAATGTCAAGGCCATAGCTAGTATCTTTCCAGTAACCAACTTATGCAATTTGTCATGGGATTGAATGAGTCTTTTGATAGTGTTTGAAGTCAAATCCTTCTACTAGATCCTCTCCTCTCCGTAAACAAAGTTTATTCCATGGTGCATAGAATTGAAAAACAACGAGAGGCTACTGATATCTTCACCGCCACTATTGAAAACACTGCTCTGTCTGCACGATCCTCCTTTACCAAGTTTGCTAGTAGGTATCAATCTCGCACTGATCCTGTACATACTAAGGGACCTCCCAGGGTCGCGTGGGTGACCATCTCGCGCAGGTTATGACCTTCGTGACCGATTCAAGAAACCATTTCACCATCGTAGATTATCGTAATGCTGCTAGCCATGTAAGGACACTTCGCTTTCCTCCATGGTTTCTTAACCGGTAATAAAGATTACAGCCTCAAACCTATGCTGCAAATATGGCTAACACTCCCTTGCAAATGATACACCTCCTTAATCTTCTTCCAGTCGAATTCAAGACATAGCGGCACCATACCCCTTGCCAACTTCGAGAGTTGGTACAACCCACTTTGCATAGCTGGATTAGTTTGCAGGTATCACATATGCTTCTCTTATCTCTTCTTGCTCCACTCCCTATCCTAAGAACATAGGAACTTGGATTGTGGACACAGGAGCCTCTAACCACATGTGCTTCACTTTTTCTCTACTAGAGAACCCTATCCATGTTACTAGTACAATCCAAGTCTCTTTACCTAATGGATCACATGCTATTGTAAGTACACTGGTACCGTGCACCTCAGCCCTACACTTAGCCTCAAAAATGTCCTTTACATACCTACTCTATAATCTCTTGTCTATTGCCAAACTAGCATGTACTTCCAATATTATTTTTCAATTCTATCATAATCATCGCTTCTCACAGACTGCAGGACAAGAAAATGTGGTGGTTGCTGTCTGATCCCGTATAATTCTATCTTTAGATGCTTCAAGCTTTCTACCTGTTACTCCTATAACTCCCTCTTTTTCTGTTTGTAATGATGCAAAGTAAAAGTTACTTCTCTTCTTTGGCACTAATGTTTGGGCCATGCCTTTTACAACACTCTCTTGCATTTACCCATGTGTAAAACTTTTCCCTTGGATTCATCTTTATGCCATGTTTGTCCTCTTGCTAAGCAATGTCGATTGCCCTTTCCCACTAGCATTATACATACCACGCACTATTTTGAAATCTTGCACATGGATGTTTGGGGCCCCTACAAAATTCCAGCCCTCACAAGTGCATGATTCTTTCTCTCCATGGTAGATGATTTTAGCCGAGCTACCTGGATATTACTCCTCCACCACAAATATGATGTTCCCCGTATTTTCTCTGTTTTTTTTCATATGGTTCAAACTCAATTTCACACCCTTATTAAAACCATTTGACGTGATAATGGTGGTGAGTTTCTTAGCCAACAATTTCTATCTATTCTCCATTATCATGGCATTCTTCATTAATGAAGTTGCCCTTTTACCTCATAACAGAACGGTATAGTTGAACGCAAACATCGACACCTCCTTGATACTACACGCTCCCTAATGTTTCAGGCCATGTTCCCTTCTTAGTTTTAGTGCCATGCTATTCTCATGGCCACATCCATCATCAACCGCTTACCCTCCTCTTTGCTTTCTAAGAAATCCCCTTTTAAACTTCTATATTATAAGATCACGGACTATAGTTTTCTACGGGTGTTTGGCTGTCTTTGTTTTGCAACTGACCCACACCCACACAAGGATAAGTTTGCACCCCGTGCTACCAAGTGTGTCTTCCTTGGTCTCTCTCTTAGGAAAAAGGCTTACAATCTTTTCGATCTTCCACTGCCATTCATTTTTGTTTCTAGAGATGAAATCTAATGAGCCGGTTTTTCCATCTCCATAGCCATCTCCTCCTTCCATTTCTTTCTCCCCTCTCCCATTCCTCCCTTTGATGATAACTTGACCATAGCTCCTCTCCAATCCTCTCTCCTCCTCCCTCTCCCGATTCTCTTCTACACCTTTTGCTTCTATCTCTTCCTATTCCCACATCTTCCCTCTTTGCCCACTCATCCCCGTGACGCAAAGACCCGTATTCATTCCACTCTGTCAGTTCTTAGACTTCATAGCACATGGCTTCTACTAACTCTACGCAATTCGTTGATGGTGTTTCTCCTCCTCATTCTCCTCAATTTTCTCCATCTTATGCTTCATTTTTAGCCAATATCTCCTCCATCTTTGAGCGCACTTCCTACAAACAAGCATCCCTTGATCCTAGATGGTCACAAGCTATGGCTAGTGAACTTAATGCCTTAGAACATAATCAGACATGGATCTCTTCACTTACCCCCAAGGCAAGACCCCGATCGTTCTAAATGGGTTTACAAAATTAAACTACATCTTTGATGGCACCAGTGGACAAGTTTAAGGTTCGTTAGTAGCAAAGGCTACCATCGATCGGGCTGGGATTGACTATAATGATCAGTTTTCTCTAGTTGCTAAATCAAGGTCATCCGCTTTGCTTTCAATACGTTGTTGCTGCTTGGCCTATTGTAACGCCCCTTCCCCAACCGCTATGAGGACGCCACACAGACAATGACTTCTTAACCTGATTTTCTGACATTAGTGGGCCAATTTCAATCATAAATTCATAATGACATAAAACTTGTAAAACTACCACCGCAGTGATATTTAAAAGTTATGGTACATAAGTTCCTGAGTCCCATTTACTTGTGCTTACAAAATTCCACTATTAAAAAATTTTACATTTATACTTCAAAAACAAGATAAGAACCTATATATGGTGGACTCCTAATGCTGTGTTTGCCCAGTCAAATACGGGATATCTCTGGCGACCTCTTCAGTACCTACACGGATAAAATACCCGTGCTAAGTTTATAGCTTGGTGGGAAAACATATAACATATATGACCACATGCGGTGGTCCTCAATTACAGTATACATATAACATAATTTGCATATCAGAATACTCAATCTCCCATAGGAGTACATAACATAAATCTTGTAGAGAGGGTACTCGTAACACATATATTTCAGAAGAACTTGCATGCATTTGTTATTCATTATAATTTATATTTTTATATATACTTTTTTATAACCAATGGAAATGGATAACGAGAAATAGAACAATAAGTACCCGTAGGTACATCACTATACAAGATAGTGATAACAGAGCAGAGTATGACCCAAATGGGGCATAAGTAATGACCCAAACGGGGCCTAAGTAATGGCCTAAACGGAGCCTACAAAATGGTAAGCTGTAGCATCAGAGATCCCTATAGGCATGTCTATCTATCCACTACCCGGACATAAGTAGGCATTCAGTTATTTATGTTTTTAGATTAGTCATACCAGTATCCTTAACATAGGCTCTTTCACATATTTATTATGATCGTTTTAATAGACTTGTACTAATTCATGTAACATTAATGCCTTAATTCACATCAAGCATCATCTAAAAAGGTTAGGCAAATACCTACATTATAAACCAATTATGTCTGAACAGTACAAGGCAAATCCCTAATCCATTTTCAACTACAATTTCGACTTAGGAAATGAAGTTTTTAGACAAAGACTTTACAAAATGTTCACTCTATGTCTTGAGTTTCAAAGGCTCATGAATTAGGTCATTTGACCTTTAAATTAGAGGTATAATCCAAATTATCTGAACTGTTTTGACGCTTTGTGAACAAAATATGGAATTGTGTCCTATATTTGAAAATTTTCTAGGAACGATAGGGACATAATTTGACCATACTTTCTTCATGAAAGTTGTTCTCCTAGATGTATAGTTTGTACAAAAATTTGAATCACCTCATTTGGATCAGTATAACTCAAGTTATGATTTAAACAATCGGAATTACTCAAGTTAAGGGGACTGTTTTGAGACAGGTTTTAGGGACATAATTGTTCCCTTACTTTGACAAATTTCTGGTAACAATGGGGACTAAATTTGGCTATACTTCCTTCATAAAAGTTGTTCTTCTAGATGTCTAGTTTGTACAAAAATTTCAATCACCTCATTTGGATAAGTATAACTCAAGTTATGATTTAAACAACCGGAATTACTCAAGTTCAAGGGACTGTTCTGAGACAGGTTTTAGGAACATAATTGTTCTGAGATAGGTTCTAGGGATAGAATTGTTCCCTTACTTTGATGAATTTCTGGTAATAATGTGGACTAAATTTGACTATACTTCATTCATAAAAGTTGTTCTCCCAGATGTCTAGTTTGTACAAAAATTTGAATCACCTCATTTGGATCAGTATAACTCAAGATATGGTGCAAACAACAGGAACTACTCTCGTAGAGGGGGCATAATCCGTATTTTGCTGTAAAACTCATTTTCATGGTTTTTAGAGCTATATTTATATCTTGGTTTCTTCTAAAAATTTGTAGTTTTGATTCTTAGGTTTCCTCTCTAACTGAAATAATCCAAATTAGAGGTTCGTATGCCAAGTTATGGCCAACACAAAAATATAGGTTTTAGGAAAATTTGGACAGCACTTCCCCTAAAATACCTACATGTCTCTTTACACAATTTTGGTCCTTATCACTAGACAATTCCAACTCAAACCAAAACAAGATCAAAGCTAACCTCAAACCCAACTCAAACCAACAAAAACAAAAACAAAGAGGAGAAAATTAGATAGTTTCAACCCCGATTTTCTCAAGACTTCAACAAGCCATTTTCCTCACCCTTCTTAACATAGACAATTAGAACTCCAAGAGATGAAGAGAAACAAACCAAAAGTTTGCTCTTCCTCGCTTCCTCAAACCCGTAGCCCTAACTCTCCTTTAGCCAAAAATGAGAAATCCCCAATTCTAAGACAAGTTTGTTGTCTTAAGGGATTTTGGTTCAATTTTCTCTTTTTTGAATTTTAGTCCTCTATGTTTATTTCATTTGCAAATCACTTATCATTATTCCACCATAACATATAATCTTATATTTTAATGTCCTTTGAGTCCTTAATTTTACAATTTACAATTATCTTTTAGACTTCTTTAAAAATCCCAATTATGTCCTTTTTCACATTTAGCACTTAAATTTCCGAAAAATACGATTTAACTTTTATTATACCCTAAACATGTCATAAACTAGTAGGTTATAATTTTGGGTGCTACACCATTCACCAGTTAGACATCAATAACGCTTTTCTTCATGGTTATCTTCATGAGGAAGTCTATATGTCACCTCTCGATGGCTACACCAAGGCTACTCTTGGCCAGGTATGTCGCTTGCGCCATTCTTTGTATGGTTTGAAACAAGCCTCTCACCAGTGGAATCTTAAGTTTTGTTCCAAACTCACCCAGTTTGGATTTACGCAATCAGCTCATGACCATTGTCTATTCCTTAAAAAATCCCCTGAGTCTTTTTTGGTTCTTCTAGTTTATGTTGATGATGTGTTAATTACGGGCACTATTGAGGCTGACATTATTTAGGTCAAGAAATTTCTTGATTTTGTTTTCACCATCAAGGACCTTGGTTATGCAAAGTATTTTCTTGGTTTGGAGATTGCTCGCGGTCTCGAGGGCATGTATATTCATAAATGTAAGTATGTCCTTGATATTATCCGTGATGTTGGCATAATACAAGCCAAACCTACTTCTATTCCCATGCCCAAAGGTCACAAATTTTCTGTGGATTCTCCCCTTTACCTAGAGCCTGATCATTATCGTCGTTTGGTTGGTCGTCTCTTATATCTCACCATGACGCATCCTGACATTACATTTGTTACACAACAGCTTAGCCAACATGTTGTTGCCCCACGACTAACTCATTGGGATGCCACTCTTTATTTGTTCTGCTATCTACGAGCTTCTCCTACCAATGGTTTATTTTTGCCTAGCCATAATTCTCATCACCTAGTTGCCTACTGTGATGCCGACTGGGCTTCATGACTAACTACTCGATGGTCCCTTACTGGTTTTTGCATTCACCTCGGTTTTGCTCCTGTTTCATGGAAAACTAAGAAGCAAGCCACGGTTTCTCGCTCCTCCGTTGAGGTAGAATATCGTAGTTTGGCATCGACTGTCTGTGAACTTATATGGATTTCTTATATCCTGCGTGATTTTGAAATCTCAATTCCTCGACCAATTCCTCTTTGGTGTGATAATCAAGCAGCTCTCCACATCGTTGCTAATGCTTTAGGTCCTAGTCTTACAGTTAATTCCCTAATATCCAACAGTCACTCTTCTTTTCGCTTGAGTTTATAGTAAGGCAGATGATGGATTTGTTGTAATTCTGTTTTTTCATTCTTGCCTAATTTTTTATAGATTGTATAAATAGAGGAATGGATAAGTCCTCTGTTTGAGAGAGCAATCGAGTGTACTTGGGTTTTGGGAAGAGAGAAAACTGTTTGTTTCCTAAGAAAAAGTCTATTTTCAGGCTTGTTATATGCTTGTGTTTCTATTGTTGATGATCTTAATAAGAGAATGGGAAGATTAGATTGACCCGTGAATGTAGAGCTCTGTTCTAGAGCTTGAACCCTGTAAACTCTGTTTTCTATTTTTTTTGGTGTTTTTTGTTCTTTAGTCCGAGTTTAATTCTTCTCGTGTTCTTATTGGTTTTCGAGTTGTTGTTTTGGGTGCTGTTTATCTCAATAGTGACATCTAAGTATAAAGGGATGAGGGTGGTAAACAGAATCCGAACTCATTATTGGTTCAAAACTCCCATGTGCCACTCTCTTAAATTCTTGTCAGGATCCAAAGTTTTTGGAGGAAAGCCATACCTAGAATCGACACATACGACACCAGAGAAGGATGCTAATGGCTATAAAAATCCCCCCGACCAATTGCTTGAGCTTAAGGTAAAGATTGTGGCAGGGAAGAAGATAAGGACCACTTCTTCCCTACAATTTCCAAAACCAGGGGAGCCCACTTCAGTTACATATTGTCTTTATATCCAGCTAAATAAAGTCCACTGTCAATCAAACTAACCCATGTCCATTTTTACAAGCATATGCGAATATCACTATAGAATGAGATGGAAAAAAAGTGGTGGAGAACAATAATGGACAATGGCCGGTAGCAAGTCGGATTACGTTATTGAAAAATTTTTAAAGGTGCATGAGATGAAAGAATGTGAGTTATCAATATGGAATTTTCCAACCCTCTGGAGATCATTTTTCTTGTTCACTTACCGCCATTTCCATCCTTAATGAGAGGAACAAATTTTTATGATAAACAGAACTGGACTAACATGTCTAGTTGATGAGCAACTTTAGTTTAGCACAAAAGATCAGCAACTTCAAAGCCGTATAGGGAGAGCTTGCAGGGGCTGAGCCTTCTGTAAACTAACGCCAAACCTTTCTTCCATGTTCATGTTTTCCGGTGTCACCCCATCTTCAAGTTTCCAATCATAGGAGTGAATGAGTGAAGCCAGCATCAAGTGAAGCATCCTGATTGCCAATGGCAACCCTGGACAGATTCTCCTGCCGGCACCAAACGGAATCAGCTCAAAATTCTGCCCCTTCGCGTCCATGTTCAACCCCAAGAACCTCTCTGGCACAAATGAGTAGGGGTTCTCCCATGTGTTAGGGTCTCGACCAATCGCCCATGCGTTCACCAGCACCTGTGCGTTCTTTGGGACTGTGAATCCTTCTAAATCCGTGTCCTCTTCAACCCTCCGTGGGAGTAAAAATGGAACTGCCGGATGCAATCGGAAGGTTTCTTTCACCACCGCTTGCAAGTAAGGGAGTCTAGTAATGTCTGATTCTTTTACCTGTTTGTCTTTGCCGATGGTTTGCTGGAGTTCCACGCGGGCTTTCAAAAGTTTGTCAGGGTTATGTAGCAGCTCAGCCATTGCCCATTCTAATGTGCTCGAAGTTGTGTCAGTCCCCGCAGCAAATAAGTCCTGTAATATAGTTATTTGCTCAACTGCTATTAGCATTATAAACCAATAAAACCAATTTCTATAGCGGAATTAATGTGAAGAAAGAAAATTAAGATGCAGATAGGAAGGCCTTTTTTTAATAAGATAGAGACAGAGGATAGAGATACTAATTACCAATAACAAATGTTTCATATGACTTCTTTCAATCTCACTGCTTTTATCTTCAGTTATGTTGAGAAGAATATCTAACACATCATTGCTAGCAATTGAACCTTGCGTTTTTCTCAACTGTACCCGTTGATTGATCATTCTATCAAAGATCCCAATCATCTTTTCAAAATAAATTGTCAAACGACGCCTTATTCCATGTGGATCAATCTGTTTGAGCACCGGAAAGTAATCTGCCATGTTGGGTTTCCCAGCTTCCTCCATCACACCACGCACCAGCTCCTTAAACTCTTGGGCAGTCTCAGAAATTGGATCCACAAGATCCACAGAAAATATGGTGTTAGATAACAAATTGAGACTAGTTCTAAAAGCTTCTCGGCCTATATTTACAGGAACACCAGCCATGCAGCACAGTTCAACGTTCTCATATAGCTCCTGAACTTTCTGGTGGCGGAGATGGGCGGTGGAGTATAAACTCTTTGAGAAGTGAATATGTGGCCATCTTTTCGGAGGGCCTTCCAGTTGTTGAAACAGGTATCCAGGCCACCGACATTTGGTCATGGTTTGCCGCTCTGATGTACCAGTACCAGCGGTTGCAGAAGGAGATATCCTGCTTTGGTGGAGTGGACTCTTGGCCATGGCTGAAGAAGAAATGACTACTGTGGTTACATAGCCAAGTTTGAGAGTCATTACCGGCCCGTAAGTTTTTGCAAGGTCGGCCAGGGATTCATGGGGTTTGTTACCCAGTTTGTAGAGGTTTCCTATTACCGGAATCGGATCTGGTCCCGGAGGAAGTCTGGAAGCAGAATGTTTGTTTCCTCTTCTAGCTGAAAGTATGATGTAAATTGAAGTCCAAGCAGCAAGAAAAAACAGCAGAGAACTCAACAACTCCATATCTTTCTTCCTTTTTCTCTCTGATCCCCAACCCCAACCCCAACAAGCAGTATCTCCGGCCCCCAAAAGAAAGAGAAACCCAATTTGTTTTCAAAGGAAAATTAAAAAGAAGAAAAAATTCATTTTATTTATTTAATCTCACTCCTAAATCAACCGATCATTCATTCAACATCAGTAATCATGCTTGGACCTCATGTATATTTCTTGTCTTCTATAGGAGGCCGGTGCTGCAGTCCTTAACTGTTCAATTGATTGTCTAATGAATTTTTGTATACAAGTTTAGTTCATGCTAATTACTTAAAGTTGACGTGATTGATTTCTTTTTACTTATTGTTGAAAAGAAAAAAGGTAGAAAAAGAATTTTGCTATCGATTCAAGAACACCATGAGCAATCTAGCCCATTCTGAAGGGGGTTGTCTTTTTACTTTTATAGTAGTTTTGTTGTAAATTTTACTTTTAATTATACTAGAAAGTGTCGTCACCGTTATGCCCCAATTTCCACTCTGGCAACGGTGACTTAGAACACTTTTTAAAATATTTAGAAAGTGTTTTTCAAGAGATAATTTTAGTTTAAATTTAAACATTTCAAAATTTCAAAAATTTCAAATTTTCAAAATTTTGAAATTTTCAAAATTTTGAAATGTGTATCTTCAAAACACATATTTGGTTTAAATTAAAAATTTTTATAATTTTCAAGACATTTATAATTTTTAAGAGAAACTTTCAAGTTAAATTCATAATTTTCGAAATTTTAAACAGTATTTGGAAACCTGAGATCGTGAGTTCAAACCTCATTATAAATATTTTTAAGGGGACAAATGCCCCCTAAACTCCATAAAGGCTATCAATTGATAAAGAGTGATGGATTTAGGAATATTTCTATAACTTTTATATTTGTGGAATTGTTTTTTTAATAGAAAATTATTATTAAAATCCTAAACTTTCATGACTTTTGTATTTAAATCATAAACAAAAAGTTTGTTTTTTAAATATAACAACTTTCATGAATTTTGTTTTTATATCTCAATTTTCATTTTAATTATAACTCTAGCATCAAAACGAGGTTGTTTCATCGGGCCATATTGGACATAATAGATGTTCGGAGTTTCGTTAAGGAAATAAAAACAAAATTTATGAAAGTTGTTATATTTAAAAAGTAAACTTTTAATTTGTTCAGGATTTAAATACATAATTCTTAAGACTTTAGGATTTTAATGTTATTATTATTATTATTATTTTTATCTTTTAATTTGGGGCAAATATAAAAACTGATTTTTGTTATTAAAAAAATAAGGAGGGTAAGGAAAACACATAAAAAGAGTTTAGTTTCTTTTTTTTTTTTTGTTCCAAAAAATATTAAAAACACATAATACACTAAATTCACACAATAAAATTTTTTTTTTAAATGTCAAAATGATATTTTTGATGTTTTCAAACAAAAACCAAGACAATGCATAAATGCGTGTATCATTGTGAACTTGCCCAATGAGTGAGTGAGTTTGGTCAGGAGTCAGGGACCAATGTTTTTAAAACCGCATCCGCTAACTAACCTAAAAATTATCGCTTCATGTTTCACTCATTGATCTACTGCCGAATCATGTTGAACCGATGATGTAATAAATATATATATTATTTATATTTTATTTAAATTTTAAAATATATAATTAATAATTTTTAATATATTATTTATTACTTTTGATATAAATAAAGTATTTTAAAATTTATTTTGAAAACATGCATAATATTTAAATACGAAAACATATTAAAAATGGAAGAAACTAATTTATATAAATATATACTTAATTTGTAGTAATATATAATTTTATTAACATCTAAAGTAATCACAATGACAGCACAATGGTAGAGTGGTTCTCTTATAACTTTCCCTTAATATGTTCGAATCCACGTGTCTATATTATTTGATTAAATTTTTCTTTAGTTACAAGTCTTCTAACCCTAAGCAAAACGACGTCGTTTCAATGTAAAAAGCATCAAAACGACGTTGTGTTAACTTGAAAAAAAAAAAAAATTTGTGATAGCAAATCATTTGGTTCATTGAGAACCGGCCGGTTCAAACGGTTCTCATCCGATTCATTCACAACTGATTTTTTGCATTAAACCGAATCGATTTAGTGGCCGATCGATATTGATCTGATACGATTTTCAAAGCATTGTCGGGGACATACCACATCAAGAATGAATATGAATTTTGAAAGGGAAAGTTATGTCATGGTATCCCGATTTGAAAATATTTAAATAACGGTTAACAGAATTTGAAATCAATAGGAATTATGTTGATATGAGAAATAACTGACAAAAAGTGTAACACGTGTGGGAGCAATCTTCCTTTCCCAAAATGACCTGTTATACATGAGATAAAAAAACCTTAAAATTAAAATACTAAAAAATGAAGGCTTAAAATATGAGGAAAGTCAAAACCTAATATCCCAAAATACCCTTATTTGATTTGAATAATAGAAAAATATATACAGGAGCATCTTTTATTTTATATTATTGAATATATCTAAATTAAATAAATTACATTTTGAACATGAAATGTATTATTATTTATCTTCTTTTTTTAAATTATCATAACTTCACATTTGATAATTTTTATTTATTCTTTTATTTTTGTTCAATTAAGTGTTTGAGCTTTTAATTTTTGTTCAATTAAGTGCTTCATGATCAATCAAAGCTTATTAAGATATTTGAATAAAATAATGAAATTACTTAAATGACCTCTAACGAGTTGAAAAGACAATATTATCCTTTTCACATTGTGGTTTTTGTTATCAATTTGTTACAAAACAATATAAATTGATTAAATTGGCTAATATGGATAAAAATACATATTTTATTTATTTTTAAAATAATTTTAATTTCTAATGTTTTATTTTCATTATTTTTATTTTTAATATCTAATTTATCTGTTCCTTAATGTTTTATTTTTAATTATTCATAAATAATTTTTTCACATAATACTTAGAAAACAAGTAAAAATAATAAACGATAATTAAAAGTTGCTTTTTTTAATTGTTATATTTTCTTTTTTAAGAAAAAAATTTAATTTTTATTTCAATTTCTATTGTAGCTAATTTCATCAATTTCCTTTTTTATTATAATTACAAATAGATAATAAAGTCTTTAATGTGGAATAGATAATATTGTCATTTCATCTTGTTAAAGATCATTTAAGTAATTTCATTATTTGAATTCATTTTTTCCTAGTTCATATAATAAAATAAGAATTTAATATAATTTTAAAATAAAATATTAAATGTCACGTGCGTAACACACGTGATTTAGATTGCTTTGGATTTCGATTGTTTTGTTTGCTATATAGTACAATTTCCAAATCTTCCTTATTAAACATGAATAATGTTTGCAGGCTTGTAGCCCAATGAGATGCAGACCCACTATATTGCTTAAGGACCTAACAGTTATCGGGGATTAATTATGTTAAATCGAAGGCTTGGCTCCTCTAGCGACATTTGTAAAACCTTGTTTAGAGATTTTTCTTCCCCCCTTCCCCACTCTCCCAACCGCAGGTGAAATAGCCCTCGTCTCCATCCCCAACCATTGGATATCGACAAGTCTCTTTTTAAAGACCACCCTCATCAACCACGACGGGAACTTTCAATTGTTGTTACCCGGATCATCTGATCTCTAAGGCATCAGCGATATAGTGCAAATCTGCAAAAAGGGCAATCCGGCGATAGTGGGCCGATTGCCTCTCCAATGATCAAGTTAGCAAAAATACGGAGATGAAGAAGAAAGAAGTTCGCACAGTTGGAATTACATACCTCTCCCTCGTGGGAGATATTCCTGATTTATAGACAATGGTTGCCGAATCTCCCTCCCATCTTGAGAAGGAATCTCTTATTTTTAGGGATAAATATGTTTTTCCTTATTTGGGACTGATTTTCCCTTACCAAGGATTATTCTCTCAGAAATATGGGATTTGGAAACAAGGAAATTTATGGATAAACATCCTTCACGTATTTCCCGTCCTTATCTATTTATCAATAACAAATCCTGTCACGTAGCGTATGGGATGGCCGATTAGGGAACTTTAAACTCTAGACTCGCCGCCCCGCAAGTCGGGCCTCGAGGAGACTCGGGTTTTCACAGACGTACTTCTGGGATTCTCCCGTCTGTGTGGCCCCCTTGCCATCAGCCGTCCCATGCTTGGGTACCATCTTCGCCTCCTCACCAATCCATGGGAAAATATGTGAGTGAGATACCTTACCAGAGGGTGGGAGGAACCCTTTGGTTTGTACAGATTTGGCTCTTTGCCTATTTCCCTAAGCTATCAAGTGTTGACTCTTTTCCCTCCATGTCTTTGGGTCTTAGTGCGGCTCAATCCATTAGGACTATATCTTCATACTCCCTTTCTTCTTTTTTCCTCATCTTAGAATATCATTCTTTGTCTCAATCACTCAAGCTCCCACACTATTTCTAGCCCGACTGCAGCGTATCTTGAATTCTTTCCACCCTACTTGTCGGGATTTTAACATGTTCACAAGATTCTCAACACCGTCATAGGTCTTAATCTCTAAGGGTTGTTATGTTTTTCACCTCAGTTGTCTTCTTTTGTATTTCTCTTACCCTACTTACCCTGGTTATAGGCTCACCAATTCAGATTTACTCAGTTTATCCCTTCATTCCCTTTCTTACCCTCAAGACCACCTACTATAGCATTAGTAGAGCAACTAACCTAATCTTATCCGACCCCTACCTGTGGCCTAAAGACCATTATGCTATCAGATGTAGAATCCTTCTCCACCTAGTGGTTTGTTAGATTTGATGATCTTATATGCTTCTGCCCTTCTTCCTCAAGTACATGAAATTTTATTCATTGTTTCTTGCATCCAGTTCTTCACCTTTCACCTTGACCTCTAACTTTGCCTTGTGCTATACAAGTTTTACCTCCTCTTCCACCAAGCCCATTGCAAAATTTAAGAAAAGGGTTAGGCAATCTATGCTTCCTGTTGTTAAACTGGTTATAGTGAAGAATACCTCTTCCAAACTCAAGTGGAGATCTCATAGGATAACTTCCAAGCTTGAATTTTCTAACACACAAGACAATCCTATAGATATTGAAGAAGCTGAAGAGGAAGTATCAATGCATAGGGAAGAGATAGTCTTTATCGATGAATCCAAAAAGCAAGGTAGTTCAATTACCTTTGAGGGAGGTCATTCCTTCAGTGATCTTTTAGAATCGAAAGATTGCCATTTTTCGCTGTCGTGCTCCATTAGGCAAACCCTCTAACTTTACTTACTATTCCCAGTGAACACTTTTTACCTCTCTTTTTCCTTTCTATTTATCCATTTTTATTTTCCACTTGTCTTCTTCAATGTGTCTCTCCTAGGTCTACCTTGCATCTCAAGGCGCCTTTCTCGACATTTTCTGCACTGGCCACTCATGTCGAGCCACTATCCCGTACCTCCCACCGAACCTGGATGTAGATGCTGCCTGATCATGGCACTGAGCTGGATGCTCTATCATTTATTCAGTGGCACTTTCATGTGTATATGGCAATGTTACAATCTGCTTCTCTTGATCCTGAGGCTGAGATTTTCCTTTCTGGCGTTACACATCGTGCTCCTAAGGTATTTTCCTCCATTGAGGATGTAGTAAAGGAGATGCTCAAGTGATATCAGAGTTAGAGAAATTGAGGGAGAAAAAATATGAGTATGAGCAATCCTAGTTATCTACCGATCGTATATCCAGAGATTGGAGGCGTAAAACCGAGTATCATGCCTGTGAAGGCGAATCGAATGTCATCAAGAAATCTGAGTAAGAAAAGCCAAGTTGTCTTCTCTGATACAACAGGATGAGGTTCTTCATGCCTAAGGCCTAACGCACCAGAAAAAGACCATTTCCTTGGGTGATTTTTCTATCCTTTATGAGGGGAAAGGTTGTTGATCTAACCTCCTAATTGCGGTAGATTGACACTTCTCACCTAGAATACTTAGAGTTCTGAGAATTGATGAGTATCTTAAATACTCATTCTATCCCCATGTTTTGCTTCAGTTTTAGTAGTTTTATGAAATAAATAAGGGCCCTAATGCTCTATTTTCTCAATTTTGTGATTAGGTCAATCATGAGGCAATATGGAGTACAAATAAAGAGATAAAGCCCAAAAATCAGTAAATTATACATGTAGCAACAGCTATTGTGTTTTGAGATTTTTAGCTACAAGATGATCCTAAATGGCCACAATAATTATATGGATAGATAGAAGACTTCCCAAGATTTCCAAAGAGACCTTATTCACTCATTTTGGACTTCAAATGATCAAGTTATGACTCTTGGAAGTTAAAGAAAGAAGAGAAGAGAGCTCAAAAGTGACAAGTTAGAGCCTTTTGTACATTCAGTCTTCATAATCATGTCTAAAGTGTTCTTGCTAGCCATATTTATATTCTACACTCTGTAAGCTTTCCAACAAGACCAAGTTTGTGCAAATCGGAGTTCGGACATCAGGAAGTGAAGAGAAGTTGCAAAGGAGCAACCCATGCTGTAGCTTGGATTTTCACGCTCCAACGTGAGTGACTCACTCTATAGCGTGAGTTCACTCACGCTTTAGCATGCAACATGCTATAGTGTGGGTATTTTCACTCCTCAGTGTGGTTTGGTCTTCACTCTTCCAGTAGTTTTTTATTTTCGCCATGTCGTAGCGCCAAATCCATCTTGCTACAGCGTGATGTCGAGGCCCATATTTTTGCTGAAGCCCATCTCGTATGCTCTCTGTTTTGGGTGATAAAAAGAGGAAAATTAGGGCATTTTAAGAGTTCAGCGGAGGAGTTCAGGGGAGACTCTTTGGTCCGAAAAGGGAGCTCTTAGAGTGGAAACACCCTAGAGCACAAAACGTTGGGGAAGGAAGGCTTGACGTAGAAGGAGATGAAGGAGGAGAAGATGGGGCTTTCACTCATATTTATTTCTCTTCTTTTTCCCTCCTTGATTTCCTCTCTTTTTATGGTTGTATTTTCCCCCTCTATGAACTAATCCTATTTTCTAAGGTTTTAGATGTAGTTTAGTTAGGATTTATGTATTTGGGATTTGATTTACTCTCCATTTCATGTTTGGATTATAGTTCTATTAAATGTTCTAGTCTATTTCCTTTATACTTGTTGATGATTAATCACCATTGATATGAGTTGTGGTTCAATTTGAGATTGAGAAGTGAGAGTTGAATTAGACCATGATTAGAACATTATAATTCGCCATTGATAGGAGATTCTCATGGGTTTTATGTGGTAATTAAGGTTTCCCAGGTTCATTGCGCTCTTAGGACTTTGTGGTTGAGCAGAGATGCAAAATAACTAAGCTTTAAGGGTAGATTGTGGATTCTTGAGAGAGATTCACATATGCAATAGTGAGACTTACCATTAATAGTGATTCGAATGTTAATTGGGGATAAATTGGACCTAATATATAATGATTAGCTATATGAAATCTAAACCCTAGGCTTTTCCACTTTATTTCTTATCCTTGCATGTTAGCTTAGAATTTTAGTTTATTAGTTTTTCTTTTTATTCTCATATTTTCCACCATCCAAATAAAGCTAGGATTACCCAATTTCAGTACTTAGTAACTCAATCTTCGAGGGACGATACTTATACTTTCATTATATTACTTGAAGTGACGCGTGCACTTGCGCACATAGGCGTATACATTTTATAGCACACATTTTCACCTATCAGGAATCATTGAGATCTTTTGATTTTTCTAAGATCCGACCTCCCATTATTTCAGACATGGTTAATGATTTTGACATGACCCTTGACCTTATCGTGCCAATTTATCTCTTTTATCTCTTGACAAAAGCCAACCATTGTTTGAGGACTTGCTCTTGGGATACTTGATTTTTTTGTGCTTAGCTCATTGATGGAAATTCAGTTGACATTGCACAGGCGCACTAATAAGAATAGCATTGCCTTAGTGGACTAAGGCGGCTCTAGGACTACATTTAGATGTGATGAACTTGTGTGTACTGCTTGCGGATTCACTGAACACTAGCACACGTGCAATTACAGCCATGACATTACATTAG
Source organism: Tetrastigma voinierianum (assembly GCA_016808115.1). Taxonomy (NCBI): domain Eukaryota; kingdom Viridiplantae; phylum Streptophyta; class Magnoliopsida; order Vitales; family Vitaceae; genus Tetrastigma; species Tetrastigma voinierianum. Next base: position 191,184 of record JAEQBH010001812.1, read on the forward strand.
TGGACTAAGGTGGCTCTAGGCCTAACTTTGGAAGTGTGATTGTGTGTGTATGATAATATACGGCGTCTATCAGGTATTGCTTTGGAGAAATTGATGAAACGATGGCTAAAATCTTACTATTTATTTCTGAATACATATATTGACTTTTGTGTGTTTGGGGAAGAACTTGTATGCTTAAGAATTGTGGCTAAGAAGTCTTCTTTGACTCAAAACTAGGACAAAAACATATATTATGTCTTCACGTTTGCCATGGAAAATAGTATCTTTGCCATGGCGAACGTCTTCGCCACAGCAAAGGAGCTCCTTCGCTGCGGTGAACTCAAGATGGTATTTCAAACATTTTCCCTTCATTGTGACAAGAAACAGCCTTCGCCGTGGCGAACCTTTTTGCTGCGGTGAACCTGAGACTGGGTTTTCATCCAGCTTCCTCTTCACCGTGGCGAAGACCTTCTTCGCTGCGGCAAACTTGATAATGGTTTTTCATCTTAGTTTGATTTTCTCCATTTACACCCGAGGAATAACCTGTCACTTGGTGTAATGTTGCAACAAGTCCAATCCTTTAGAGAAATCTTGTATAGTGGCAGTAATGCCCACCTTCCTTTACTCCAATTCATCATGAGGGCTTATTTCCATAAGGATGATTGTGTTACCTTCTTGTAAACTCATCAAGGTGCTCTGTTTGGGAAAAATATATATCTAATGGCCTAGAGGCCTACCTTTTTTCACATTGGATATTTTCGCTCCTATTTCCCCAATCTTGATGTGATTAAGAAGTCTTCCTTAAGGAATCATTAGAGAATCTTGAAGAAGTTTGTGTTTTTGAGGTGAAGTGGCTAAAGGCTAACTTTACTATCTCGAATCCTATCCTGGAACTGTAATTCGTATCTATTTCTTCAATGACCTTAATAATCTTGGGACCTATCCAGAGAGGGAACAAGAACACCCTTGGAGAAATCAATGTGTTGATGAATGCAATGGCCAAGAAGCCACTTTATCATTAAGTACTCTCATATTTCTCCAATTTTCAAGTGGTCAAGGAACCCACCTTTGGAGAATTGATAACACAAAGAACCCATTCTTAGGGAAAAACCTTTGTTTAGGGTCAATAAAGGTCAGAAAGCCTACTTTAACCTTCTAATCAAAGATCTATATCTACTTCCCCAGGTTTAAAGTGGTCATGGGACATACTTTATTTATTCATAAAACAATTGAGGGTATAACAAGTATGACATTAAGGAATACAAAAAGTTTGAGCAATGAGTGGCTAAAATAGCCTACTTTATCACCCAAAGTAACTACTAAGAATAGTTTCCCCAATACAAAATGGTGAATGAGATCTATTTTTGCTTGCTATTCCTTCATTCTTCATCTTAGTTTTTCTTGGATGTATCCAGCATTTCCCACATTGTGGGAAAGTATTTCTTTGAAATTTACCTCAGTGATAAACCTTTTGTGTGGCTGCCGGCTTCCAAGGCTTGATAGTGTGTTTCCGGGCGTGTTGGTGAACCATGAATGGTCCCTCCCAGTTAGAAGACCATTTCCCAATTCTCTGTCTTTAGCACCGATGGGTAGCACCACCTTCCAAATGAGCTCCCCTTCTTCAAAACTCTTTCTTCTGACTCGCTTTCTGTAAGCCCTAGCCACCTTTTTTTTTTTTTTTTTCTAGATCATGATGTAATCAAGCTCTTGTAATCTTTTCCCATATAATGCCTTGAGTTCCATCATCACGGCCAATCAAGCGCTTGTAATCTTTTCCCATCCAATGCCACGAGTTCCATTATCATGGCCTCACTGTATTCTTGAGAATTAAGATCATTATGTCTGGATACTCTTTGAGAAGGAACTACAACCTCCATTTGAAGCCTTGCATCCTGTCCATATGTTAGAGAGTAAGGACTTACCCTTGTATAATCTCTTTTTGAAGTTCTATAAGCCCATAAGGTCTTAGATAAAATTCTGTGCTAATCTCTTGGATCGTCCTCTAGCATTTTCTCTAGGTTGTTTATCAAAACCTTATTAGAAGCTTCTGCCAACCCATTTTCTTGAGCATAAAAGGGAGTAGATATGATGAGTTGAATGCCATAATCCTTAGTAAAATAAGTCATCTCATCCCTAGTAAACATGGTGCCTTGGTCGGTTTTAATGGATTGAGGAATTCCAAACCTATGAATGATCTGTTCCTTGATGAATTGGATCACATCTTTTCGCTTTGCATTCTTCAAGGGTAGCCTCTACCCATTTGGTGAAATAATATATAGAAACTAAGATGAAGTTGTGTCCCTTTGATGAAGCTGGGTAACTTTTCCCAATTAAGCCCATGGCCCATCCTCTAAAAGGCCACGGTTTCACAATTGAGTGGAGTTCCACAACAGGTTTCCTTTGTGTATGCTATCATATTTTTTACACTTCTGGAAACTCTTGGAGTAATTGATGCAATCACTTAGGATGGTTGGCCAAAAATAGCCATGTCTCCTAATCAACCATTGCAATTTTTTTCCAACTTGATGGGCTCCACAGACCACTTCATGAATTTGATTCATTACTTTCATATTGTTTGGAAAGGATAGGCATTTGAGCAGTAACCCATCAAGTCCATTTCTGTACAATTCCCTTTCCATTAGGACTAAGTTCTCTGATTAGTTTTGCCACCACATGGGAGCACACTGTTAGGATCTTCATTCTACATGATCTTAATTCCTCAGGTCTCTGCAACATTTGCATATGTATTATGACTTCTAGTCTGATCCCCACTCATAAATTGAGGGTGATTCTTCTTTCCTATCCTGATGAACTTATGAGTCCAATTCTTCTCTCATCTTTTCACACATGAGGCTACTTGTGCTGGCTGTCCACACCTCCCAATTAGATTCCTAAGCACCTCTTCAGTCTATTGAATGAAAAGATCCACAACAAGCGAGTGGAAGTAATATTATAAGGAGCTAGCAATAAGCTGTTGTATTTATATTCCCTTGTTAGCTACCGAAGTACTAATTGAGAGTCCTCAATAATGTGCACCTTTTGTGCTCTAAGTTCCATCAAGATCTCCAAACTAATCACTAAAACCTCATATTCAGCTTAATTGTTGGTGCACTTGAAGGCTAAGTTGAAAGATAGGGAAGTCTTTATCCCTTTTAATGAAATGATTAATAACCCAGCCCCAGTGGATTTCTCCATGCTAGAGCCATCAAACTTAAGAATCCATGGCGCCCTTTCTACTTCATATATCCCCAATTCCACATCCTTTTTTGGTTGGATTTATAATGTAGGATGATTAGCAATTAAATTAGCTAAAGCTTGCCCCTTGATTGATTTTTATGGAAAATAGACCAAGATGAACTCTGACAAAGCAAGGGACCATTTTCTGATTCGTCCAGTGATTAAGGGTTGTCTTAGCATGTATTTCATCAAGTTGATTTGAGAGACCACATACACTTGAGACTTGATCAAGTAATGTCTCAATTTCTTATACAAAGTGATATAAGGCCAAACCATGACTTCTCATTAGGTGTATACCTTGTCTCTATTGAATTTAGGACTCTACTTAAATAGTAAACAGCCTGCTCATGGCCTTCAACATTATTTTATACCAGAAGGCATCCTATAGACTCTTTTGCAGCTGATAAATAGAGTTTGAGTGGTCGGCCCTTCAACGGTGGCATTAAAACATGGGGTTTAGAAAGGTAACCTTTGATCCCATCAAAAGATATCTGGTGTCGTTTTTCCCATTTAAACTCTTCCACTTCTTTCAGCTTGATTAGGTCAGAGAATACCTTAGTCTTTCTTGCCAAATTAGAGATGAACTTCCTTAGATAGGTCACTATATCCAAGAACTTCTAAAGTTCTTTCTTATTTTGAGGAGCCTTAGCCAAAATGATGGCCTTGGCTTTATTTTGATCGACTTCCACTCTTCTTTGGTGAACTAGAAACCCTATAAAATTTTTGGCTTGAACTCCGAAAGCACATTTGAGTGGATTGAGTTTTAGTTGATGAAGTCTCATCCTTTTAAAACTTTTCCTTAAATGATTCACATGTTCTGTGGCCTTCTTACATTTAACCATAATATCATCGATATAAATCTCCATGTAATTACTTGAGCATATCGCCCAGAAGATGGAATTCATAGCCCAGCGGTAAGTTATAACATTCTTCAAACCAAAAGGCATTACCAGCAATTCAAACGTTCCTAAGGAACCAGGACATCGGAAGGCGGTCTTAGATATATCATCAACAACTATTAGGATTTGGTTATACCTAGAGAAACCATCCATGAAGGACAATAATTCATTATTTGCAGTAGAATCAACTAACATGCCAACAATAGGCATTACATACATGTCTTTAAGAGTGGTAGCATTTAAATCCCTAAAGTATACACAAACTCTAAGTTTCCCATTCTTTTTCATTATAGGGACAATATTTGCTAACCATTGCACATACCTTGTAGGTCTGATGAATTTAGCCTTCAAAAGCTTCTCAATTTCCTCTTTCACCTTCAGCTCCACCTCCTTGGACATTCTTCTAGGTGGTTGTTGAAAGGGGTGAAATTTCGACTTAATAGGCAAGCGATGTTCCACCAAGCTTCTTTCCAATACTGGCATCTCATCGTAATTCCAAGCAAAGCGGTCTTTGAATTCCAATAGTGTTGCAATAATCCCTTGTTTAAAGTCAGAAGGCAGTAAGAAACTAATATAATTAATCCTTGGCTCTTCCATAGTGCTGAGGTTCACTTCCTCCATAGGGTCGTGTACTTGAGGCTGCGTGTCTTCGAACTTAGGAGAGGCTTGCTCCAAATCCTCCATTTGTATTTCTTTCTTCAATTTCTTCATATGCATCCTCTTAAAAAAATTATCTCAACCCCACAGGTATCCTAGAGGTGCTCTTCCACAATCTTTTCCACGGTCTATTGCACTTTCATTTTGAATATAGCAATTGCAGCTACTACCTTTTCTTCTTGAGAGTAATCAGTCATCATCGATCTCCTCGATGATTAGGCCACTCATCGGTCTATAAGGCACGGTTGTAGTCACCTTTATAAGTCTAGCCGCCTCCTTTCGAATTTCCATAAACCCTTTGAGTCCAAGTATGCTTTTCTTGGGATCACATCTTTCCTTCTGCTAGTGAACTTGATAGGACTGAATTCTTGATCATAATACCTAGCTTCCATAGAGCCTATAGCTTCCATGAAGGGTTGCTTATTTTCCCGCACCACTTCCACTTCATTACCTTTCCAAAACAATATGAACTGATGAAGAGAGGACGACACACACCAGTTGGCATGAATCTAGTCCCTCCTTAACAAAATGTTGTAATTTGTAGTAGAGTCTATCACAAAAAAGGCAGATAGTTCAGTTTTGTTGCCAATGGTGATATCTATAGGTAGCATCCCCAAGGTCTTGGATACTTCTCTAGTAAAGGCAGACACAGCCACCTCTGTTTCTATCAAATCATTAATTCTCCTTCCTAGAGCTCTTAGCATTCTCAATGGCATTACATTTACCATTGATCCATTATCTATCAATACCTTGGATACTGGTCTGCCATTGAGATGGGCTCTTACGTACAAAGGCTTTATATGCCTTGTCATTTCAATAAAGGGTTTCTCAAGTATCCCCTTATGAGGTCTACATTCTTCAGAGGATTCTATGGTAACTCTATCATGGCTCATATCTTCCTCTGTGGTTGGGTGCTTCCCTTCTACCTTTACTATGTATCCCTCTGTTTTTTTTTTACTTGAAAATAGTTGGCAATGTTAGAGAAATAGTACAAAAATTTAAAGATATAGGGATTTCACCTATCATTAAGGCCTTTGAGTCCATCACTTCATCTACACTGCTCATTGACTCCACATCCTCAGTAGCTTTCCTCCCAAACTTTGTTTTTTCCAAGTTGGGAACCATTCCTTCCTTCACTTTCTCTAACTCCATGGTACATTCCTTTTTGATTTCCATAAGTACATCAATGAGTTACCTTCTATCAGCTACTCTTTGCTTCTACATCCTCCTCTTCTGGGTCTTGGACAGTCTGTGGGGAAAGTTTTTGTGTTGTACCACATGCCACCTTAAACCACAGGAAAAACGATAAACCTCATAGGCTTTTCCTTCTCTGCAACCTCCTATCTCGGAGAACTGGGTCTACCTCTTAGAAAAACAGGTATGGTTGGAGAAACATGTCTTTTCCCTGTCAGATTCCTTAGAGAAGTGAAGTTGTCTACAATCTTCTCTTTTGAGGAAAAGAATCTACCTCTTAGAGAAGTGAAGTTGTCTCTAATCTTCAATTTTTAGGAAAAGAATCTACCTCTTGGAGAAATGAAGTTGTCCCTGGTGAACTTCATTTTGTAACTTGGAGAAATGGGTCTACCTTTTGGAAACATAGGACTGAGTAGAGAAACGTGTCTTTCTCCTGCCTTTTTCCTTGCAGAATTGATGTTCCCTGAAATCTTGTCATTTAGAGGAAGGAAGTTACCCCTTGGGGAAAAGATTTTTTTTCTTGAGGAACATTCACTAAACCTACCTTCACCATTCTCCCTTGGAGAATTGAACCTACCCTATGGAGGAATGGGCCTTTCTACAACCTTTTCTCTGGGAGGAATGAATTCGTCAAGGGAATTCGTCTTACCTTTTGGTGAAAGTTTCCTTTTCTTAGAGAATTAGTTATGCTGCTATGTTCCTTGATGTATCTCCTTCACTGAATTTCTCCCTAATGGAGGATCTATTCAAACTGCAACCCATTCCTTTTTCAACTTATCAACACGAACTCGACAATATTTAGGGACCTATACCTTTTGTTTGAGAGAGTTTTCCCGCATTCTTGGATTCTATCAATGCTCTTAGATAGAAGCTAGTAGTGTTGACTGAGGCCACTAGTGGGAAAAGATCCTCATCGATTGCCATAGTTTCTTTTTTGTCAAGGAACTTGAGTATCCCTTTGTTGAGCCTGTCTTGTATGACTTTTTTGAAACTCCAACATGTATTAATATTATGGTTTCATGAATTATGGTACTTACAATAAGCCTTTCCCCTTAGTCCGTCCTTGATAGGGATCCGGTGGTCTTTAGGGAGGAAGGTAATGGATTTTTCTTTCACTAAGAAATCAAATATATCCTCAGTCTTTGCTATCTCGAAAGTATATTGGACTTGTGTATCAACAATTTGTGCCTTCTTCCACACATCAGGTGCCTTTTCTACCAAAAGATGACAAGTGAATGTACTTTAGCAGATAGATCTACCACTATCACCTCTTGATTCACCTCTTGGAAATAGGTTCCCATGGACTTCTTCCTCCAATAACTTTCTTTCTTGAGTAGATCTTCATATTCTGTCACCTTAGCTGCAAGTTCATAAAAATCTCTAAATTCCATACCTTAGAATTTTTTCCTCACCTCAATGTCCAAACCTCTTTGGGCCATTTTCACGTACTATGTCTCTAGAAGATGGATTTTGCACTTGTTTCTCATCTTCTTGAAACGGGAGATAAACAAATCAGTGGTCTCCCTATTTCTTTGAGTTACTCTGGATAGTTATGTGATGCACACTTTAGGCTCAGCCCTGAAGAACTGAGTGTGGAACTGTCTTTCCATTTCTTTCCAACTTTGTATGGAGTTCCTTGGTAATGTTGTATACCAAGTGAATGCTGCTCATGTCAAAGAGTTAGGAAACAGTCTAAGCTTGAAATAATAGAAATTCTAATAGTTAGCCAACTCCTCACATTGCACAGTGAATCTAGCAACATGTTACAAGGTGGATTGGCCATCTTCTCTGGAGAACAAGGAGAAATCAGTGATCATGTACCCCATTGGGTAGGGTTTTCCCTATCTATCATCTCTGGATAAGGTTTGTAGAACTCTAGGCGACGATTTGCCTAAGGTCGGCCTTATAATTCGTCACTTGCCTCCCCAATTGCCCATAAATTTGGTCTTCTGGTAGTTTGCATAAAGGTTGTTGAGGAATTTGTTGAACCTGTTGAAGAACCTAAGGAACTTGTTGAGGAACCTAAGGAGCTTGTTGTCCTTAGTTGCCATTTACTCCTGTAGGTGGCTGCATGATGGCCCCCGAGGCCTCCATTGAAAGAAAAGCCTCTTTCATATACTTTGGGTTGTGTAATTTAATTAGTCTAAGTAAAAATCCTCTGAGGGGCTGTGATTCTAGTTTCATCAGGTCTTTCCCCTACTATGTTCTCCAAAGTACCTCCTTCTCTCTTGTGGGGAGGAAGATATCTAACATCTACCTACATAGGTAAGCGATGAAATTCACAAACTCCCTGTAGGTTATCAGAATACTGCCCCTCGAGATCATTAGAAAATTGTCTTTCAGGCTTAGAAACAACTTCTTGCCTTAGTTGCCCCCTTTCTCTAATGTTCTTCAGGTTAGATTGAGATTGCTGCTTCATTTCTTCCATAAAGGCAGTCATGATCACTCGTTGGCTCTTTAATTCTGCATGAGCACGAGAATTCATTAAATTAAGAGAGAGAAAAGAATAGGCACATCCACATTACCTATACCTCTTCCTTCCACTTGTTCAATTGGGTTGTTGGATGGATTCCCCTATTGTTGCACTAGAGAATTCATCAGGTTCTCCATCTGTTCCACTAATGCTGGAACTCTTCCTTCCTGTGCTACTTCTGCAGCATCAAATCCTAAGTTCAGAGACTCTATAGTTGTCTTACTCCTCAATTTTGGTGGCATTCTTCTATGAATTGTGTGTCCCACTGTGGAATATGCACAATTGAACATACAAAACAAAAAGATGTATTGATGTTCCACAAAGATTTGTCCCACCGGGTGTGCCAAAAATATGTTTCTACTGGATTTTGGTCAAGAACATACAAAAGCACAGGAGTTGGTGAATGTGCAAGCGTGCTAGGAAATTATAGTATTTCCGAACTGAAACGAGGTTGAATCTAACTTCTGCTAAAGCAAAAATGGATTCCCTAGTTCCCTTGACAGTTTCCTAAAGTCTAAGTGGAAAATGCTTTGAAAATTGGAATTTATTGAAAGCTAAGAGAAAAAACTGTATGAATAAGCTAAAAAAGTAATAAATTTCATTGTAGAATATTACTTGAAATGGAATTGATGAATCATAAAAGCTTTGAAAACAAACACTTAGAAATAGAATAAGTTAGAAATATGGAAATATTGCTGATGAACGTATAGAAACTATGAGAAAATGTTGAATGCTCTATTGAGTGTTAATTGATGATTGATTTTCTGGATTTTTGCTCTGAAGTTGAGTCTTGCTTTTATAGGCATTCCTGAATAACTTCCCCAACCCACCTTCTCCAATAACTGCTCACGTACCACTATAGCCTTGTTCTCCAAGTCATTTACCCACTAACAATTTGTTCTCCAAGTCATTTATTCACTAACAATAACTACTCACGTTCATGACTTGAGTTAGAGAAAAAGTCTCATTCCACTTGCTTTTGAGACAAAGTCTCACCATTTTGAGCTGGCCACTTTGACAAATTGAAAAAAAAATCCATAAATATCCTTAGACCCTTTCAAGAGCAGATTATCATGGACTTGAGCTTTCTCGGACTGGGTTTGGCTCGGTTTGGACTTGATCTGGGCTTGATATATCAATTCGGCCCATTCCACTACCCTTTGGGCCGAATAATTATCTAAACTTTATTTGGGCCCAAAAAATTCATTTTTAGTTTAAACAAGTCCTTATAAGAACATAATATTACAATGATGTAATGTAAAGTAAATAGATATAAAAAAATGTAAATATTTTTTTAATATTATGAATAATTTTATAAAATATTTTTTTAAAAATCGTCCCTAATAATTATTAGTTATTAGTTAGTTACATTTTTTTTTTGTAGTAAGAGCTTAGTCAACTATGACAGTTGCAAATTATTGTCCTTGTCTAAATTACTATGCATGAACTGATAGACAGTTGAGGTGAAAATTATTGTTCTTATATAAATTATTATGCATGAACTAATGGTTGGAATGTGATGATGTCTAAAAAACACGCATATGAGCCCAGAACGCAAACCCAAGAGACAAACCACCAACAAGGCCTAAGGTGGGCTTAGCGGGTAGGCTTGGAAGATAGCCTAGCGTGAGAGCTTGGCCCATGACGACATCCTAATCACTTCTAAGACGCGAGCCCCGGTTGGGAACTAAGCCTGTCCCGTCGGATAAATAAGTAACATGGATGATCCACCCAATCACCAAGCAGGGCGTATAAAGGGAGTACCAGTCTCCGCGATCTAAAACTCTCTACTCATTGAGAGAGGAAGGATCTCTCACGATCACGACTCCTAATTAATATAATATTTAACTAAGCGATAAGGAAAGAGGATTCCTACCTAATTGGGAAGATGGCGTATCGCCGTCTAACAAGGAAAGTCATCATGATCACCCATGATAAATACTGAGCAATTCCACCGACGAAAGGGATGCAATCACAAAACCATCAATAGTTGATCTCTTTCCTTTTCGTAAGAAAGAAACTGACTTAGGCTCGGAGAGGTGGCCAGCACACCCCCCGCCGGACCACCCTTCCTATGCAAGTTGCAGGTCGTGCAGGCCCGGTGGATCGACTCGGAGGTTTCAACAGGCTCAGGCCCATACCGATAGAAAAAGTACCATGAGCATGGATCTTCAAAATCCAGCATCACCAATTCCAACATTAAAAAAATATGCCCTTTTAATAAAAAAATAAAAAATTACTGTTTTTTTATTCAATTTGGCAGTGAGTTGTATCATATGTGACTGGGATTCCATTTTAATGTTATACCATAGCCTATATTTTAAACTTAATTAGAAAGTGAAATGACAAGAATAATCTGATCAAAAAAACAAAAAGAACATAAGCACTAGAATTAAAGCAGTTTTCAAAGTAATTAAAAATTATTCAGAAAACACCAAAATGGTGTTCTCTACTTTTTTCAAAAATTATTCTCAAAAATAGTTTTGAAAAATAGAACCAAACGGGCCTTGGTCAATACCAGATTTCATGTGCATATAAAGCAATTAGGCCCCTCTGCTTAGGCGGTTTGAGCGTGTGTGCAGGAGAAGATGGTTGGAGGAGATGAGAAGCCAACTCTGAGGTCTCATCTGATCGAAAGATGTGGGGAAGAAAATGGAGAAACAAGGGGAAGGAAGGTTTTTGAGAGAGAGAAGGTGGTAGAAGAAGTGAAAGGCTTTGACTATGGGCTATCGGGGCCTCTGATACTGACCTTTTTCCCGTTTACTGTAGGTGATATCTGATGTTTGTGGGTCAATCTTGGTGAGTTAGCTCTACGGTTCTTCAATGGCTACTTCCTTAAGCCACATTCTTTGAGTTCAGCTTGTTGGTGAGTTGGATTTCCCTTCTCTTGCTTGTTTTTTTTTCCAATAATGAAATCTATGGTTGTGGAAGGTGGGCATACATACTCTGGCCACTTATTCTCCATCCCTACTGCACTTCCCAGATTTATGTCCAGAAAATCATACTTGACATTCAAGAATATATTCCATGTTGTTTATGACTGAATTTTGTATATATTGGGATGACAACCTTTCTTCTCCATGGATGTAAGCTTCACAAATTCGAACCAATTGATTTGCTTCTTATCCTTTTCTCCTTCTATTTGCACTTTTAACACATTTTCTTACACCATTTTGTTAGGCATCCACATAGTTAAGCCTAAGTCGTGCTCTAATACCACCCTTCCCTCCAATATATGATAGTCGATTTTGGGTCTAATGCCTCATGGTTTTGTTTTCATATCAAAAAGGAAACCACACAGTTTTCATATCTCACAACCTCTAGAAGCAAAAACAAGAAAATGACTTACTGATGCTAACGAATACATACACCCCATCACGTGAGGATATATTCCACATCCCCCCCTCAAGATTAAGTAGGTTGATGAACATCAACCAAGCCCAGCTTGGAAAGCATGCAGTGAAAGAGAGGACCAGAGAGGGACTTGGTAAAAATGTCGGCAGGCTAGAAAGCAGAAGACACATGTCGAGGAATAAGGAAACAAGCTTTGAGCTTCTCACGGACAAGATGGCAATCAATTTCCAAGCGCTTGGTGCGCTCGTGAAAAATTGGATTATTAGCAATATGTAATGCAGCCTGGTTGTCGCACCATAAAGGAATCAGAAGATGAAGGGATACTAAAAACTCTTGCATAATGGAAGCACCAGCGAAGTTCATAAGGAGTAGTAGCCGTCTTGATTTTTCGATAACTGTTGAAAGGCAGGAGACAATATGTTGCTTCTTTGTACGCAGAAGTGAGCTATAACCAAGAAAAATGCAATAGCCAGTAACCGACCATCGTGAATCAGAGCACGTCGACCAGTCAGCATTGGAGAAAGCCTTAAGCCGAAGAGAATTGGAAGTAGGAAAAAAAAGGCCCTTGGATGGAGATCCTTTAAGATACCTCAAGAAATGAAGAGCAACCTCCTAATGGGGCTAGCGAGGAGAGCCAACAAACTAACTAAGAAGTTGCACACTGTAAGTGATATCTAGGAGTGTAAAGTTGAGATAAAGCAAGCGACCAACAAGTCGACAAAAGAGAGAAGGATCATCAAGTAAGGTACCGCGATTGGGAATGAGTTTAAGGCCTTTAGGCAAGGACGTAGTGACAGATTTGGCCCCAGAAAGGCCAACATCAGAGAGAATATCCAATATATATTTGTGTTGGTTAAGGTAGGTCCCATGAGGGTTCCGAGCAATTTAAACGCCAAGGAAGTATTTGGCATAGCCCAAATCCTTTATAGTGAAAGTAGAATGGAGAAAACGTTTGGCTTGAAGAATATGAGCTTCATGAGTTCCAACCAATAGAACATCATCTACATACACCAATAAAGCCAAGAAAGAAGAGCTAGTATGTTGCAAAAAAGGCACAAATCAAAAGAGGATTGCTGAAAACCAAAAACTAATAGCTTGGAGGAGAGCTCAACATTCCATTGGCGAGAGGCCTGCTTGAGACCATATAAAGACCTACACAAGAGACAAACATGGCTAGGTAGAGCAGCAAGGTAGCCTTCGGGTGGGAGCATGTAAACCTTCTCATCCAAAAAACCATGGAGAAAGGGCATTATTTATGTCCAACTGATGAATAGGCTAGGAATGAGTTGTGGCCACAACAAAAAATAAGCGAACAGTGATCAATTTAGTCATAGGGGAGAAACTATCAAAATAATAAACCCCCTCAATCTGATGATACCCCTTGGCAATAAGACGTGCCTTGTAACGATCAACAATGCTATATGGAGAAAGATTGGTTTTGAAAACCCAACGATAATGTCGATTTCTTGCCCGGCGAAGTGGAATAAGGTGCAGTATGGTTGGTTTCAAGTCTCTGACTCTTGGTGCATGGTGTGTATTCGGGATAAAACAGAGCCTAGGCATAAGAAGTGGGCTTATGGAATGAAGAGACCTAGGCAAGAAAGCCAAGGTAGGAAGAGGAAAAATGGGAGGAAGAGACGTAGGGAAAACTAGGGGGAGTGTGAGGAGAAGAGGGAGGAGAGGGAGGAACAGGAGAACAATATGAAGGCATAGGAAGGGAAACAAAAGAACAATTTGTCACGAAATCCTATAGCCAAGTAGGGGGGTGTCGAGTTCTTGGAGGAAGAGAAGCAGGAGAGGAAGGAGAAATAGAGAAATGAGAGGAGGGAAGATCAGAAGAAGCTGGGGAAGTAGGAGAAGAAGGAGGAGAAATAAAGCAGCCTGGAGAAGAAATAGAAGTAGAACATGGGGAAGAGGATGAGGACAAGTCATCAGGAAGAGAAAAATGGAGAGTATAAGAGGGGGAAGAAGGCAGCAAAGGGAAGGAGGATGAGAAGGGAAAAACAATTTCAACAAAAAACAACATCCTTGGAGTGGAAAATTGTATGAGAGTGAAGTTCATAAACTTTGTAGGCCTTCATGCTCGGTAAAAAACACATTTTGAAGCACGTGGGGAAAACTTATCTTTGTGAGGTTTGATATTAGTGGTGAAACACAAGCAACCAAAACAACGAAGAGAAGTACAGTCTGGAGGATGACCATAGAGAAATTCATAAGGAGTTTTCCAATTGAGGGGAGAAGAGGGAAATCTATTTACTAGATGAGTAGCCATAAGGAGGGCATGATCCAAATTTTTTTGTTAGCGACTAACACAATGGGGCTCGAAAACAGGATTCATAGGTGCTTGTTAGCTGCGTTCGATGACACCATTTTGTTGAGGAATATACACACAACTCCTTTAATAAAGAATACCATGTTGGGCAAGAAATGATCGAAAAGCAAGATTGGTGAATTCGATTACCATTGTGCGATCTTAAGTCTTAATATTCTTTGTGAAATGGACAACGACCATTTTCCAAACACAGTAAGGACGGTGAGAGCACAGGAGTGTTGAAATGAGATAAGTCCAGGTAGCTCTGCTATAATCATCCACTATAGTTACCATGAACCGAGCTCCACTTTAATAGTCATGGCGATAAGGACCCTAAAGGTCAACATGTATCAGCTTAAAAGGAGAAGGTGTATGAATAGAACTAGAAGGGAAAGGTAGACGTTGTTGTATAGCCAAAGGAAAAATATCACAATGAGGTTTGTTTGGAAACAACATGTTTGACAAAAAAGACAAATGCTTCAAAATAGTGAAAGAAGCATGACCAAAATGTTGGTGCCATAATTGGATAGCAATTGTAGTAGGCTTAAAAAAAAGGGAAATATCTTTGGATGAAGAAGAAAATTGCACATTTAAGTGTTGTAGGGGGATATTTTCAATCTTTGTAGTTAGACTGATCAAGGATGTAAAGAGTACCAAGCACCCTACCCACAACCATAAGTCTATTAGTCTTTGCTTCTTGCAAGTGAAAAAAATGTAGAGGTGAAATTGAATCATGCATTAGAAGTGGTGCAAAGCTTGTTGACTGATAGCAGATTGTACTTAAAGGTGAGAAGATACAACACATCAGTGAGGGACAAAACTCCACATAGAATGACTTGTCCCACTTTGTCAATATAATGTGTATTTCCATCAGGAAGGAAAACTAGAAGTGGAGGTTGAACGTCTTTAACATTAGTCATAAGACTTAGGTCATGACACATGTGATTTGATACACTAGTGTCTATTATCCAAGAATTATGTTCTGGTGAGGAATTCATTTGTAGACTATGGCTGCAATTTGTAGTAGATAGGTTACTTGCAAAGCTTTTGAACAAAAAGAGCCTAGGTGACATGTCCTTTATCCTTCATATATTTTTCTATTTCTTGTTGTATAAGTGAGGATAGATCAACATCATGTGGAGATGAATGAAGTATATTTTCTTCGGCTGCTTGAGATCAATTGTGTTAGTGAAATCAAGGAGTATCAAAGTTGTTGCAAAGGTGTCCTCTTGTTGAGGTGTTTTCCTAGTCTTCAATGTCTTATACCAATATGGATAATCATTGGATTTTAAACAACTAGCCATGGTGTGTCCTATCATCCCACAATGTTCATAATGTAAATGATCTTTATGTTACGGTGCTCCATCAAAATTCTGAAAATTTCCTCTCTTAGTAGATCCTTTAGAGGCTGAGTAGGACTGAGTAAAACCATTACCATTTCCAAATCTGGATTGTAAAATTCCTTGAGCATCATTATTC
This sequence comes from Tetrastigma voinierianum, assembly GCA_016808115.1. Taxonomy (NCBI): domain Eukaryota; kingdom Viridiplantae; phylum Streptophyta; class Magnoliopsida; order Vitales; family Vitaceae; genus Tetrastigma; species Tetrastigma voinierianum. Next base: position 206,767 of record JAEQBH010001812.1, read on the forward strand.
TGTATGTTACTTGATCCATAGGTTTTTTCCAACAATGTAGTCATTTATGTGTGATATGTTTTCATCATATTTTCCATACGTTGCTTCCCAACCTTCAAAACCATGGAGTATACCTTTCTCAGAGATGGCAATGGATCCAGTGATCCTTTGAATTGTCAAACTCCTCATTGAGTTCAATCAAATATTGCATAATTTTGTGAGATTCAACAAAGTCAGAAAATATTCTTGCAACACCACACGTACAAGGTGGTAGAGACTCCAAAGAAGACAATTCATCCCACAATTTTTTAAGGTTAGAAAAGTATTGAGTAACAGATGCCTTACCTTGTATAGTAGCATTGATTTCTCGTTGTAATTGATAAATCATTGGCCCATTGCTTTCAACGAAACGTGCCTCAACCTGTAACCATAAATCTCGAGCTGAGATTGCGTAAATAAAGGATTTTGAAATATCCTTGCAAATAGAGTCCAGTAGCCAAGAGAAAATCAAGCGGTCTACCTTTTTCCAGCCTCCATATAGAGGTGAATCTGAAGATAGTGGAGTGTATGTCCCATCTATGAAGCACAACTTGTTTTTGGCTCCCACCGCAATTTTCACAGATCTGCTCCATGATAGGAAATTCTTTCTTGTCAATGGCCTTGTCACCAATGTCATCCCATAATGATCTGAATTATGGAGACTGAGCTCTTCTTCATCTTGGAGTGAGGAGGAAGATGCATTCATCTTGCCTTCAATTTGTAGGCAAGGAAAGGAGAAAGCATCTCGGGAAAGGTGGCTCAATAAATGGAAGTGGAGAGAAAAAGAAAAACAAAGAAAAAAAATGAAGAAAATGGGGAACATGCTTTCATTTTATGGGAGACACAATTATGGGTATGGACCCCATCAAATCTCCCCCTCCAGACCCATGTATGTGACTAAAGGTATAAATCACCTTGGATCCTTAATGGGATCCCATGCCAGCAAGCTTGGAACATAACTCCAACTTTTTCCTTGGAACAGCTTTCGTCATCATGTCAGTTACATTCTTGCCTGTGTGAATCTTCTTCAATTGGAATCATTTCAGTTATTTAGCATCACAAATCTAATGATATCCGACTCCGATATGCTTTGTCTTGGAGTGATAGGTGGCATTGTTGCTCAATTTTATTGCACTTTGGATGTCACAATGTACTACATACTTATCTTGTTGCAGACCTAGTTCTTTGAAAAAAGCCTTTATCCATATTATCTCTTTTCCAGCTTCGGTGGCTGCAGCTGTATACTCAGCCTCCGTTGTGGATAGAGCCACACATTTTTGCAACTTGGATTGTTATGATATGGCTCCCCTTACAAATGTAAACAAATAACCAAATGTAGATTTTCTACCATCAAGGTCACCGGCCATATCTGCATCTGTGTAGCCTTTAAGAAATGGTTTTTCTTTTCCAAAACTTAAACAAGTTCCCCTCAGATATTTGAAGATCTACTTTACTGCTTCCCAATGCTCTTTGCCAAGATTTTCCAAAAATATGCTCATTACCCCTACTGCTTGAGCAATGTTTGGCCTTATACATATACCATAGCATACATGAGACTTCCTACAGCTCACGAATATGGAATAGCAGCCATTTTCTTGTTTTCTTCTTCTATTGAAGGGCACGACGTCTTGCTAAGTTTGAAATGACCACCAACAGGCGTGTTAACTGGTTTAGCCTCTTTCATGTTGAATCATTCAAGAATTCATTCAGCATATCATCTTATGTAACCTGATCTTCTATTTTCCATCACAAGTGATCTCCATCCCCAAGATTTGCTTGGCTAAGCCAAGATCCTTCATATCAAAGGACTCAACCAACTCTTCCTTCAATTTTCTGATTGAGCTCTGTCCTAGTCAACTATTAGCATATCATCTACATATAATAGCTGATGTAGCTCTCACCGGAAAATCGTAGAGTTTATGATAAGAGGAATGACACTTGAACTCTGATAGCACATATAATCCCAGGCAGGCCTAATCGAAGTTTAGCAGACGAAATGACAAGAAATCGGTTGCTTCAAGTTAATTCGATATGAAAAAAAATACATATTTAGTAAAGGGAAATGATAAACTCATACCCGACCCCAATATAGGCAGCTAATAAAATAGCGAGAAGGAAATTCCACAGTGTCCTGATCTAATTGACATAAACTTAATCTTTTGGCAACCGCATCCTCTAGCAGTGCCTAAGTGTTAATGGAACAAGAAAATTAGCCGCAGAATTTCAACTTCAATGATTATATTATGAGGGAAAATATGTGTTGTGTTTTTTAGAAGTGGTAAATTTTGGTATACTTGAAAGTTTGAAGGAGTGGATATTATGTTAATATCAGAAGAGTGATATGGAAAGAACCTGAAAGAACACTCTATAGTGAATCTAGGAAGTTGCCTAATGCAATAATTGGCATCATTTCAACTACATATTTGGCCACTTTTGTTTCATTGCTGTAGGCTGTATATGTTTCTTATCGATGCTCGGAGAACTATTCTATGAGAATGCATGTAGTTATAGCCATGCCTAAGGATAAATCTTGTAAGCAGAGGCGACATGTGGATGCACGGCTCTAGTTCATGAGACCTTATGCATAATAGAAAATGAGAACATGTTAGAACATATATGCATGTTTTTGAGTATCAATTAGACCATCAAGTTCACTTATGAGGTTGAAATCAAGACGATATCCCACAGATCAGTAAGTTCTGACTAGTTTTTCATTTCCCCTTTTTACTTAGTATTGGAAATTTAGCTCTGAATCGAAGTCATAAGAACTTCAATGTTGAATACATGGTCAATTTAGAGGACTTACCTCACAGCTCCATTGAGTCCAACGGAGATCATCTAAATTGTTCCACCTGTATTAATGTTGGGAAACAATTATGTTCCTCGAAGATCAGACTATATTGTGGGATTGTACTTGTACATGAAAAAAAAAACCCAATAAAACTAAATGGAAATGAATGAAATCCCAAGAAATGGTTACAGATAATGTTGGGATTCAACACTTATCAGATTGAAAGAATTGAAGTTTCTAACTTTGGATTAGGAAGGAGACCAGATAGAAGAACCATCAGTTCAAACGACCACATTTCCAAGCTGTTAAATCTCATGGAAATAAATAAACTGCATTAAAATCTTTAGAGACATGGAATACAAATTGAGATATTAGGACTCTATTGTTATTTTCTTGCTAGAGATCATATGAAGCATTAAGAAATGGGAATTTACCAGACCATGCTAGCAGAAGGAATAGAAAGTCTAAGAAAATCAGGGATATTATGCATGGCCTCCTTTGATAATCCAGTCCTAGTTTACGAGCAAGAAGACGAAAATCTGACATATAATGCTAGCAATATTATTTACCAATAGGATATACTATTTGCCAAGAAACCTTTACTTCAAGGCAGTTGAAAACGAGGAAGGCAACACACCGAGAGAAAGATGGACTAAAGTTGTGATTTTAGGAATTACCATCATTAGGAAGACAATGTACATGTTTGAAATCGACTAGACACTAAAAAAGGAAGACCATAGGCAAACAAGCTTAGGATCATGAAACGGGCATAGTTTGAGACTGTTTATGATATCTCGGGGTCTTCACCTGACCATTAGAATGGTTTCTGTATATGCCTAAATGATAGAAAAAGGTATGCTAACAAGGAAGAACCAAAGCATGGTCCCTGCATGTAGCCACCTAGATGGTATTGCTTTGCTCCACCACTAGACTGCCCACATAAGGTAGCCTGTGCTGCATCCCCGCATGTTTCAACCAAAAGAAAAATGAGAACAAATTCAACATTTTCCTGCCCACAGGAGAATGACAAAAACAACTTGTGTGGAATCAAATACAACTGAATAAATAAAGTCAATAATTTGTGTTCAAGCAGTTGAAAGACTAAAGGCTTCGTTTTGATCTCACATAACATAGAGGAAAAAAAATAAGAAAGTGCTTAAAATAACTTTATGATATATTTTTGGTTTTCCTCCCATGTTTTGTACAAATAAAAGCTTAAGGTCAAGCAGGTTGGAAACCAGTTCTACAATAACAAAAATGGAAAAGTGAATTTGAAAAATTGTAAGACTGTCATGGAGGAAAAAGGTAAATCCCATTATGGCTAAGAAAATTAAGTCCACACCAGTCCTTCCTGAATTGGCCAAGTCTGCCACTTGTCCTATACACAAAACACGGACAAAAAACAAAATCCGTATATTGGGTTCGTCTAAAGTCCCACTTCTGATGGAGTGGGAAGGATCATGAGTTGATGAGAATGGGCAACATCTAATTAATATGAGGTTTTTTTAGGGGAGAAGCCAAAAAACAAAACCATGAGGAATTAAACCCAAAATCGACTATCATATATTGGAGGGAAGGGTGGTATTAGAGCACGACTTAGGCATAACTGTGTGGATGCCTGTGGAATATATCCTCATTTTACATGATATGTTTGTACCATGTGTGCCTCACGTGATGGTGTATGTACTCATTAGCATCAGTAGGTTGTTTTGTAGCGACCCCAGGCAGACCCTACATGGCGGTCGAACGGCTTCGAGGACCTTAGGCGAAGCCATTAATCAAATCCTTTAGAAATTACTTTCATGATCAGGGACGCGGATTTAATTCTTTAGTTATCGTTTATTAAATTTTTATTTTCAAAAGTATCGCGACCGAATCCCATTTCGACGGTTGGGGATCGACAGAGCCCGGTTTACTGTTTCAATTATCTTTCCTTGTTTGTTTGTGTTATTCCCTTTTAGACTTTTTAATTCTGCGAAGCATTTCATTTTGGGCAAGCGCATAAACATTTACAAATTCAAAGACCCATAACATTTACATTTAACAAATGCATTTACAAAATAAAGTTGAAATTCAAATTGTGTTACAAAATATCTAATGTTGAAAGAAATGAAGTGAATGCATATGGCGAATACTCGTAATTCTTTCTCTATGACTCGACTCCCTCGATCTTGCAGGACTTACTTCGCATATCACTTGGTACACGCTCGTGAAGTAAACAACCGGCTAAAGCATTTTCGTAACTAGTGGTTCTATCTGTTCTCTATTCCATTTCGGTTCAATATATATCATGCATTTATCAAAATAATGCCTTTTATAATGTACATTATGTGTAAAGATACTTATACAAATACACTTTTTTATATCATTTTTCGCTTTTCGGTTTGTGATTTCACATATAGCTATAGAAATCGACATTTACGACAGATTCAATTGGTGAATCCTGTCCTGTTGTCATTCAGTAGCAATGTGGTTTCACATTCAATGTTACCATCTCACATATGGCTATAGAAATCGACATTCACGACAGATTCAGTTGGTGAATCCTATCACATTTGTCATTGATGGCAATGATTCCATCCAACAATTAAGTTACCTTCAGCAATGAATTAGTTGTTGAATCCGTCATGTTGGTCATTCAGTATTACACTTCAAATCAATTGCTATGCAATAAATTCACTTATAGTTCAAATACCTGCGCATACATGCGGATGTTTGACAAGCATTTTCAAATACTAATAATTCAAATCGATACATATATGTATATTTCACAAATAGAGAACAAGCGAGGAACAAATGGGGAGCAAAAAGAGACAAACCAATTATGGAGTTCCTTTTCTTTTGAGTATAAATCTAGGTGGGTTTGCTCGTCTTCACCGCACCCTGGTCAAATACAAATTCTTCACTCTTAGTGGTTGGCGATAATCATACTAAATGAATATCGCGGCCAGTCTGATCGTTTTCATGAGTCTCATTCTTATTTGAACCCCAAATTAATTGTTTCTTAGGGTCCTGAAGCAATGGGATTGTATGAATACAGGGACTTAACAGTGCAAAATATGCAAAAAGCAGTGGAGTAGTGAGATGCAAGTACCGCGGCCCCGGTACGGTACCGGTTATCCTTCCAGTCGGTACGGTATTGGTTTGAGTGATCTGGTCTGGGTGTCCCTTTGCGTCGATACGGTACCACCGCACCAGTACTACAGCCTGCCTGCGAGTTTTTGCCCATAAATGCTTGATTTTTGGCATTTTCACACATTTTTCTTCCACCAATCTTCTCCAATTTGTCCCATATCAAAAATCCACCATGGAATCCACTTAAATCAACTCCAAAGGTGGTTTAGAATCAATGAAAACCCTTTTCCTCAAGTTAGGGCTTTTTTTCCCCAAATCGAAAATCACAAAAGAATGAGGTTAGGGTTTGATTTTCTTACCTTAGCCCCTTCCAATCTTCCCTTCCATGTTGCTTGGCCTCTTAGAAGTAAAAAGTGGGAAAAGATCACACTAAAGCTTGATCTCTTGCAAACCTAGCTTTCTTCTCCCTTTTCTCCTCTCGGCTTCTTTAAAGCATTGATTTGCTCTTCCAAATGAGCCCTAAGACCACATTTTTGGTCTTTATATCCCTTAAATCCATAAGGCCTTGTTTGGCCTTTAACCTATTTAAGTGTAAGGCCATGTTTGGCCTACACACTCATTCTTATTCCTCATTTTCTCTTTTTTGGTCTTTAAATCACTTACTCTCTTAAAGCCATGTTTGGCTCAAAACCCATTATTTCATTTAGGTCTCCTATTCTTTCACTTTGGCCATTCATTTATCATAATTTCACCTAGACATTTATTTTTATAACAATTGACCCTTAGGTCCTCATTTTCATTCCACATTGCCCTTTTTCACTGCAGGTTATTTCGGGTTCGATCAATTTCTCATTTTAGCATATAATATTAAATCATATCTTACACTTTCAATTACATTTTACAATTTGTCAATTTATCAATTTTCTGAAAAACCCAAATTTGGCTCAATTAGTACCGGAATATATAATAAAAATTATTATAAAGTGAGGTATTTTGGGGCGTTACATGTTTTCTTGGTTTTTCTTCTAAAGGTTTCTTCTTTGTTGTATAAAGGACTGGTGCTCTGTTCCCAAATTGACGATCTTTGTGAGATATGAAAATTGTATGGTTTCTTTTTTTTTTTTTTTTATCATGGTATCAGATTAGGCACAAAGGAGAAAAGTGTGAAAGAAATTTTTTTTCTTCTTTCAAATCAAACAGAGTAAGTAGATATGAAATATATGAAAATAAGGGGGATGAATGAGATCGAGAATCGATCGATCACGGTGCAAAATCTCAAAGAAACTAGTGATGAAAATAGAGAGAGACGAAGAGGAGATGGATCTTCCTCCTCACTCCAAGATGAAGAAGAGCTTAGTCTCCATAATTCAAATCATCCTGGGATGACATTGGTGACAACACCATTGACAGGAAACAATTTCCTATCGTGGAGCAGATCTGTGAAAATTGTAGTGGGAGCAAAAAATAAGTTGTGCTTCATAGATGGGACATACACTCCATTGTTTTCAGATTCACCTCTATATGGAGGCTGGAAAAAGGTAGACTGCATGATTTTCTCTTGCCTACTGAACTCCATTTGCAAGGATATTTCAAAATCCTTTATTTACGCAACCTCAGCTCGAGATTTACGGTTAGAGGTTAAGGCACGTTTCGATGAAAGCAATGAGCCAATGATTTATCAATTACAACGAGAAATCAATGCTACTATACAAGGTAAGGCATCTGTTACTCAATACTTCTCTAACCTTAAAAAATTGTGGGATGAAGTGTCTTGTTTGGAGTCTCTAACACCTTACACATGTGGTGTTGCAAGAATATTTTCCGACTTTGTTGAATCTCACAAAATTATACAATTTTTGATGGAACTCAATGAGGAGTTTGACAATTCAAAGGATCGTATTCTCTTATTGGATCCATTGCCATCTCTGAGCAAGGTATACTCCATGGTTTTGAAGGTTGGGAAGCAACATATGGCAAATATGATGAAAACATATACACAGAAATGACTGCATTGTTGGAAAAAACCTATGGATCAAGTAACAGACAGAATAATGATGCTCAAGGAATTTTACAATCCAGATTTGGAAATGGTAATGATATTACTCAGTCATACTTAGCCTCTAAAGGATATATTAAGAGAGGAAATTTTCATAATTCTGATGGAGCACCCCAACATAAAGATCATTTACATTGTGAACATTGTGGGATGACATGACACACCATGGCTAGTTGTTTTAAAATCCACGATTATCCATATTGGTATAAGACATTGAAGACTAGAAAAACACCTCAACAAACAAGAGGACACCTTGAAAATGCAACTTTGGATACTCCTCTTGATTGTGTCAACACGATTGACTCCGGAAGTGAAGAAAAGATCCTTGATTCATCTCCACATGATGTTGATCTCTCCTCACTTATACAAAAAGAAATAGAAAAATATATGAAGGATGAAGGACATGTCACCTAAACAACACCAGAGACGAGGCTTTACGAGGTAACCTATCTAATGCAAATTGCAGCCATAGTCTATAGATGAATTCCTCACCAGAACATAATTTTTGGATAATAGACACTAGTGCATCAAATCACATGTGTTATGACCTAAGTCTTATAACTGATGTTAAAGACGTTTAACCTCCACTTCCACTTTCCTTCCAGATGGAAGTACACATTATGTTGACAAAGTGGGATATGTCATTCTACGTGGAGTTTGTCCCTCACTGATGTGTTGTATCTTCTCACTTTTTAAGGCTCAATCTATTGTCCAATCAACAACTGCCATGCCGTCCTTATTAGGTATTGCGAATTCTATTCCCAAACGTAGGAATTACGAGTTGTCTAACATTGTATCTGTGGGAATCCACCAGTCATCTCACGGGGAGTGGTCTAATTTATCGACCAGCCAGAGCTATTCTCTACTAAGGGTATGATTTAAAAGAGAATTGGGGTTGTGTTAGTTGGCTTGGATGGTTGATTAGTTTGGCTTGTTTTAAAATAGAAAGGCAATTCTTTGGGATTTTAGGGGTTCCGCTCATCACGATCATGTAGTCCACCTCTTATTTTATAAACTCATCTAGGAACATGGCTGATAAAATGGTGCTTTGATGGAGGATTTATCTTTTAAATGCTCTTTGGAAAATGAGATGATCGAGTAATACTAAACACTTGTTCTCGGTGTCTGAACCCTTAGCTTGCATTCTGATCAAGCACGACGTGTCTGAGGATATCTACGTTAACACGTTGTCAAGAATATGCCCAACTAAGGATTTGGCACTACGCACAAGTGATTAATATTACACAATCCATTGAAGATCGAAGAGGAATTGAGGACTATACCTTAATCGAGTGAAGAGTTTACACGTGGATTCCAGTGGTAGGAGTTTAGAACTCCATAAAACTTACAAGAACAATTATAATTAAAGAAGCGATTAATCATAAAAACGGTACCTTTGGAAATCGGAATTCACTTGTAAAGCGAGAATGAATGTGAGATATTAAGTTTAAAACAAGATAATTATTTATCTTTGAAAAGATTACAAACGCTTGAATCTAAAGCCAATAGAGAAGAACTCTTAAATCTGGATCACACACTTCAACTCAAAAATGGAGAAAAAAACTCTTTACTTTCAAAACCTAAACCCTAGAAGTCAAAAACTGCCTATTACTTGTTTCCTCTTGCTTTTATACCCCCTTCCAATGTGATTTTCCCATTTTGGTTTGTTGACAAGAGTGCCCTCGCGTCTGAGATTGAGTTCTGGAAAAAATCTACTTAATTTCCGCTATCTCAGATGCAGAGTACAATTTCACCACTTTGTCAATTTTACGCACATATTGTATCGATTACACATTTGTGTTGTGCCGTCTGATGTGCCATTTATAACCACTGTCTGAGGTGTGCCGTACACATGAACTCTGTCGGTACACTTGGTCCTGCAGTGCTACTTAACTATTCTTGGGGATAGAGACCCGTCAGTGCCGCCACTTATCAGTAGTGCTTCATATTGGCTTCCGGACATACATCCTTGCCTTCGTTTTAAACCTGAAAGACACATATGAGTCTAAAAACATAGAAGAAATTAAAAGTACCTATCCTTATGCCAAATGTGGGTAAATTGTGATTTAGATGTGCTAAATTCTACTATAATTATTGCTCAAATGTGTATTCATCACACCACTTCTAATGCGTGGTTCAATTTCACCTCTACATTTTGTCACTTGCAAGAAGCAAAGACTAATAGACTTATGGCTGTGGGTAGGGTGCTTGGTACTCTTTACGTCCTTGATCAGTCTAACTACAAAGATTGCAAATATCACCCTACAACACTTAAATGTGCAATTTTCTTCTTCATCCAAAGATGTTTCCCATGTTTTTAAGCATAATACAACTGCTATCCAGTTATGGCACCAACGTTTTGGTCATGCCTCTTTCACTATTTTGAAGCATTTGTTTTTTTTCAAACATGTTTCCAAACAAACCTCATTGTGATATTTTTCCTTTGGCTATACAACAACGTCTACATTTCCCTTCCAGTTCTATCCATACACTTTCTCCTTTTGAGCTGATACATGTTGACCTTTGGGGTCCTTATAGCCATGACTCTTTAAGTGGAGCTTGGTTCATGGTAACTATAGTGGATGATTATAGCAAAGCTACGTGGACCTATCTCATTTCAAATAATTCCCAGGCTCTCACTATCCTCACTAGTTTTGAAAAAATGGTCAGTGTCCATTTTCACAGCAATATTAAGACTCTCAGATCAGACAATGGCATTGAGTTCACCAATACTGCTTTTCGATCATTTCTTGCCCAACATGGTATTCTCCATCAGAGGAGTTGTGTGTATACTCCTCAGCAAAATGGTGTCATCGAACGCAAGCACAAGCATCTGCTCTAACTTGCTTAAGCCCTATTGTTTTAGTCACAGTTACCAAAAATTTTTTGGGATCATGCCCTCCTTATGGCTACTCATTTGGTAAATAGACTTCCCTCTTCTCTCCTCAATTGGAAAACTCCTTATGAATTTCTCTATGGTCATCCTCCAGACTGTACTTCTCTTCGTTGTTTTGGTTGCTTGTGCTTCACCAGTAATATCAAACCTCATAAAGATAAGTTTTCCCCACGTGCTTCAAAATGTGTTTTTCTAGGTTTCCAACTGAGCATGAAGGCATACAAAGTTTATGATCTTCACTCTCATACAAATTTCCACTCCAAGGATGTTGTTTTTTGTTGAAATTGTTTTTCCCTTCTCTTTTATTCTTCCATTTGCTGCCTTCTTCCCCCTCTCCTACTCTCCATTTTTCTCTTCCTGATGATTTGTCCTGCGTCTCAGTCTCATACTGTCTTTATTTCTTTCTTCTCATTTTGCTCTATTTCTCTTGTAACCTCCTACTTGACTTAACCGAGTCTTCACTTTCTCATTTCTCTATTTCTCCTTCCTTCAAGAACTCGGCACCCCCTACTTGGCTATAGGATTTCGTGACAAATTGTTCTTTTGTTTCCCTTCCCATGCCTTCATATTGTTCTCCTGTTCCTCCCTTTTCTCCTCACACTCCCCCTAATTTTCCCTACATCTCTTCCTCCTATTTTTCCTCTTCCTACCTTGGCTTCTTGCCCAGGTCTCTTCATTCCATGAGCCCACTTCTTATGCCTAGGCTTGTCTTTATCCTGAATGGTGTCATGCCATGCACCAAGAGCTGTAGGCCTTTTAAACCAACCACACCTGGGACCTCATTCAACTTCTCCTTGGCAATAAATCGATCCGTTGTCGTTGGGTTTTCAAAACCAAGCTTTCTCTGTATGGCACTTTTGATCGTTACAAGGCACATCTTGTTGCCAAGGGGTATCATCAGATTGAGGGGGTTGATTATTTTGATAGTTTCTCACATGTGAATAAATCGATCACTGTTCGCTTATTTTTTGTTGTGGCCACAGCTCATTTCTGGTCTATCCATCAGTTGGACATAAATAATGCCTTCCTCCATGGTTTTTTGGATGAGAATGTTTACATGCTCCCACTTGAAGGCTACCTTGTTGCTCTACCTAGCCATGTTTGTCTCTTGCGCAGGTCTTTATATGGTCTTAAGCAAGCCTCTCACCAATGGAATGCTGAGCTCTCCTCCAAGCTATTGGTTTTTAGTTTTCGGCAATCCTCTTTTGATCTGTGCCTTTTTCTTCAACATATTGACTATTCTTTCTTGTCTTTATTGGTGTATGTAGATGATGTTCTATTGGCTAGAACTCATGAAGCTCATATTCTTCAAGCCAAATGTTTTCTCCATTATACTTTCACTATAAAGGATTTGGGCTATGCTAAATACTTCCTTGGCATTGAAATTGCTCAGAACCCTCATGGGACCTACCTTAACCAACGCAAATATATATAGGATATTCTCTCTGATGCTAGCCTTTCTGGGGCCAAATCTGTCACTACGCCCTTGCCCAAAGGCCATAAACTCACTCTCGATCATGGTACCTTGGTGATCTTGCTATCTTTTGTCGGCTTGTTGATAGCTTGATTTATCTCAACTTTACAAGCCTAGATATCACTTACAGTGTGCAACTTCTTAGTTAGTTTGTTGGCTCTCCTCGCCAGCCCCATTGGGAGGCTACTTTTCATCTCTTGAGGTATCTTAAAAGGATCTCCATCCAAGGGCCTTTTTTTTTCCTACTTCCAATTCTCTTTGGCTTGAGGCTTTTTCTGATGCTAACTAGTCGTCGTGCCCTGATTCGCGATGGTCGCTTACTGCCTATTGCATTTTTCTTGGTTCTGCTTTAATTTCTTGGCAAACAAAGAAGCAACAATCTGTCTCCCATTCTTCAACAAAGGCTGATTATCAAAACACGGCTACTACCTCTTATGAACTTTAGTGGTGTGCTTCCATTATGTAGGAGTTTTTGGTATCCCTTCATCTTCTGATTCCTTTATGGTGTGACAACCAGGCTGCATTACATATTGCTAATAATCCAGTTTTTCACGCGCACACCAAGCGCTTGGAAATTGATTGCCATCTTGTTCGTGAGAAGCTCAAAGATAGTTTCCTCATTCCTCGGTGTAGACCCTCAATTTTTCCCCTCAACACTTGCATTTATCCTATGGGTGTCACACTCACCCATTGTTCTCATATAACACCATTAGGGCCCTTTTAGGCTTAGTCTGTCTCCGAGCCTCGGGTGGGCTTGTATATGGTCCATTGAGTGCGTATGTAGTTCACTTTAGAGTGTCATCATGGCTTTTTTTTTTAGTTATTGGCATCGTGCTACGGGAAGCAGTGCCCCGAACGTTTTAGCTCAAATCAAAGTTTATTAGAGTATGTCAAATTCGAGACGCAGGCTTGTTTGATCATTATCTCCTTGTCGAACTCGAATCGTTCCTTTGTTTGTTTTGTTGATTCCTTATTCCGCAAGGAGGTTTCTTTTAAATTCATAATTTTTTATCATTCGTTCAAATGTCGGTTTGGCCAGTTCATCGAAGTCACGTATACAACACTGTTTTTTTGGGTGATTTTGGTGAGCACTCCTCCTTGTTTCGATCATATCTCCCTCATCCGGACTTGGAATGGTGCACCATTTTTTGTTGGTCTCCTTATTCTTCAGGGAACTTCTTATCAAAATTTCATAATTTTCCTCAACCGGCTTGACTGGTTGGCATCTGGTTCAACTAGCTAGTCAGGCTAGCTTGTGTGGAGCGTTGTTTTTTGTGATTTTGGAGCCTAAATCCTATATGGTTCAGGCCCATAAGCTCCAGATCGACCTTAGGCAGTATTGTGGGTCCATTTTGGGCCTTGTCTTAAGTTACATGCAGCCCACCATGAATCCATGTGGATACTTAGTGGTGAAGCAAGCTGAAAACTTAAGATATTAAACCATGGAAAATGAGGGAGGGGAGTTAATGGGAAGTGATTCGTTGATTAGGCTCTTTCCAAAGCTTGAAGGTGGAAAACACCAGGTAGGCTCAGAGGCTGTTGAGGTGGGAATCAGTATAAAGGAAAGATCAAGTGGAAGGGACCTTTGGAGGGCACTTTTAAGGCTCGAGCCGCTATTTGCGATTTTCTCGGATGCTTAGTTTGGTTTCTTTAACGTTTTGTGGATGAGGTAAGAAATGAGCCCTGGCTCCTCTATTCTTTAAGGGACATTCTGACCAAATTTGAGGGTATTTCCTCAACCATTTGAGCTGGTTTTGCAGATACGTGAGAGGCCGGTTCAACGATTCTAGCAGTCTTGATTTCGGTTTTTGGAAAACAAAGGATTGTTTCGTTTGGTTCTCACTCATCCAAGCTAAGAATCATGCACTGTTTGTTTTTTTAGTTTCCCTATTCTTGAAGGGACATTCTGACTGTTGAGGTTTTCCTCAACCATTTGAACGGTTTTCACGCTCATGCGTGAGAAGTAAGTTCAACGATTTCTAACCCCAGGCAGTCTCGGTTTTAGAGAACAACGGTTTGTTTTGGTTGGTTCTCACTCATCCGAGCTGAGAATCAATCACCGTTTCTTTTGTTAGATTCCTGAATCCTTGAGGAAGGTTCTGACCTTTTTTAAGAATTGTTCCCAAACGGCTCAACTGGTTAGGAAGCAGACAGTGGGTTCATTAGTCGGTTCTTTGGAACATCAATTTAGGGTCTTTGTACCCAGTTTGTGTCGGTTCCTAGTCATTCGAATTCGGTTGTACTCCGTTTGTTTTTGGATTCCTGACTCTTTGAAATAAAATTCTGACAGCCTCTCAACCGACAGACTGGTTGGGAAACCCCGGATCGGCCGGTTCGCTAATTCGGTTCTTCCGGAGCGGCCGGTTGGGTCTTTGACACTTGGATTTGTGTCGGTTCTCAGTCATTCGGAGTCAGATTTGTACTCCGTTTGTTTTTTTGGATTCCTGAATCTTTAAGGAAGGTTTTGAAAAATTTTGAGATCCTCTCTCAACCAGCTGAACCAGTTGGAAACCAGATCAGCCGGTTCACTGAATTCAATTTGCTGGAATAGCAGTTTGGGCCTTTGGCACCATTTGTGTTGGTTCTCAGTCATTCGAAGTTGGTTTTCTACTTGGTTTGTTTTTTTGGATTCCTAACTCTTGAAGGTTCTGCAGAAAATTTGAGCCTCTCAACCCGGATGGAGCGAAGTTCCAAGGAAAAGCGGATCAGTTCATTAGGTTCAGGTTCTTTGGAGCAGCGGTTTGGGTACTGTCTTGTTTGTGTTAGTTCTCGAATGTTCAAAATTGGTTGTTGCTTGGTTTATTTTTTTGGATTGGATCTTAGTGGAAGGTTTTGGCTGATTTTGAGAGGCCTCTCTCAGCCGGATGTACTAGTTAGGAAACCGGATAAACCGAGATCATTAGGTTCGGTTCTTTGACTTGGCCGGTTTAGTACTTTGTCTTGTTCGTGTTAGTTCTCAGTAATTCGAAGTCGGATTGGTACTTGGTTTGTTTTTTTTGGATTTCCGACTCTCAGTGGAAGGTTTTGAAAAATTTTGAGAGTCTCTCTCAACCGGCTGAACTGGTTGGGAAACCGGATAATCCAGTTCATTGGGTTCAATTTTCCGGAATGGAAGTTTGGGCACTTGGTTTTGTTTGTGTCGGTTCTTAGTCATTCGGTGTCGGAATTGTACACCGTTTGTTTTTTTTGGTTTCCTTACTCTGTAAGGAATGTTTTGAAAATTTTTTTAGAATTGTTCTCAAGTGGATTGACCGATTGGGTAATTGGATCAGCCAGTTTTTTTCGGGTTCTATAAGGGTCGATCCGATTTCGACAGTGAAGCCCGGTGACCTCGTAGTCGACCCGTTCACTCCGGATGGTGTGGGGGCGTACCCCAGGAATACGAAATGGGATTTAGTTTAGGTTAATGTGGTTCCATTTTGAATTCTTAAGAATCAGGGTCTATGCGAGTCCAAGGGTGATTTGTTAAGCACCAATAATCTAGTGTTTTGTTGAGCCCGTTTCTTCGGGATAAATAGATATGGTTGCACAAGAGTGGTAGCATCGTGAGTGGTTGAGATGCGTGTATGGTTTCTCATGGCCTTCCTTTGCTTTTGATATCTAATTTTGAGAAATTATTGTATGCTCAAAATGTGCGACTAACTTTCCCTTGTAGCGCTTGGCTAGGGACCACAGGTACACACCATTTTCCCTTTTGGTTGAGTGTTTTTTAAGCATACTGTTTAATTCGGGTTGGTGATAGGTGCAAAACTCATCTATGTTTGAGTTCATTCATGTTATTTTGTCGTTTATATCCCATATTCTGTAAAACTCATAAAATTTCCTCTAAACTTGGTTTGTAGAATTATTGATGAAAAGCAAGTGATTTGGCAAGAAATAGGCAATATATTTCCAAAGAAGAGTCAACCGAGAGTCTCACAATAGCTACTAGGAAGATTAATTTTTCTGTACTATATGGAACAACAAATGGTTCAAATTTCATCATGGTTGCATTCTACATTCAAAGAGCTTTCAACGAGTACTCTTACGCCCAAATCGAGTTAAAAGCGAAGAAGTTATGGCCCGACAAGTTGGAAGAAAAAACCGGTTGCTGTCACGAAACGGTGTCGCGACATAAGGCGCTGGGAACAAGCGATGTCATGACGATGTCCGCGACATAAAAGCAACCAAAGGAACAAGCGATGTCGCGAAGACTTATGTGGCGACATAGAAACAACCAAAGAACGGCTGATATCGCGAAGCGATGCTCCCGCGACTTAAAAACAACCAAAGACAAAGCGATAACCATGACGCAAGCAACCAAGGAACAGCGATATCGCGAACTTATGTCGCGACATAAGCAACGAAGGAATAGGCGATGTCGCGGCGATGTCGCGACATAAGAAACGAACCAAAAGACAAGCGTGTCGCGGGCGATGTCGCGACATAAGCACAACAAGAACAATGATATCGCGTGGGAGATTAGTCGTATGACGAGTGTGTCGCGACATGTCTCAGTGACGGAAAGCGCTTCTGCTGACAACACGAAAAGGCCGAGTGAGTTTTGACCTAATTTCAAGCCCATTTCACCTAGGACCATATATATACTCGTTTTTAGGTAAAGAGGCAAGCGGGAAGATTGGAGAGCCTCTCTCTCGCAGGGTTTCTCTCTATCGCCCCATTTTCCGATTTTCGTAGATTTTTATTTGTTTTAGATTTGAAGCGGTTTAAGGCGGATTTTGTTTATTGAAGAGATTTGATGTCATGGGATTGATTTCACTGAGTTCGAGACAAAGATTGAAGCTAAAAATGGATTCTCTCTCTCATGGAGCTCTCTCTCTCTAAAGCGCTCATTTTTCTTAGTTTTCTTGATTTTTATTTTTAATAGATCTTAGAATGGTTTTCGAGCATATTTTATTTTTATTGAAAGAGATTTCGGTCTTTGTACTCGGATATTCAATTTATTTCTTTGTTGAGGCGAAGATTTAAGCTCAAATGGGTTTTCTCTTCTTCTCTTGATTTTTCTTCATTTTCTTACTTTTTGTTTGATTAGTGATGATTGGAATCCGGTAATGGAACGTGCAACCCCTCTAAGTTAAGGGTTTAATTTGAACATTCAGACTGCGGTTTTCGGTTATTTTGTGGTTTGAATTTTGAATTTATATAATTGATACTTGTTCATATAATGAATTGTTGAATATTAGTAACACAAAAGCAGGCCGATTTAGCGACGGATTTTATGGCGGTTTTATCCGTTACAATTGCTGACGGATTAAGCGTGACCAACGCGGCCTTGGAACTAAATGGATAACTATTCGATCTGGCCAAAATAAAAGCCGAAGTTGGGGCAATTAGATAGGCGGTTATCAGTGCATCCGTTAATTTAGCGGCGGTTCGCCAATCCACAGTGGCGAATTTAGCGACGGATTGGTAGTGAATAATTTAGCGACAAGTTACGATTCGTCGCTAATTTAGCGACAGTTCACGAATAAAATTAAGCTAATTTAAAGCGGATTCTTCGTGCAGAGTCGCAATTTAGCGACGGATTATCAGTTCCGTCGCTAAATTAGCTATGGAACCCCCTTAGTCTTGTCCCACATCGGATAGAGATAAAAATTTAGAATTCTTTATATACCCTTGCTATTTAATATGGACACAATAGCTATTGGGCTCTGAGGTTAGGAGTGGGCACGTGATATGGTTAGTGAAATTTGGGTCTTTAAATGGTTGCAGGATTGGATTTGGACCGTCAGCTCATAAAGCCTCCAGTTGAGCGGTCCAACGGTCTAACAAATGCCCGATTAGTCAGATTTTTAAAACGTGTTCGAAATTAAATTAAGCGGCGGGCTAACAATCGATCGTACTAAATAACAACGGACATTTACAGCAGCCAGCAAGTTTATGACAGTTGCTGTTCAAATCCCCTAAGTTAAGCGAGGAAATCGGAATCCGTCGCTAAATTTAGCGACTAGTTATGAAATTTCGTCGCTAGTTTAGAGAAGCGTTTACCTGAATTTTAAAATT
Source organism: Tetrastigma voinierianum (assembly GCA_016808115.1). Taxonomy (NCBI): domain Eukaryota; kingdom Viridiplantae; phylum Streptophyta; class Magnoliopsida; order Vitales; family Vitaceae; genus Tetrastigma; species Tetrastigma voinierianum. Next base: position 225,080 of record JAEQBH010001812.1, read on the forward strand.
CGCAAATCCCAGTATCAGTTTAGAGACGGATTTTTTGATTGTAGCCGGAAAAATCATATTCGTCTCAAGAATCTTGTAGTGTTATACCGAAAAGAAATTTGTGTACTGCTCGGATTTCCGGAGGCCCTCGAGTGACATAGAGATGGAGATTCACAGAAGCAAAGAGCGGTAACTTAGGGGTATGTTAGACTAATATCTTGGAACTAATGAACTTTGAAAAATTACTTTGATGAATACTAATTTACTCATGGTGAGATTAATTAGAATGATAATAATACAATTGTATTGATAAGAGGTTTCTCCTTGATAAGATGAAAGGATCTTGTTCCAGTGTTAGCAAAGATCTAATCAAGGAGATAGAAAATTTTGTCTGAATTTATGAAGGGCGAGATACCAATTACATTGGAGAAGGCTTGCATTATCTTGTCTATGGGGCAAGAATTCTTCAGTCCTAAAGTAGTTGTGAGAAGTATTGAAAAAGAAAAAGCAATCAAATCTTAAAATTTTGAGTACAATAGCCTAGCCCAGACCCGTTTGTCACGAAAAGGAATATGGTGTGTTTAGATAGTGAAATGTATGGTGTATGGAGAAATCAAGCTATACTACATTGCTCTTGGACAAATCCGACCCATTCAACTCTACCATGTTACTTGCTGAGGAAATGCGAGCTATTTTGTAAATAATTATCCCCATCCTTAGTGACTCTCTTCCTTTACCTTTGATCAAGTAGTTGTTTATTTTGGTGGATTTTAGGATTGGTTTTAAATCAGTTTTTGTTTCAAATTAAATTGAGTTTTATTCCACATCCTACTTGGTCGCCTAAATAGTGAAGAGCCCTTGTAATCGGGGTGATCAAATTCCAATTAGAGAACCTCGATCCTCGTAGAATGCGATATCAGGACTCCTAGAGTCCACTTTATTACTGTAGCGACCGTGCACTTCAACGGAAAGGGGTTGGAGTGTTTATGTGAAACCTTTTCATTTCAGTTTTTAATTATTTACCACATTCATCATAAACTATCATACATACATATATATTTGAATATTTACAAGTTTTTTGGCATGGTGCGATTAGACAATAGTCCTTTGGTAATAGTGTGTAAATTTGTATATGTCTTGTGGTCTTAGGATTTTGGAGCCGTTGCAGAGGATTATTTGGTTTCTACTCTCTCATTGGAAGTTGACATTTTGAAGAGCGAATTAATTGCTAATTTAAACATTTTATTATTTTATCTTTTTGGTTGTGATTTGTTTCTTAGTTAATTTTTTTATTAGTATTTGTACTTTATTTTCTTTTGTTTTTTTCTTATTTGTTGGTACTTATGGAGGAACATTCAATAGAAGATGAATTTGCCTCCATAAACTGACTTGAACTACTTATAGCTAAAATTGGACCCAAAGATTCATAATGACTCACTCATGGAACAAGGTATTGCCATATCAAGGGAGTTCAAATCCCACATTTCAAGAGGAAGAAGGATGTCTCCTGTTCAGAGCAGATTTTAATCTACATGGGAGGAACAGAGATGATTAATCTTCATGAGCGAAATTTCAGTTTAGATGCCTTCGAGTCAACACTAGTGCTAAATTGAAAATGAAATCAATAGGCAGCAGTTCGAAGCATTCAAGAAAAATTTCTCTAGGACCTCTCTGGCCACCTTTGCCAAATCCCAAGCCAGTACATTGATACTTCTTTGTGAGTGTGAAATTTCATATCCACGAAATCTGTGGAATAAGGTGAAAATGAGCTGGAAATTGAGAACAAGGCACTCTGACAACTTAGATGATGAAGAGTCATTGTTGGATAAAAAGTGGAGCACCAGATGCCGTAGAATCAGTAATGGCTATTGAAACATTTTGTGAAGATTGACACATTTACCTTCCCCATGGATTTTGACTTGGGGCGTGAAGAGGATCTACAAAATTCTCACTATACTAAGAGACCACTTCTTTTTCCTCCATTGACATGGATGACATCAACAGGGAGCTCACTTTGTAGGTGAGGAGAAAGCAAGTTCAATCTTCACCAACCATTACCTTTGGCCAGACGAAAAAATGTATGCGGAAAGTGACCTTCAATCAAGAGGAACAAGTTTGAAACAGTCCCCCTTAAGCATAAATGTTTATCTACTTCACATAGAATTTGTTTTTTGAAGAAATTAATGGCTGAACCACCAGCCATAATTAGAGGGATTACAGAGTTTCTTTTCCTTCTTTAAGTAAGAAAGAAAACATCATAGGTTGAATGGTTATGAAGGGAAGTGCTTTCAAGAATGGAATGATTGAATTAGTGAGCACTAGTACTTTCCAATGAGTCTATTTGGACTCTAAAAGCGGAGCAACTTCAGACAGCCTAAGCTAAGTAATAAAGTTCTATCCATTCTACTTTTCTTTTTTTCTATTTTTTTTAATTTATTTATTTGTTCTTTGTTTTTTCTTGTTGGGATGAAAATTCCAGCGATTATTTCTTATTATTAGTGTTCAGGAATAAGACAGTTTGAAGCTCAGCATGTTGTCGCAGCTAGTTTGCAAGAGCAAGGCAAGTTGGAAGAAGGGTGGTTGATGTAATTATAGTGCTTTGAAGTGAAAAAAAAAATGGAGTGGAGATGTTCACATCATTCGGGAGTTTTAAATTGAAAAGAATTAAATTAATTGAAATATAAAGTTGGGGAGAAGTTCATGATCATGCTTGGAGAATTGGAGACAAGAGATGAGTTCAGAATGAATGAAAGAACTAGGGTTTCTATTGGAGGAATTTTGAGAGAATATATAAGCATGAAGGACTTTTGAAGGATAGCAAGTGATATGGGCAGGGAACAAAGCAAAGAGGAGCACCCTAAGGAGTCAGAAATCATCACCTTGGACAGCATGGAACATTCTGATTTTCTGTATTGATTGAGGCTCAAACGGTTCCTGCCTCAGCCCATAGGCACATTCTACATTGAAAAAGAGCTTTCCACGAGTCCTTACACATCAATTTCGAGCTAAAATGGAGGAGATATGAGTATAACAAGTTGGATAAAGCGGGGGGAGTTGACGGAATTGTTGACGTGACCCCGGCTGAAGTCTGAAAGCGAGGGCTTTTTAACCCTTCAAAACCCATTTTCTTCTTCCTACTTTATACTCTATCTTGCCAATACTCTTTCCCTCCGACCCTTGTAACTTCTAACCACTTCAATTCTTCCTCATCCTCAAATCTAAATCATTCCTCCCCAATTCATCTCCATCATCTTCAAGCTTCAAAACCCATCACAGAGCCCCACAACCTTACCTTTGTTGAACCCCAATTTTCCATCCATCATTCCAAGCATCAAAGAGGAGTTACAATGGAAGAAAATTTTTGTGCTTGGATTGTTTGTTTTTAGGTTCTTTGTGGATCATTGTTGATTGTGGAGTGATTTGCATGTATTGAAGGAGGTTTTGAAGAATCAAACTCACTCCATTTGAGGTGAAGGAAGTTGGTGCACCAAGTGTTTGAAAAAATGCCAAAGCCACTTTCATGGCTCCAAAAGAAGCAAAAAGAGTATCAGGGTAGTACACCAATGTCAGTAATCAGAAAATCATCAAGTTTCCTATTCAAAGTGGCCAAGACTACAAAGGGGAGTTCACTTTTCCCAACTCTCTTTATTACTCTTTTACTTTATTGCTTCCTTTTGCTCATTGCTAGACATTTAGGACAATGTTCATCTCAAAGAAGTTTTGAGGGTGTTTATTTTTTGTTAGTTTATCATGTCACACCCCACATGTTGCAAATGACAACTTTGAGGATGAAATTTTCTGGTGCTTTTCTGGATAATTACTTTGTGTGATACTTCCTAACTTACATCTTAGTTTGGTATATTTTTTTTAGTTAAAATTAATTTATTGAGTTAATTGAGTTTTGCTTGGAGTTGTTGTGATGTCAATAAGGACCATAAATGAACCCTTGGCATATGGACAATATTAGAGATAATAGGACTTAATGCTTAATGAGTTATCTCTTTAATAGGCTATTTAGTCATTGGTTTCTCAAAATCCATGCACGTGGTCACTAAGTACCCTTGAAAAGTAGTTTTTGCTTGGGTTAGAGAAGGTTTATGAGAATCCATCTAATTTTGATCTCCATAGGTTCTAGACATTCTATTATCATGGCGAAATCATAGGCAACACAACAATTGAGAAATGATATAGGCCATCATTGGAAAGATTGTGCCTTTCAAGCTAACTCCATAGGTTCTATTAATCTCCATAAATGAGTGTTTTTAAGCATGCTAGACACCAATTAGGTTGGTCACAGTCAGTGTATGTTGCTTTACAGGAGACTATATGATCTTTGTATATGCTCCCACATACCCAATTCACTAATAGAGACCAGGATTAGGGCCTAGAGGTGCTACCTCATATAGGGGTACCTTCGAATGGTAACACGATCCGGGACCCGAGTATCTAGTTTTATGGACCGCTTTTTCCATACTTGGGTCATTGGGTTTTTGTTCTTACTTGATTTTCCACTTTATAAAATAACAATAAAAGTAAGTAGCGACTCCAAGAAAAAGCTGATTTCCTCCGGGGACCGGATTTTCTAAAATTCGAAAATCAACCCACATTTTCTTTTCATTTAAAAGCGAGTCGCGCCGGCCCGTGGATCGGGTAGGGGTCCACACTCGGCATGTGTCTTGTACTTTCTAGCCTGTCGACATTTTTACCAAGTCCCTCTCTGGTCCTTTCTTTCACCGCATGCTTTCCAAGATGGGCTTGGTTGATGTTCATCAACCTCCTCCATCTTGAGGGGGGGATGTGGAATATATCCTCACGTGATGTGGTGTATGTACTCGTTAGCATCAGTAAGTCGTTTTCTTGTTTTTTCTTCTAGAGGTTGTGAGATATGAAAACTGAGTGGTTTCTTTTTTTATATGAAAACAAAACCATGAGGAATTAGACCCAAAATCGATTGTCATATATTGGAGGGAAGGGTGGTATTAGAGCACGGCTTGGAAAGCAACTGTAGTGCACTAACAAAATGGTGTGAGAAAACGTGTTAAAAGTGCAAATAGAAGGAGAAAAGGATAAGAAGCAAAGCAATATTTTCGTGGTTCGGATTTGTGAAGCCTACATCCATGGAGAAGAAAGGTTGTCATCCCAATATATACAAAATTCAGTCATCAAAACATGGAATACGTTCTTGAATGTCAAGTATGATTTTGGACGCATAAATGGGAAGTCGCAACGGGATGGAGAATAAGTGGCCAGAGTATAAGTGATTATCTTCCTTTTTCTTCTCAATCTTGATTTTGAAAAGTCGTGTGTCCAAACTTAATGAAAGACAAGAAAATCCTAGTTTAAGTGTGATTAGGTAAGTTGATAAGCATGACAACATGGGGAGAAGCCCCAACATGCATAACATTTCCGAAACAATAGGCAAATCACAAAAAATTGAATAATCGACAATCCACCAAGTTGATATAATACTTACCTTCCACAATAAGATTTCATTATTCTTGAGAAAAAACAAAGCAGAAGAAAGCCAACTCACCAACAAAAGTGAACGATATGACGAAGGAAGTAGCCATTGAAGAACCGGAGAGCTAACTCACCAAGATGACCCACAGGCTTATCCACGGATATCCTATGGGCAAAGCGAAAAGGGTGTGATTATTAGAGGCTCAGCTGACCATAGGCGCTTCTTCACTTCTTCTACCACCTTCTCTCTCTCAAAAACCTTCCTTCCCCTTGTTTCTCCATTTTCTTCCCCACATCTTTCGATCAGATGAGACCTTAGAGTTGGCTTCTCATCTCCTCCAACCATCTTCTCCTGCACACATGCTCAAACCGCCTAAGCAGAGGGGCCTAATTGCTTTATAATCACATGAAATATGGTATTGACCAAGGCCCGTTTGTTCTATTTTTCAAAACTATTTTTGAGAATAAATTTTAAAAAGTAGAGAACACCATTTTGGTGTTTTCTGAAAAATGTTCTTTTTTTTTTTTTTGACAACTTTGAAAACTGTTCTGAATTTAATGTTCTTTTTGTTTTTCTGATCAGACTATTCTGGTCATTTCACTTTCTAATTAAGTTTAAAATAGAGGCTGTGGTTTAACATTAAAATGGAATCCCAGTCACATATGATACAACTCATTGCCAAATTGAATATAAAAACAATAATTTTTTTCTTTGTTGTTAAAAGTGCAGGATTTTTTTAATGTGGGAATCGGTGATGCTGGATTTTGAAGATCCATGCCAACCATCAGTTCATGCATAATAATTTAGATAAGAACAATAATTTTCACCTCAACCTTCTATTAGTTCATGCATAATAATTTAGATAAGGACAATAATTTGCAACTGCCATAATTGACTAGTCTCTGACTACAAAGAAAAATGTAACTAACTGATAATTATTGGTGACGATTTTTTTAAAATTTTTTTATAAAATTATTCATAATATTAAAAAATTATTTACATTTTTTTTATATCTATTTACTTTACATTACATCATTGTCATATTATGTTCTTATAAGGACTTGTTTACACTAAAAATAAATTTTTTTGGTCCAAATAGTGTTTAGATAATTATTCGACCCAAAGGGTAGTGAAATGGACCGAATGGATATATCAAGCCCAAACCAAGTCCAAACCGAGGCCAACCCAGTCCATGAAAGCTCAAGTCCATGATAATTTGCTCATGAAAGGGTCCAAGGACATTTATGGATTTTTTCAATTTGTCAAAGTGGTCAGCTCAAAATGGTGACACTTTATCTCAAAAGCAAGTGGAATGAGACTTTTTCTCCAACTCAAGTCATGAACGTGAGTAGTTATTGTTAGTGAATAAATAACTTGGAGAACAAATTGTTAGTGGGTAAATAACTTGGAGAACAAGGCTATAGTGGGTACGTGAGCAGTTATTGGAGAAGGTGGGTTGGGGTAGTTATTCAGGAATGCCTATAAAAGCCAGACTCAACTTCAGAGCAAAAATCCTGTAAATCAATCATCAACCAGTACTCAATAGAGCATTTCAACATTTTCTCATAGTTTCTATAAGTTCATCAGCAATATTTCCAGATTTCTAGCTTATTTTATCTCTAAGTGCTTGATTTCAAAGCTTTAAAGTTTCATCACTTTCATTTCAAGTCAGATTCTACAATGAAATTTACTATTTTTCCAGCTTGTTCATACAGTTTTTTTTTTCTCAGCTTTCAATAAATTCCAATTTTCAAAGCATTTTCTACTTAGACTCTAGGAAATTGTCAAGGGAACTAGGGAATCCATTTTTCACTTGAGCATAAGTTAGATTCAACCTCGTTTTAGTTTAGAAATACTATAATTTCCTAGCACGCCTACGCATCCACCAACTCTTATGCTTTTGTATGTTCTTGACCAAAATCCAGTAGAGACATATTTTTGACACGCCCGGTGGGACACATCTTTGTGGAACATTGATACATCTTTTTGTTTTGTATGTTCAGTTGTGCATATTCCACAATGGGACACACAATTCATTGAAGAATGCCACCAAAATTGAGGAGTAAGACAATTGTAGAGTCTCCGAATTCAGGATCTGATGTTGCAGAAGTAGCACAGGAAGGAAGAGTTCTAGCATTAGTGGAATAGATAGAGAACCTAATGAATTCTCTAGTGCAACAACAGGGGAATCCTTCCAACAACCCAATTGAACAAGTGGAAGGAAGAGGTATAGGCAATGTGGATGTGCCTATTTTTTTCTTTCTTAATTCTAATGAATTTCAGGCTCTCATGCAAGAATTAAAGAGACAACAAGTGATAATGACTGCCTTTATGGAAGAAAAGAAGCAACAATCTCAATCTAACACGGAGAACATTAAAGAAAGGCTGACTAAGGCGATAAGTTAGCCACAAGCCTGAAAGACAATTTTCTAATGATCTCGGGGGGCAATATTATGATAACCTATAGGGAGTTTGTGAATTTCACCGCTTACCTATGCAGGTAGATGTTAGATATCTTCCTCCCCACAGGAGAGAAGGAGGTACTCTAGAGAACGTAGTAGGGGAAAGACCTAATGCAACTAGAATCCATAGCCCCTCAAAGTATTTTTACTTAGAATAATCAAATTACGCAACCCGAATTATATGAAAGAGGCTTTTCTTTCAATGGAGGCCTGAGGGGCATCACCCAGGCACCTTCAGAAGTAAATGGCAACTAGGGACAACAAGTTCCATAGGTTCCTCAACAAGTTCCTTAGGTTCTTCAACAGTTCAACAAATTCCTCAATATCCTTTTGTGCAACCAGCTGCAGCACCAAATTTAGGGACAATCAGAGAGGTAGTACGGGAATTATATGGACAACAAGTTCCTTATCCAGAGATGATAGATAGGGAAAACCCTACCCAAGGGGGTACATGATCCTTGATTTCTCCTTGTTCTCCTGAGAAGATGGCCAATCCACCTTTGAACATTTTGCTAGATTCACTGTGCAATGTGGGGAGTTGGCTAACTATGAGAATTTCTATTATTTCAAGCTTAGACGGTTTCCTAACTCTTTGACATGAGCAGCATTCACTTGGTATACAACATTACCAAGGAACTCCATACAAAGTTGGCAAGAAATGGAAAGGCAGTTCCATACTCAGTTCTTCAGGGTTGAGCCTAAAGTGTGCATCGCATAACTATCTAGAGTAACTCAAAGAAATGGGAAATTCTTTGATTTATTTTATCTCCGTTTCAAGAAGAATGAAAGCGAATTTGCAAATCCATCTTCTAGAGACAGAGTACGTGAAAATGGCTCAACAAGGTTTGGACATTGAGTTAAGGAAAAAATTATAAGGTATGGAATTTAGAGATTTTTATGAACTTGCAGCTAAGGTGACAGAATATGAAGATCTGCTCAAGAAAGAAAGTTACCAGAGGAAGAAGTCCATGAGAACCTATTGCCAAGAGGTGAATCAGAAGGTGACAGTGGCAGATCTATCTACTACAGGTACATTCACTTGTCATCTTTTGGTAGAAAAGGCACCTGATGTGTGGAAGAAGGCACAAATTGTTGATACACAAGTCCAATATACTTTCGATGTAAAGACTGAGGAAATATTTGATTTCCTAGTGAAAGAAAAATGCATTACCTTCCCTAAAGACCACCGGATCCCTATAAAGGACGGACTAAGGGGAAAGGCTTATTGTAAGTACCACAATTCATGAAACCATAATACTAATGCATGAGGGAGTTTCAGAAAAGTCATACAGGACAGGCTCAACAAAGGGAGTTTCACCAAAAGGCAAGACGAATTCATTCCTCCCAGAGAAAAGGTTGTAGAAAGGCCCACTCCTCCATAGGGTAGGTTCATTTCTCCAAGGGAGAATGATGCAGGCAGGTTTAGAGAATGTTCCTCAAGAAAAAAAGCTTTTTCCCCAAGGGGTAAGTTCCTTTCTCTAAATGACAAGATTTCAGGGAACGTCAATTCTCCAAGGAAAAAGGTAGGAGAAAGACACGTTTCTTCACTCAGGCCTATGTTTCCAAAAGGTAGACCCATTTCTCCAAGTTACAGAATGAAGTTCACCAGGGACAACTTCATTTCTCCAAGAGGTAGATTCTTTTCCTCAAAATTGAAGATTGGAGACAACTTCACTTCTCCAAGAGGTAGATTCTTTTCCTCAAAGAAGATTGTAGACAGCTTCACTTCTCTAAGGAATCTAGTAGGGGAAAGACATGTTTCTCCAACCATACTTGTTTTTATAAGAGGTAGACCTAGTTCTCTGAGGGAGGAGGTTGTAGAGAAGGAAAATCCTATGAGGTTTATCGTTTATCATGTGGTTTCTCCTGGTCAAAGGTGGCATGTGGTATAACACAAAAAATTTCCGCACAAGTTGTCCAGGACCCAGAAGATGAGGATGAAGAGGCAAAGAGTAGCTGATAGAAGGTAACTCATTGATGTACCTGTGGAAATCCAAAAGGAAGGTGCCATGGAGTTAGAGAAAGTGAAGGAAGGACTGGTTCCCAACTTGAAAAAAACAAAGTTTGGGAGGAAAGCTACTAAGTATGTGGTGTCAATGACCAGTATAAATGAAGTGATGAACTCGAAGGCCTTAATGATAGGTGAAATCCCTATTTCTTTAAATTGTTGTACTAAAAAAACAGAGGAAGACTTAATAAAGGTAGAAGGGAAGCACCCAACCACAGATGAAGATATGTGCCTCGGTGGAGTTACCATAGACTTCTTTGAAGAATGCAGACCTCATAAGGTGATACTTAAGAAACACTTTGTTGAAATGATGAGGCATATAAAGGCTTTGTACATAAGAGCCCATCTCAATGGTAGATCGGTATCCAAGGTACTGATAGATAATGGATCAGTGGTAAATGTAATGCCATTGAGAATGTTGAGAGCTATGGGAAGGAGAATTAATGATTTGATAGAAACAGAGGTGGTTGTGTATGCCTTTACCGGAGAAGTATCCATGACCTTGGGGATACTACCAATAGATATAAACATTGGCAACAAAACTGCACTATCTGCCTTTTTTGTGATAGACTATACTACAAATTACAACATTTTGTTAGAGAGGGACTGGATTAATGCCAACTAGTGTGTGTCATCCTATTTTCATCAGTTCTTACTATTTTGGAAAGGTAATGAAGTAGAAGTGGTGCAGGAAGATATGCAACCCTTCATGGCAGCTATAGGCTCTATGGAAGCTAGGTATTATGATCAAGAATTCGATCCTATCAAGTTCACTAGCAAAAGGAAATATGGGATCCTGAGAAAAGAATACATGGACTCAAAGAGTTATGTGGAAATTCGAAAGGAGGCAGCTAAACTCCTAAAGTTGACTACAACCATGCCTTATGGGCCGATGAGTGGCCTAATCATCGAGGAGATCGATGATGACTGATTACTCTTAAGAAGAAAAGATAGTAGCTGCAATTGCTATATTCAACATGAAAGTGCAATAGACTGTGGAAAAGATTGTGGAAGAGCACCTCTAGGATACATGTGGGGCTGAGATAATTTTTTAAGAGGATGCATATGAAGAAAATGAAGAAATACAAATGGAGGATTTGGATCAAGCCCCTCCTAAGTTCGAAGACACGCAACCTCAAGTACACGACCCTATGGAGTAAGTGAACCTTGACACTATGGAAGAGCCAAGGATTGCTTATATTAGTTCCTTGCTACCTTTTGACTTTGAAGAAGGGATTATTGCAACACTACAGGAATTCAAAGACTGCTTTGCTTGGAATTACAATGAGATGCTAGGATTGGATAGAAGCTTGGTTGAACATCGCTTGCCTATTAAGCCGAAATTGGTGCCTTTCAACAACCGCTCAGAAGAATATCCAAGGAGGTCGAGCTGAAGGTGAAAGAGGAAACTGAGAAGCTTTTGAAGGCTAAATTCATCATACATACAAGGTATGTGCAATGGTTAGAAAATATTGTCCCTGTAATGAAAAAGAATCGGAAACTTAAAGTTTATGTAGACTTTAGGGATTTAAATGCTACCACTCCTAAAGACATGTATGTAATGCCTATTGCTGGCATATTAGTTGATTCTACTGCAAATAATGAATTATTGTCCTTCATGGATGGTTTCTCTAGGTATAACCAAATCCTAATAGTTGTTGATGATATATCAAAGACCGTCTTCCGATGTCCTGGTTCCTTAGGAACGTTTGAATGGTTGGTAATGCCTTTTGGTTTGAAGAATGTAGGTACAACTTACCAAAGGTCTATGAATTCCATCTTTCATGATATGTTTGGTGACCACATGGAGATTTATATCGATGATATTATGGTTAAATCTAAGAAGGCCACATAAAATGAGAATCATTTAAGGAAAAGTTTTGAAATGATGAGACTTCATCAACTGAAACTTAATCCACTCAAATATGCTTTCGGAGTTCAAGATGAAAATTTTCTAGGGTTTCTAGTTCACAAAAGAGGAGTGGAAGTCGATCAAAATAAAGCCAAGGCCATCATTTGGCCAAGGCTCCTCAAAATAAGAAAGAACTTCAGAAGTTCTTGGATAAAGTGACCTATCTAAGGAAGTTCATCTCTAATTTGGCAAGAAAGACTAAGGTATTCTCTGACCTAATCAAGTTGAAAGAAATGGAAGAGTTTAAATAGGAGAAACAACACCAAGTAGCTTTTGATGGGATCAAAGGTTACCTTTCTAAACCCCCTGTTTTAATGCCACCATTGAAGGGTCGACCACTCAAACTCTATCTATCAGCTGCAAAAGAGTCTATAGGATGCCTTCTGGCACAAAATAATGTTGAAGGCCATGAGCAGGTTGTTTACTATTTAAGTAGAGTCCTTAATTCAATAGAGACAAGGTATACACCCAATAAGAAGTTGTGTTTGACCTTATACTTTTGCATGTAAGAAATTCAGACATTACATGATCAAGTCTCAAGTGTATGTGGTCTCTCAAATCGACTTGATGAAATACATGCTAAACCAACCCTTAATCACTGGATGAATCAACAAATGGTCCCTTGCTTTGTCAAAGTTCACCTTGGTCTATTTTCCACAAAAATCAATCAAGGGGCAAGCTTTAGCTAATTTTCTAGATAATCATCCTACATTATAAATCCGACCAAAAAAGGATGTGGAATTTGGAATATATGAAGTAGAAAGGCGGCCATGGATTCTTAAGTTTGATGGCTCTAGCATGGAGAAATTTGCTGGAGCTGGGATAGTAATCATTTCACCAAAAGGGATAAAGACTTCCCTATCTTTCAACTTGGCCTTCAAGTGCACCAATAATCAAGCTGAATATGAGGCTTTAGTGATTAGTTTGGAGATCTTGATGGAACTTAGAGCACAAAAGGTACACATTATTAAGGACTCTCAATTAGTACTTCGGTAGCTAACAGGGGAATCTAAATGCAACAGCTTATTGCTAGCTCCTTATAATATTGCTTCCACTCAATTGTTAGATTCTTTTCATTCAGTAGATTTGGAATATGTGCTTAGGGAATCTAATTGGGAGGTGGATGAGCTAGCACAAGTAGCCTCATGTGTAAAGATGAGAGAAGAATTGACTCATAAGTTCATTGTGATAGGAAAGAAGAATCACCCCTAAATTTATGAAAGTGGGATCAGATTAGAAGTCATTAATACATATGTAAATGTTGCAGGAGACTGGGGAATTAAGATCATAGAGTATTCAGAAGATCCTAACAGGCAGGTTCCCCATAGGGTGAAATCTCAATTATAGAACTTAGTCCTAATGGAAGGGACTTGATGGGTTACTACTCAGATGACTATCCTTCTCATACAATATGGAAGTAATGAAGCAAGTTCATGAAGGGGTCTGTGGAGCCCATCAAGTTGGAATAAAAATTCGATGGCTAATTAGAAGACATGGCTATTTTTGGCCATCCTAAGTGATTGCCTCAATTACTCCAAGGGTTTCCAGTAGTGTAAAAAATATGACAACATACAGAGGATACCTGCTGTGGAACTCCACTCAATTGTGAAACCGTGGCCTTTCAGAGGATGGGCCATGGACTTAATTGGGAAAATTTACCCATCTTCATCAAAGAGACATAACTTCATCTTAGTTGCTATAGATTATTTCACCAAATGGGTAAAGGCAGTACCCTTGAAGAAAGCAGAGTGGAAAGATGTGATCCAATTCATCAAGGAACAGATCATTCATAGGTTTGGAATTCCTCAATCCATTAAAACCAACCAAGGCACCATGTTCACTAGGGATGAGATGACTTATTTTGCTAAGGATTATGGCATTCAATTCAATAGATCTACTTCCTTTTATGCTTAAGAAAATGGGTTGGCAGAAGCTTCTAATAAGGTGTTGACAAACATCCTGGAGAAGATGCTAGAGGACAATCCCAGAGATTGGCACATAATTTTATCTAAGACCTTATAGGCTTATAGAACTTCTAAAAGAGATTATACAGGGGTAAGTCTTTACTCTCTAACATATGGATAGGATACAGTGCTTCCAATGGAGGTAGTAGTTCCTTCTCTAAGAGTATCCAGACATAATGACCTTAATCCTCAAGAATATAGTGAGGCCATGATAATGGAACTCGAGGCATTGGATGGGAAAAGATTACAAGCGCTTGATCGGCCATGATGATGGAACTTGAGGCATTATATGGGAAAAGATTACAAGAGCTTGATCACATCATGATCCAGAAAAAGAAGGTGGCTAGGGCTTACAAAAAGCGGGTCAAAAGAAAGAGTTTTGAAGAAGGGGAGCTCGTTTGGAAGGTGGTGCTACCCATCGATGCTAAAGACAGAGAATTGGGGAAATGGTCTCCTAACTGGGAGGGACCATTCAAGGGTTCTGAAATCTTTTTGAAATGCCTATTGGCTATCAAGCCTTGAGAGAGTCCTTCAAAGGTTCATCAATGGGAAGTACCTCAAGAAATACTTTCCCACATTGTGGGAAATGCTGGATACATCCAAGAAAAACTAAGATGGGGAATGAAGGAATAACAAGCAAAAATAGATCTCATTTACCATTTTGTATTAGGAAAACTATTCTTAGTAGTTATTTTGGGTGATAAAGTAGGCTATTTTGGCCACTCATTGCTCAAAATTTTTGTATTCCTTAATGTCATACTTGTTATACCCTCAATTGTTTTATGAATAAAAAAAGTAGGTCCCATGACCACTTTAAATCTGGGGAAGTAGATATAGATCTTTGATTAGAAGGTTAAAGTAGGCTTTATGACCTTTATTGATCCTAAATAAAGGTTTTTCCCTAAAAATGGGCTCTTTTTGTTATCAATTCTCCAAAGGTGGGTTCCTTGACCACTTGAAAATTGGAGAAATATGAGAATACTTAATGATAAAGTGGCTTCTTGGCCATTGCATTCATCAACACATTGATTTCTCCAAGGGTGTTCTTGTTCACTCTCTGGATAGGTCCCAAGATTATTAAGGTCATTGGAAAAATAGATACGAATTATAGTTCCAAGATAGGATTTGAGATAGTAAAGTTAGCCTTTAGCCACTTCACCTCAAAAACACAAAATTCTCCAAAATTCTCTAATGATTCCTTAAGGAAGACTTCTTGATCACATCAAGATTGGGGAAATAGGAGCGAAAATATCCAAAGTGAAAAAAGGTAGGCCTCTAGGCCACTAGATACATATTTTTTCCCAAACATAGCACCTAGATGAGTTTAGGAGAAGTTAACATAATCATCCTTGAGGAAATAAGCCCTCATGATGAATTGGAGTAAAGGAGGGTGGGCATTACTACCACTATACAAGATTTCTCTAAAGTTGGACATTTGCAAGCATTACACCAAGTGACAGGTTATTCCTCGGGTGTAGAGAAAATCAAACTAAGATGAAAAAACCATTATCGGGTTTACCGCAGTGAAGAAGGTCTTCGCCGCGGTGAAGAGGAAGCTGGATGAAAACCCAGTCTCGGGTTCGCAACAGCAAAAAGTTCACCATGGTGAAGGCCGTTGCTTGTCGCAACGAAGGGAAAATGTTTGAAATACCATCTCGAGTTCACCGTAGCAAAGGAGCTCTTCGCTGCTGCGAATACGTTTGCCATGTTGAAGATACTATTTACTATGCGACGTGAGCTATATCTATGTTTTATCTAGTTTTGAGTCAAATCAGACTTCTTAGCCACAATTCTTAAGCATGCAAGTTCTTTCCCAAACACACAAAAGTCAATATATGTATTCAGAAATAAATAGTAAGCTTTTAGCCACTGTTTCATCAATTTCTCCAAAGTAGTACCGGATAGACACAGTATATTATCATACACATGCAATCACACTTCCAAAGGTAGGCCTAGAGCCACTTTAGTCCACTAATGCAATGTCATGGCTGTAATTGCACGTATGCTAGTGTTTAGTGAATCTGCAAGCGGTACACACAAGTTCATCATATCCAAAGGTAGGCCTAGAGCCACCTTGGTCCACTAATGCAATGTTATTATTGTTAGTGCGTCTGTGCAATGTCAAGTGAATTTCCATCAATAATCTAAGCACAAAAAAAAATCAAGTATCCCAAGAGCAAGTCCTCAAACAATGGTTGGCTTTTGGCTACTAAGAAAAAAGAGATAAACTGGCATGATAAGGTCGAGGTGTATGTAAAATCATTAACCATGTCTAAAATAGTGGGAGGTCAGATCTTGAAAAATCAAAGTCTCAATGATTCGATGAAAATATTTGTTGCTATAAAATGTATATGCCTATAATGCGCAGAATTACGCATCATTTCAAGTAATATAATGAAAGTATAAGTATCGTCCCATGAAGATTGGGTTACTAAGTACTGAAATTGGGTAATCCTAGCTTTATTTGGATGGTGGAAATATAAGAATAAATAGAAAAACTAATAAACTAAAATCCTAAGCTAACATGCAAGGATAAGAAATAAAGTGGAAAAGCCTAGGGTTTAGATATCATTTAGCTAATCATCATATATTAGGTCCAATTTAACCCCAATTAACATTCAAATCACTATTAATTGTAAGTCTCACTATTGCATATGTGAATCTCTCTCGATAATCCACAATGTACCCTTAGAGCTTAGGTATTTTGCATCTCTGCTCAACACAAAGTCCTAAGAGCGCAATGAACCTAGGAAACCTTAATTACCACATAAAACCCATGAGAATCTCCTATCAATGGTGAATTGTAATGTTCTAATCATGGTCTAATTCAACTCTCACGTCTCAATCTCAAATTGAACCACAACTCATATCACTGGTAATTAATCATCAACAAGTATAAAGGAAATAGACTAGAACATTTAATAGAACTATAATCCAAACATTAAATGGAGAGTAAATCAAATCCCAAATACATAAATCCTAACTAAACTACATCTAAAACCTAGAAAATGGGATTAGTTCATAGAGGGGAAAATACAACTATAAAAAGAGAGGAAATCAAAGAGGGAAAAAGAAGGGAAATAAATCTGAGTGAAAGCCCATCTTCTACTCCTTTATCTCCTTCTACGTCAAGCTTTCATTCCCCAAGGTTTTGTGCTCTAGGGTGTTTCCACCCCCAAGAGCTCCCATTTCAGACTAGAGAGTTTCCCCCGAACTCCTTCGTTGAACTCCCAAAATGCCCTAATTTTCCTCTTTTTATCACCCAAAACAGAGAGTAGACGAGATGGGTTTCAGCAAAAATATGGGCCTCATCATCACGTTATAGCGTAATGGATTTGGCACTACAGTATGGCGAAAATTGGAAACTACTGGAAGAGTGAAGACCAAACCACACTGAGGCGTGACAATACCCACACTATAGCATGTTCACATGTTAAAGCATGAGTACACTCACGAGGGAACGTGAAAATCCATGCTACAGCGTGGGTTGCTCCTCTGCAACTTCTCTTCACTTCCCGATGTCCGAACTTCGATTTGCACAAACATGGTCTTGTTGGAAATTTTAGTGTAGAATATAAATATGGCTAGAGAGAACACTTTAGACATGATTATGAAGACTGAATGTACAAAATTCTCTAACTTGTCACTTTTGAGCTCTCTTCTCTTCTTCCTTCAACTTCCAAGAGTCATAACTTGATCATTTGAAGTCCAAAATAAGTTAATAATGTCTCTTTGGAAAGCTTGCAAAGTTTTCTATCTATCCATATAAATATTGTGGCCATTTGGGATCATCTTGTATCTGAAAAGCTCAAAACACAGTAGCTACTACTGCATGTATAATTTATTGATTTTTGGGCTTCATCTCTTTGTTTTTACTCCAAATTGCCTCATGATTGACCTAATCACAAAATTGAGAAAATAGAGCATTAGGGCCCTTATTTATTTCATAAAACTACTAAAATCAAAGCAGAACATGGGGATAGAATGAGTGTTTAAGATACTCATCAATTCCCAAAACTCCAAGCATTCTAGCGTAGAAGTGTCAATTCACGCTAATTGGGGAGGTTGGGGATCAACAAACTTTTCCCTCATAGAGGATAGAAAAAGTCACCTAAGGAAATGGTCTTTTATCGGGTGCTGGTAGGCCTCACATGAAGAACCTCACTTATTGTATCAGAAGACAATCTTGGCTTTTCTTTTGCTCCATTTCTTTCAGTTTAACATTCCCGATCGGTTTTCCTAGGCATGGATACTCGCTTTACTTCTCCACCTGGATGCTCGATCAAGATACTGGGATTGTCTATACTTTAGATTTTTCTCTCACTTCCAACTCGATATCACTTGAGCATTTCCTTTACTACGCTCAATGGAGGAAAATACCTTGAGCACGATGTGTAACCTGCAAAGGAAAATCCCCAGCCTCTGGATCACTATAAGTAGATCAGAACATCGCATAGACGCATGAAAGGCATCTTTTTGGATAGTGGTTAGAGAGAGAAGGTCCAAGCTCAAAAGATGGCTAACAGTGGAGTGGGCAACATCTACATCCGGTTCGGTAGGAGGTCTGGATAGTGGCTCAACATGAGGAGTGACTTGGTCCAGAAAGAAAAGATCCAAGGAAGGAACCGCTTTTGCTTCAAGAAGCAAGGTAGACTAAGGAGAGACCTGTGAAAGACAAAGGTAAGGAAAATAAAAATGGATAAATAGAAAGGAAAAGAGAGGTAAAGTGTTCACCTTAGGAATTGTAAGAAATGAGTTGGAGGAGTTTGCCTAATGGAGCCCTGACCAATTGAAAAATGGCCATCTTTCGATTCTGAAAGATCATTGAATGAATGACTTCCCTCAAAGATAATTGAACTACTTTGCTTTTTGGATTCATCGGTAAAGACTATCTCTTCCCTATGCATTGATACTTTCTCTTCAGCTTCTTCAATATCTATAGGATTATCACGTGTGTTAGAAAATTCAAGCCTGGAAGCTATCCTACGAGATTTCCACTTAAGTTTGGAAGATGTATTCTTCACTATAGCCAATTTATCAACAGGAAGCTTAGATTGCCCAACCCTTTTCTTCAATTTTGCAACATGCTTGGTGGAAGAGGAGGTAAAACCTGTATAGCACAAGTCAAAGTTAGAGGTTAAGGTGAAAGGCGAAGAACTGGATGCAAGAAACAATGAATAAAATTTCATGTACTTGAGGAAGAAGGGTAGGAGCATATAAGATCATCAAATCTAGCGAACCACCAAGTAGAGAATGATTCTACATCTGATAGAATAATGGTCTTTAGGCCATAGGTAGGGTCCGACAGATCAAGAAGTGTTCTACCAATGTCAGAAGAGGTCTCGAGGGTGCGAAGGGAACGATGACAAATGAGTAAATCCAAATTGGTGAGCCCATAAGTAGGGTAAGTAGGGTAAGAAAAATACCGAAGAAAAAGACAACTAAGGGGAAAAACATAACAACCCCCAGAGAACAAGACCCTACAAACGATGTTAAGGAATGATGATGAATATTTAAAATCCAGTAAGTAAGGGGTGGAAGAATTCAAGATCTACCACCAGGTTGGGCTAGAAATAGTGTCAGGCTTCAGGTACAATTTAGACAAAGAATGGTCTTCTAAGATGAGGAAAAAAGAAGAATGGGAGTCTAAAGATATAGTCCTAATGGATTGAGCCGCACTAAGACCTAAAGACATTGAGGGAAAAGAGTCAACACCTAATAGCTCAAGGAAATAGGCAAAGAGGCAAATCTATACAAACCAAAGGGCTCCTCCCACCCTCTGGTAAGGTATCTCACTCACATATTTTTCCGATGGATAGGTACAAGGAGGCCCAGAGAATGGTACCCAAAGCATAGGGTAGCCCAATGGCAAGGGCCCTATCTAGAGGAAGATACTCCATGGAAGACCTATCTGAATGAGGAAAAAAAAGAAAACGGCAAAGAAGAACCCATAGGAACTCTATGTGTTCTATGGTAGAAGGTCCCCAAGTAGAAGTTTTCCACTTACATATGTCGGATGAGTAAGAAGTTTGGGCAGTTGAAGAAACTTCAAGATGAGGAAGCAATGGGTCATGGACATCTAAGAGGCATATGGTCTCTGAACCCTCAATAGGCAATCCAGTAAAGATAGAAATGTCCCTCAAGGCAACTGATGTGGGGTTGAAAGGGAAGATAAATGAATTCAAATCCCAGACCAAACCCCAAGGCAAGACTCATCAAACTAAATTCCATGTTACTCCCCACCTCGTAAGCTGATGAATCAGCAACACCCATGATTCCCAGTGTTCCTAGAAATTAGGAGATAATATGTCTACTGACAGGTGCTTTTCATAAATTCTTTATACCATTAATAACCTATCAATAATATTCTTTTATGGTGTTTTTAACAACTCTAATGCTTAATTTTATCATCTTATGACTATAGGAACATTTTGAAGCAAAGACAAAGTAAAAAGGGCCAAAAATATGAATTTATGGGTTGTACCATGACCTCCCATGGATTCAAGATTGATATATTTGGATTTTTCACTTCTCAATCTTTCCAACGATTCCAAGATCACCCAATTCGGAGTTCGAACGAAAAAGATATGGCCTCGTGAAATCAAGAAAGGATTTTCCGAAGCACCACATGCAACACCCCTCAATGTTTTTGAATTTTCAGTCCACCTAATGGACTCCAATGACTCCAATATTGATATTTATAGATTCTACTCTCTCTTAGCTTTATGTAGAGACAAAATCATTGCATTTGGAGGTCGGATAAGAGAGTTATGATCATTTGAAGTCAGAAGGTGTTTGCTAGGGCAAAGCCATTGTTCGCCACAGCGAAGGCCTTCGCCGAGGCTAATCAAAGCTATGCAAACAAGAGAGCTACTAGTTCATCAAGGTGAAGGAGCCTTCACCTTGGCGAAGGAAGTCGGGCCTTGAAAAAATGAGCCATTTTTTTTTTACCATTTTTTGCCCTTTTAAAGGCCCATTTTCCATTTGCCTATAATTATATGTGTTATACACTTGGTTAGGGTTTCGTTTTTAGGAGAGAGAACACCCTCCTTAGGGTTTCTTTCCTCTCTTCTTCTTGAGCCATTTTAGGGTTTTTGATTTTGTTCATTCTACTTTGGATTTGGGGTTGATATCTAAGATCTAGCTCACTAAAGAAGCTCTTATAGCTAAGGTGTAGGATTTGAGACTTATTTCATCTCTCATTGGTTTTGTATCTCTAAAATCTACTCTCTTTATTCATATTTCATTATTATGTTTATCTTAAATATGATTGTGTTGGATTTATTGGTTGCAATGAGTGGCTAAACTTTCCTCTAGGGTTGATTGTGGAAGTTAATGTTTGGTTTATTTATCTTTTAGAATGATTTTGTGAACTCATGCTTGTGTGGATGTTAGTTGTTATAGTTCTTAGGATTATTATGGTTTTAACTAATTAATCCATACTGAGAGTTGGGTCTTCGATCCCCATACTAGGGTATCCTTGATGACGCTTGGATTACACCCTAAAATATGGTCTCGGGTCTTTTAAGGTATGAATTAGTTAATTGAAATACTAATCAACCTAATCAAAGAAGTCTAGGGAATTGGGCATGCCTAGTACCAGATGGATTTCCATTAGAGTAGCACCATCTCAGCATTATGTGAGGATCGTATGGACCGAAAGGTGATTGATTCGAGCGTAGTCCAGGTAGTTCTATTGTATGGACCGAGAAGTGACCAATATGATGCCCAAGGAAAGGATTGCCTTATAAAAGTACCATACTTAATGACCTAGATGGACCAAAAGGAGAATGGGGAGTTGGTGTGAGAAATTGAGGGGAGACACAAAAGTATAAACCTCATGTCGGGATTCATTGGACATGCATACATGTACGTTCACTTAATCAACGTTTAATGAATATAAACCATAAATGCATCAATGGAGATAATCAACCCTAGAATTTTTCCTTGAGTTATATTCCCGATATTACTCCATTCCTTGTGAGTGGACATTGATCACACCCTGTTTTATTTTGTTTTGTTTTTTTTTGTTTTTTTTTTTGTTTTTAGTTTAGTTTAGGAAACCCTTTTTTTCACCCAACCATCGAGTCTCTCAAATAGTAAACAACTTTAGTAGTTGGGGTACTCAATCCTTGCTAAAACCACACCTTCCCTGTGGGGTATCTACACTAATTAGTCCATTGTATTACTTGTGTGACCCATGCGCTTGCAGAAAATCTACTCAGATTATCCAATCCTCAAATGCCCTAGGCCATGACTTGGCTGGTAGGGCCATAGTTTGGAGTTATTTTCTAAGAATTATTTCTGATGGCGACGTTAGAGGAAAAGGAAAAGGTGGGGTAGAAATAGCCACATCTCTAATAGCATGAGCAGTCCCAAATTCCAATAAGAGAGGAAGAGATGACAGTACATTGGAACACAGAAAAATAGTATCAGTGAGCCAAGGATAAAAGAGAGATATAATAACAGAAGATTTGTTGAGAAATTATATATATAAGGTACTCTACCGAGGAAGATTGTCTAGCCAAGTCAGGAAATGAAGTAAAATCTACACAAGGAAAACCAAGAAGAAATCAGAGGGTGGACTATGGAAAGAGATTAACGGGATGGGCTCTTTTTTATGGGAATTTTCAAAACTTTCAAATGGAAACTACTGCCATGGTAGCCTAGAAGTCTTGCACGATCATTTGTTTGGAAGACATATGAAAAAAGCTCTTACAGATACTAGTTATGCATGACCCAACCTATATTCTCCCAGGCAATATCTACAAGTCCATCAAATAAAAGGTTGAGAAGTTACCTTTGCGATGCTTCCATTGGTAGACAAGGTGAAAAGATCGAGTAGAGCAGGAAAGACCAAGATCTACATATAAAGAAGGAAAGCTTTGGTAAGAACCAGAATCAGTTTTGATTTCTTAAATATTTTTTCATTAAAAAACAAGGGTTTTAAAGTTCTAAATAACGAGAAAAAGAGTCTTTCCTGGTTTTTTAAAGATTTTTTCATTGAAGAACAAGGGTTTTTATAGTTCTAAACAACGAGAAAAAGAGTCTTTATGCTAGAGAAGGGCTCTAAAGGCAATTTTCATTAACACTTATTGTCCGCACAACATATTATTTAATATGTAAGGCTTCTTCGTTAATTTGATATTCATACGTTGAATTGATATAGATCTTTAATCGAATTAATGAAGTCCATGATACATAACATAGCATGAAGGAAATCATGATGGGATCATGATAATAAGATTCATATCATGTGCAATTATGTTAGTGTCTAAATTATCCCTAGTCATAGGATCAACAAGACTTGACATTGTTGATCCGGACAGACTAGCACATGTCTTACTTCTTGATTGGATCAAGCATTAGATCTTATAAACTGTGACCGTTGAGTTTGGTCTGTGAGTCATGTGGATGTCATAAGAGTAGCTAAGATATCGTGAGAAGACCTATAGCCCAGAAAAAACTATATGGATAATCTATTTAAATGTAGATGATTGTCTCATTATAGCAATGGTGCAAGTATCCTTAGACTTGAGGTGCTCAAGGATATCTTGAATGTTGATCCTGTACTTTGACCTCAGTCCATGTTGCCTCTCAAGGGGTCGCTTATTAAATGAGGACTATGTATAGTTTAAGGTGTTCAAAGGTAATTGAGTATCCAACAAAGTATTATCCTCTCCTAATAGAGGGAGGGTATACCTAAGACCTCTTATCGGAATCATTACTTGGGAATCTCTGGCTAGAGTGAAAATGCCTTGAGAAGTGTCTTCAAGTGCATAACGGTTGAGTGATGAATCTGGGGACAAGATCAAATATCACTTGGGCTAGGTGTGGCATAGCCAGTCTAGTGGGAGCTACACCTTGTCCATGCTCTGAACCAAGTAGGGTATAGATTGGTGAAGGATGAATTGCATATTATTTGTCTATGGGAAGGGTATGTAGTCAGACCACTGACTCTCCTAATAATCAGTCATGGGATGTAAGCGTTAGATACTAATCTTGACTTGCTTAATTCAATAGTTTAATTAAGTGGCCAACATAACTAGAACCTAATGGGTCACACTTAGAAGATTGTGGGGCTCATCTAAAACTGATTTGGATGTGATCCAAATATGAGGGAGTTAATTCTCATGAATGAAATGTCACGGGATTAGTGGAATCCTGGGTTTGAAAGCCCTCGCTTAGAGAGATAATAGTCTTGGGCTTGTACCTTGGCTTAGGGTCGTGTGGGAACTCACCATAACACATGAGGATGCGTGTAACCTATCATCACTTAAAGTGATGGTATTTTGGTCATTTCAAAGGATAAGGTATTCCTATAAAATGAATGTTATGGAAACCTTAAAAAAGATGATGACTCTTTTAAGACTTGAGAGAGTTCATGAGACAAAGCCATTTTGTTCTCTCATCTCCAAGAAGGTGTTTTAGAGTTTGAGAGACCCGGGTTTTGGGTTTTCTCTTCAGATCGAGACTTGGCTAACACCGAGACCCTTTCAAAGATCGTTGCCTTAGAGGTTGTCGACTCTACTCTTCGTGTGGATACCATTATAGGAGAACCTAGGACTTGGTTCTCTTTGGTCTAAAGCTGCCCCGACCACTAGCTCGGTTGTGGAATCGACACAAGGTAATCCTACACCCTTCTCTTTGTTGTAGAACCGGATTTGATGCTACAAGGGGTCCTTGGGTGGGTTTTTGTTAGGAATTTTTTTTGTTTTTCCACTGCTATTGCAAGTTTTGCTACCAACGAAACCCTGTAGTGGTATCAAAGCAACCTTGTGTGCATCATAATTGGTTTATTGTTGAGAGTTTTCGGTTTTTAGTACCCATGTTTTCAAAAGTTTCGAAAATGAGATTTTTGGTATGAAAAGGTTAGATCCAGTGTTGTTCTTTATGTATATGGTCATGAGATGATCTAGGATGGTTAATATGAAGAAGGAACAACTTGGAAGTCAGTAAAAGTCCCAAAGATTGGATTTTTACAACTTTCTTGTCCTTGAAAACCTGAAGAACGCCGCTGACGCTTTGTGCCTAACGCCGCGGGTGTTGCCTATAAATTTCAATATGTCGCCGACGCTGGCACCCAACGCCAGAACGCCCCAACTTCGCGAAGTTTCAATGTTATGACGTGATGTGGCGTGACATGACATGATGTGACGTGATGTGACGTGATGTGACTTGACATGACGTTTGAGTCAAACACTCCCAACGTCACGTCATGACGTGGTGATGTCACGACGTTCCGACGTCGTGATGTGATGAAATTCCAACGTCGCGACGTGATGAAGTTCCACCGTCGGACGTGATGACATTCCAATGTCATGATGTGGTGACGCCGCGCAGTGATTACGCCAACCGCGACATTTCAACGCCGCGACGTGCTAAACCCCTCACGGCCGCTGATAAGTTTCGGATACCGTACGGAAGGTGCGAGGGTTTCAACCCCCGCGCCGCCGCGACGCTTCGACTTCCTTTCGTATGGTTTTGCACAGTTTCCAAACACACTCTTTGCGTGTGTGAAAGAAATGCGAAAGCAATAGGGTTGAATCGGGATAATGGTTTAAGGAGTTGAACCAATTGGAGAGTTAAATAGGTTTTATAATTCAAGAAGTTGAATCGGGTTCATGATTCAAGATGTCAATCGCATTTGCTCAAGTGTTGAATAAAGGTTATTTGTTCAAGTGTTGAATGAATTGGATGTGGTAGGACAATGAATTCATGTTGAATTGAGGTCATTGTTCAAAATGTTGAACAAAAAAATGATCAATTTTATTTCAAGTGTTGAAAAACCTTTAATGTGCTTTAGAAATCATAGGGTACCATTACCTTCAACTTTCAATGGATTGCGTTAGAGAATGCATGTTTAAGGGTGTATGTTAGCATGATGGACAATTATGGACTTTTCCTAATGGTGATTGAGCATACTGCATTTGATTATTATTTCTTTTTGGATAAATAGGGTCTACGTTTCCCTGCCTCTCTCTAATTTCTCTATGTACTTCTCTTCTCATCTAATTCCCCCTCAAATGCAACTTAAGGTTATTCTTATTAAATGTATGTAATTAGATTACAAAGGATTAGGATAAGTTGGGAAAGATGCAAAAGGAGAAAGTTGTGTGGAGAAGGAACCAAGAAAGAAGACCTTGAAGATTGTAAATTTGATTTATATTTTAAAGGATTGGAATAATCATGCATATCCCTAGGTTTGACCTAATCAATTCCATTATGGCTCGTGGAATTGATTTTAGGATGTCCATAATCATGCCATATAGTTAGAGTAACTATCCTTATAATTTCATGAGATGAATGGATAATGCACGTTAATGAAAATGATGAGACTTAACTAAAGAAAAGCCTCCATTATTAATATTAAGGCTAACGTCTTCCACTAATATGGTGTGAACCAGAGTTCCTTTTGGAGATTGAGGTTGTTAGGCTAACCCCAAGCCTTCCTCCACAAGAGCATGTTCTATCCATGGAAATGAGTTTTCCTGATTGGCAAAAACTTGTAAGGAGACCAAATGATGTATATGTGAAAATATGGCCAAAGGTTTGAATGTGATAAATACTCAAAAAAACTGATTTGAAACAAAAGTAAGTATACTCAAAAACTGAAATGAAAAGTATTACCAACACTCAACCCCTTTCCGCAAGTGCACGGGTCATACAAGTAATAAAGTGGACTCTAGGAGTCCAGATATCGTACCCACGAGGATTGGAGGTTCTCTCTAATTGGAATTTGATCACCCCGATTACAAGGGCTCTTCAATATTTAGGCGACCAAATAGATGTCGAATAAAATCAATTTAATTGAAACAAAACTGATTTAAAACTAATCCTAAAAAATCTACCATAAAATAAACAACTACTTAATTTCTAAAAGGCATGAAGAGAGTCACTAGATGGGGATAATTATTTACAAACAACTTTGCATTTCCTTGAAAGTGCAACATTTGTGAGTCAATGTCGATTTGTCCAGAGCAATGTAGTATAGCTCGATTTCTCCATACACCATACATTTCACTCATCTAACACCATATTCCTTTTCAGGACAAATGGTCTAAATACATTGTAAAATTTGGCACTTTAAGATTTGATTGTTTTTTTCAATATCACAACCATTTCTAGGATCGAAGAATTTTCGTCTTATGGGATGTGAAAACGCAAGCTCTTCTCCAATGTAATTGGTATCTGTCTCAAATCTAATAAAATTTCTATCTCCTTGATTAGATCTTTGCTAACACGGGATCAAGATTTTTATCAGACAAGGAGAAACTTATCAATTAAATTGATACATCATCTAATTCATCTCACACCATGAGTAAATTAGTGATCTATCAAAGTAATTTTTCAGAGTTTGTTAGTTCCAAGATATTAGTCTAACATACCCCTAAGTTACTGCTCTTACTCTCAGGAATCTCCATCTCTGTGTCACTCAGAGGGCCTCTTGGAAATCAGAGAAAATATAGCTCTTTTCTGGGTATAAACTACTAATATTCCGAACAATTAATTATATGAACAATACCAATTATATAAATTCAGTTTTCAAACCCACAAAATAACTGAAAAACTGCAAATTTGAATGTTCAACAATTAATCCCCACCTCTAGAGGGTGTTTAATGTTCCATTATTGGATTCCAATCATCATCAATCAAACAAAAAGTAAGAAAATGAAGAAAGAAATCAAGAGACAAGAAGAGAAAAATCCAGATTTGAGCTTCAATCTTCTCCTCAACAGTAAAGAAATTGAATATCTGAGTACAACACCGAAATCTCTTCAATAGAAATAAAAATCTGCTCTAAAACTACTCTAAGATATATTAAAAATCAAAATCTGCAGCAAAACTAAGAAAAATGGGCAGTTTAGAGAGAAAACCCAGAGAGAGAGAAAATCGATTTTTAGCTTCAATCTTTATCCGAACCTTAGTGAAATTCGAATCTCTCAAGAGCACAAAGACCAAAATCTCTTCAATAGAAACAAAATCGCTTCTACAACTACTCTAAAATCTAAAAACAATCAAAATTCCAAGCAGAAAACTGGAAAATGGGCAGTCTAGAGAGAAACTTCATGAGAGAGGCTCTCCAATCTTCCGCCGCCTTACCAAAAAACGACGATATGAGTATGGTCCAGGGTGAAATGGGCTTGAAATTAGGTCAAAATATCAATTTTCGGCCTTTTTTAGGTTTCTTCAAGGCATTTTGGTCGCTAATTCAAGTTTTCAAGGCGATGATACTCTCCTGGTCGCGACATACTTCCTGACAGCAACCTGTTTTTCTTCTCCAACTTGTCGGGGCCATAACTTCTTCATTTTAACTTGGATTTGGGCGTGTGAGTACTCGTTGGAAAGATCTTTGAATGAAGAATGCAGCCATGAGGAACCATTTGATGATCCAGATGGGGTGCAGTGCTAATCTTCCCAGGCAGTTGTCGAGACTCTTGGCCACCTTCTTTCGGGAAATATATAGCTCATTGGCTACATCACTTCGCTTTTTCATCAATAATCCTACAAAACCAAGTTTAGAGGAAATTTTATGAGTTTTATATTATCATGGATATTAAATGCACAACATAGCATGAAATGAACTCAAACATAGATGAGTTTTCAGACTCATCAAACACCCCCAACTTGGAAGTTTTGCTTGTCCTCGCTAAAGAAAAGAAAGAAGTTGCTTGTCCCTTTCAAGCAAAGAAAAGAAAGAAGGCTTGTCCTGCCAAAATGAAAGAGAAGAGTTCATTTCACTCATTTTTATTTAACCAAAACTCGAGTAATCAAGCTTGCAAGGGGTATGTGATATGTGTCTCAAGAATTACCTCTCTTACTAGGAATATAGAGAATATGATCAAGATAATTTATTCATTTTAATATCATAATAGAAAAATTTAGATCATAGTTTCGCTGGTGTGTGTGTGTGGTCTTCCTCTATCAAACAATTGCAAGCTAGATGAGTTTATAGGGGTGATGAGATAAGTACGCGGATCTCTAAGATAATTTATTTAGGTTCCATGAAGCATTGTTCTTATCACTCTCCTTTAATGTTAGCGCCTGACTCTGAGGTCAGTAGGTCTTTATAAGCTTGTAATGTAAGGCTTGGGTAAGGGTAGTTGAGTAGTCATTTTAAGAGTAAAACTTGCGAACATATATTTTACTGCATGTGACTCTACTCCATCATGGTTTTTACCATCGGCATGAAGTGACACTCAGGCACCCCCGAAATCTGTTTAAGGTGCATCGTTTCCATACTCCTCGCTATCACTTTCTGCACTAATTACGCATTCTTTTCTTTCAACAAACACCAAGAAGCCTTTTCTTTGAATAGGTTATTAGAGAGTGAATTGCAATGTCAAAACCTTAAGCTTTCTACCAACCCTTAGCGAGCTTTAAATCGGTAGCTCTGAACCGATTGGCCTTAGGGTACTAGGTGTTGAGACACCCCTTAAGTTTACTTGCTCACAGGGAAGGAAGAGCTCTGAAATTTGGAACTCACTCCTCATATGACTTTTTATTGTATTTTGGCTTCTTTTACACTTGATCTTTTCTGCTTTTTTTTTTTTTTTGACAACCTCTTTTGATTTTCAACAACTCATTTCAACGATTTACTGCAGACTTGCTCCTCCTACATTTCTCAATTATGTTCGAATCCTCGTGTTATGGGTGAGTTTGGTTCTTTATTGAGGATAGTGATGTATAGGAAGGTTATTGGTTTCAAACTTGTTTTTTTTTTTTTTTTTTTTATAAACAAATTTTGGCTCTTTAAGGCTCAACATCTTGGTACTAGAGGAATATGCATATGCATATTAATAGGAGTTAGCTTGAAAGGCACAATCTTTCCCAAGGATGGCCTATATCATTTCTCAATTGTTGTGTTGCCACAAGTTTCACCTCAGCGATAATGAGAGCAAGTTTAGAACCTATGGAGATCAAAAATTAGATGGATTCTCATAAACCTTCTCTAACTTGAGCAAAGCTGCTTTTCAAGGGTACTTAGTGACCACGTGCATGGATTTTGAGAAACAATGACTAAATAGCCTATTAAAGAGATAACTCATTAAGCATTAAGTCCTATTATCTCTAATATTGTCCATATGCCAAGGGTTCATTTATGGTCCTTATTGACATCACAACAACTCCAAGCAAAACTCAATTAACTCAATAAACTCTAACTAAAAATATACCAAACTAAGATGTAAGTTAAGGCATCAAACAAAGTCATTATCCATAAAAGCACCCAGAAAATTTCATGCTCAAAGTTGTGTCATTTTCAACATGTGGGGTGTGACATGATAAACTAACAAAAAATAAACACCCAACTTTGAGATGGGCATTGTCCTAAATGCTCTAGCAATGAAAGCGAGGAAACAATAAAGTAAAGGGTAATAAAAGAGTTGGGAAAAGTGAACTCCCCTTTTGAGTCTTGGCCACTTTGAATAGGAACCTTGATGATTTTCAGACATTGACATTGGTGTACTACCCCTTGATACACTCTTTTGCTTATTTGGAGCCATGAAAGTGGATTTGGCATTTTCTCAAACACTTGGTGTGCACCAACTTCCTTCACCTCAAATGAGTAGGTTTGATTCTTCAACCTCCTTGATACATGCAAATCACTCCCACAATCAACAATGATCCACAAGAACCCAAAAACAAACAACCCAGGCAAAATTTTCTTCCATTGTAACTCCTCTTTGATGCTTGGAATGATGGATGGAAAATTGGGGTTCAACAAAGGTAAGTTTGTGGGTTTGTGATGGATTTTGAAGCTTGAAGATGATGAAGATGGATTAGGGAGGAATGTGATTTAGGATTTGAGTGGATGGGGAGAAGAATTTGAAGTGGTTAGAAGTTACAGGGTTAGAGGGAAAGAGTATGGCAGGATAGAGTATAAAGTAGGAAGAAGAAAAATGAGTTTTAAAGGGTTAAAGAGCCTCTGTTTTCGTGGCGCTGGTCTTTAAGTCAGTCGACAATTCTGCTCAGCACCTGTTTTTATCAACTTGTTATATAACTATCTCCTTCATTTTAGATCGAGTTGAGTGTGTAGGACTCGTTAGGCTAACTTTCAATGTAGAATGTGCTCATGGGCTGA
The DNA here is from genome assembly GCA_016808115.1 of Tetrastigma voinierianum. NCBI lineage: Eukaryota > Viridiplantae > Streptophyta > Magnoliopsida > Vitales > Vitaceae > Tetrastigma > Tetrastigma voinierianum. The sequence goes on from JAEQBH010001812.1 coordinate 255,949, forward strand.
GGTAGACCATTTTGGAGCCTCAATCAATACAGAAAAATCATAATGTTCAATGTTGTCGGTGTGATGATTTCTTAACTCCTTAGGTTCTCCTTGCTTTGTCTCTTGCCCGCTATCACTTGCTATCCTTCAAAAGTCCTTCATGCTTATATAAATTCTCTCAAAATTCCTCCAATAGAAACCCTTAATGCTTTCATTCATGCTTAAACTCATCTCTTGTCTTCAATTCTCCTCAAGCATGATCATGAACCTTCCAACTTTATATTTCATTTCAATTTGGTTCTTTTCATCTCAAAAACCTGAAATTTGATGAACATCTCCACTCCATTTTTTCACACTTCAAGCACTATAATTACATCAACCACTTTCCAACTTCTTGCCGCTCTTTTAAGCTAGTCATGACAACATGTTGAGCTTCAAACTTATCTTATTAAGAAACACTAACAACAAGTTAAAACAACTTCTTGCTGGAATTTCATCCCGGTAAAAAAAAAACATCAACAAATAAAATAACTAAAAAATAGAAAAGAAAAGAGAATGGATAGAATCCTTATTACTAAAAAGCAGGATTGCCTCCCAAGAAGTTATCCGTTTTAGAGTCGACTGGGCTCATTGGAAAAGTCACTAGTGCTTCCATTTTGACCAATCATTCATCTTGGAAAGCACTTCCTCTTCGCAACCATTCAGCTCAAGGATGTTTTCTTTCGGACTTTGAAAGGGGAAAGAAACTCAAAATCCTTACAATTATGGCTGGTGGACTCAGCCACACAATTCTTCAAAATAGTCCCTCTATGTGAGTAGATGTAAACACATTTATACTTAAGGGAATTTGTTAGACATGATCCCTTTTGATTGAAGCAACAAGAGTGGGAATTTTACGCCTGTGGCTCTTTCTTGCTCCATCAAAGGTAATGGTTGGTGAGAGATTGAACTTTGCGTTCTCCTCACCCACAAGCGGGTGAAGCTCCCCCTTGTTGATGTCAATCCATGTGCTTGGCTTGAGGAAAGAAGTGAGGTCTTCTTAGTATATGAGAATTTTGTAAATCCCACTTGATGCCTAAGTCACAAAATCCATGAGGAAGGTAAATGTGTCAATCTTCACCAAGGCGTTTCAATAGCCACCACTTGACTTTCTTCTTCAAATGTCAATTTAGCCCACTAATGACTTTTCATTCTCTAAGTTGTTTAGGAGTGCCTTTTCTCAATTTCCATTTCATTTCACCTTAACACAAATTTAGGGATAGGAAATTTCTACACCTTTGCTCAAAGGAGTATCAATGCATTCACAGGATTTGGCAAAGTGTTACTAGGAGGTCCTAGAGAAATTTTTTCCTTGAATGCTTAGACCAAGTGTCCCTGTTGAGCTTCTACATTTTCAATCTAGCACTAGTGTTGACTTGGAAGGCATCTAAATCTGGAAATTCTGCTCATGAAGATTAATCATCTTCTTGTTCCCTTCCATGTAGATAAAAATCTGCTCCTTAACAGGAGACAACTCTTCTTCCTCTTGAAATGTGGGATTTGAACTCCCTTGATAAGGATATACTCCTTGTTCCATGAGTGAGTCATTGTGAATTCTTTGGTCCAATTGATTAAGAAGTAGTTTAAGCTTGGCTTCTATGGAGGCAAATTTATCTTCTATTGAATGTTCCTCCATAAGTACCAACAAATAAGAAGAAAAACAAAATAAAATAAACTACAAAATACTTATAAAAAAATTATAAAGAAACAAATCACAACCAAAAAAGATAAAAATAAAAGTAAAAATTGCCTAAATTAGCAAATTGCAGTTCTTCAAAATGTCAACTTCCAATGAGAGAAAGTGAGACATTGCAATCCTAAACAGCTAAAAACTTGTAAGAGACAAATGATGTATAAGTGAAAATATGGCCAAGGGTTTGAATGTGATAAATACTTTGATTGATTTGAAACAAAGTAAGTATACTCAAAGCGAAATGAAAAGTAGCCGCAACCTCAACCCCTTTCCGCAGTGCGGGTCGTACAAGTAATAAAGTGGACTCTGAGGTTAGGATGTCGTACTTACGAGAGGATTGGAGTTCTCTACAGTGGAATTTGATCACCAGATTACAAGGGCTCTTGTTATTTAGGCGACGATAGGATGTCGAATAAAATCAATTTAGTGAAACAAAAGCAGATTTAAAACTAATCCTAAAATCTACCAAATAAACATACTTAATTCTAAGGTATGAAAGAAAGTGTAGGGATGGGGATAATTATTTACAAAGCAGTTTGCATTTCCTTGAAAGTAGAAACATTTGTGAGTTGAATGTTGGATTTGTCCAAAGCAATAGTATAACTTAGTTTCTCCATACACCATACATTTCACTATCTAACACACCACATATTCCTTTTCGAGGACAAATGGGTCTAAATAGCTACTTGTAAATTGGCACTCTTTAAGATTTGATTGTTTTTTCTTTTCAATACTTCAGCCATTTTCTGAATTTGAAAAATTCTTACCCCATAGACGGGGAAAATGCAAGCCTTCTCGATGGTGGTATCCGTCCTTCAAATCTAATAAAAATTTCTATCTCCTTGATTAGATCTTTTGCAAACACGGGATCAGATCCTTTTATCGAATTGAGAAACCTCTTATCAACTAAATTGATACATTATCTAAATTATCCTCACCGTAGGTAAATTAGTGATACATCAAAGTAATTTTCAAAGTTCATTAGTTCCAGATATTAGTCTAACATACCCCTAAATTACCGCTCTTTACTCTCGAGATCTCCATCTCTGTGTCCTCGAGAGGGCCTCACAGAAATCGGAGCAAAGATACGACTCTTTTCTTGGTATAAACTACTAATACAGACAATTAATTATATAAACAATACGATTATATAAAGATTCAATTTTCAAACCACAAATAGAAAAGCTTGCCAAATGCGAATGTTCAATTAATCCCCACCTCTAGAAGGTGTTTAATGTTCCATTGTGGATTCCAAATGTGCAATCAAGCAAAAAGTAGAAAATGAAGAAAGAAATCCAAGAAATGAGAAGAAAAATCAGTTGACTTCAATCTTATCTCAACAGTATAGAGTAGAATATCTGAGTACAACTCGAAATCTCTTCAATAGAAATAAAAATGCTCTAAAACTATAAGATATATTAAAAATAAAAATGCATGACAAGAAAAACTAAGAAAATGGCGGTTTAGAGAGAAAACCCATGAGAGAGAGAAAATCAGTTTTTAGCTTCAATCTTTTATGCGAACCTTAGTGAAATCTGAATCTACGTTATACAACACAAAATCTCTTCAATAGAAATAAAAATAAATACTACAACTACTCTAAAATCTAAAACAAATGAAATCTACGAAAAAGCGGAAAAATGGGCGGGTCTAGGAAGAAACTATGAGAGAAGGCTCTCCAATCTTTATCTACCTCTTTACAAAAAACAGTATATATATGGTCCCTAGGGTGTGGGCTTGAAATTATATCAAATATCAATTTTGACCAGCACTGGGTTTGCGACATTTTGGTCGCGACCAAGTTTTACGGTCGTGACATACTCTCTGGTCGCAGCTTATCTTGCGATGCGACATACTTCTAAACAACTATTTTTCTTCTCCAACGTGTACCATAACTACTTCATTTTTAACCGGATTTGGGCGTGTGAGTGCTCGTTGGAAAGATCTTTGGATGTAGTCATCCATGGGGGAATTTGAACCACTTGATGTTCGGATGGTACAGAAAATTAATCTTCACGATATGTATTTGTGAGACTCTCAGTTGACTCTTCTTTTGGAAATATATTGATTATTTCTTGCCGTCACTTGCTATTCATCAATAATCTAAAACCAAGTTTAGAGGAAATTTTTATGAGTTTTACATTGAATATGGTTATTAAATGCACAAAATAGCATGAAATAGACTCAAAACATAGGCCAGTTTGCACTCATCGGTGGAGCTGCCTTAGCGAATATTAACTTGTTGAACAACTCAAGGTTAATGTTAGATAGAGACATAGCTGGGTCAGTATACATAAGATGTACCGTATGTGATTGACCTTGTTGATAGTGCACAAATCAATAGTTGATAGCACTAGGGTAATAGTTGCAGTCGGATTGCAAATTGGGAACAGTATTGGTCCCTTTAAGATGAGGCTTGTTGGGCTAACCTAAGGTCACTCCAAAGTGTGATGATTGTAGTGCGTACGAATGCAATTGGTATGTTCAAGGATACCTACCTTTTTGACCCGAGATAGCTTGTTGGGCAAGCCCAAGGTGATTCTTAGTGATATTGGATATTGACTCGCTAGGAGAACCTTCATATAGGTTCTCTCAGATCAATAGTGAGGGCTATGGATTCGCAATAAAATAGTGGGAGCCATAATGGGTAATTTTCAAGCCATAATAATTATGAATTTTAAGTACAATCTAACATAATCTCTTTTACATCTAGGTTGTGAAGAATGTCGAAACATATGTTATGTGTTGGTCATACTAGATACCAATAAATTGGCAAGGACGATTTCATGGGCAGCTAGGAACTTGAGGTGTTCTCAGGGCAGAAAAGATTGTTTATGTCCTTGATTCCTCACTCCCAGTGTCCCCATATGTTGATGCATCCGTTGGAGACCCATTAGCATGTCAAAAGCACCTAGATGACAATGTCGTTGCCGCATGTATCATGCTTGAATCAATGTCTCTGAGGCTTCAGAAACAACATGAGGCTATGACAACCTATGACATAGTCGCCTATCTAAAAGAGTTATTTCATGAGCAAGCGAGATCAGAAGGTTCAGTCTCCAAAATGCTTTTCGTTTCGGGATGCAGAAAGGACATCTCTCTGTCTGATATGCACTAAAGGTGCTGTTTTATAGATTGGATTGGATCAAATGGGTTTTTGTATGGATCATGAATTAAGTATAGACTTGATTCTGGCTGATTTACAAAACAGGTTTTTGCACGATTCGGCAACTACGGGATGGGTGATAGAAACACCTTACACAGGCTAAGTCATCAACCTGCTGAAAATAGTAGAACCTACCTTGATGAAGGAAGGTAAAACTGTGATGCTCATAAGACTCTTCACAAAAGTTTCTAGAAAGGTTTAAAACAGAGAAAGAGAAAAATCACTAAGCAAAAGGGAGGGTGGCAAAGAAAAGTGAGACATCCTCAAAGGTGCATGCTTCCATTATGAGGCCATTGGAAGAGAGTGCGAAACTTTTCTGTGATTAAGAAGAAGGTGGCATGTGATGCACCAACACCTTCAGTATTTATGTCATTGAGGTTAGTGTACGCTCTTGGTGTGGATACAGTTGTGGCTCACACATATTTATTGATATGCAAGGCCTTAGAGCCGTGAAACTCACAAAGGGAGAGTCAGGCTTCGGACGGGTAATGAGTGCGAGTTCTGTTGCTACCATTAGGACTTATGTTTTGAACCTCCTATTGGATTTTGTTTATATTTAGACAATTCTTGCTTTATGTACCCGACTTTGACCGAAGAACATCATTTATGTTTATGTTTGACAAAGAAAGGGTTTCATTTTAATTTTGTGACAATAGTTGTTGCATTATGTTAAATGATGTTTTTATCTTGGTGATTATAGGCAATGGGATTTACATATTAGATATGTCAAATCCAATCATGAATATCAATGACAGTAAAAGACAAAAAGGAGATAATTTGAAATCATCATATTTATGGCATTGTCGTCTTGGCCATATAAGTGAGAGGCATGGTAGGTTACACGATAATGGAAGCTTGAGTCATTGATTATGAATCACATTTGACACATGAATCATGCTTGTTAGGAAAAATGAGCCAAATTACCCTTTGAGGAAGGGTGAGCAGCGAGTGGACTATTGGAGCTAATATACGATGTATGGTCAATGTCTGTGCATGCGGAGGAATTGGTTCGTTTACGTCATAACCTTCATCGTGACCTTCACGATAGGTACTTGTATCTTATGAGGTATAAGTTTAGAGGCCTTTAAAGGTTCAAGAATTCAGTAGGTAGAAACGGCAGGAGAAGTATAAAATCATAGATCATATGGGGTGGTGAGTACTTAGAAGCCGAGCATTCTGGACCTCTCGGGGACAATGGGATTTTGTCATAATGGACTCCACCTTATACGCCACAACACAATGGTGTGGCCGAGAGAAGGAACTGAACCTTGTTAGACATGGTAAGGTCTATGATGGGCAAGGCAGACCTACATAAATATTTTTAGCTTCAATCCATGAGAGAGAGAAAATCCAGATTTTTAGCTTCAATCTTTGTCTGAACCTTAGTGAAATCTGAATCTCTATTATACAGCACCAAAATCTCTTCAATAGAAATAAAAATACGCTCTATTGCACAAAATCTAAAAGCAATCGAAATACATAGAAAAATGGAAAAGTGGGCGGTCTGAGAAAACCCATGAGGCTCTCGATCTTCCTTTGCCTCTTTACCTAAAAAACAGTATATATGGTCCTAGGGTGAAATGGAGGCAGAAATTATGTCAAAATATCAATTTTCGGCCTTTTAGGTTTTAAGCATGTTTAGTCGCGACCAAGTTTTACGATAGCGACATACTCTCTGATGCTTAACATACTTTCTGGTGCGACATACTTCTGTGGCTCTTTGTTTTCTTCTCCAACTTGTCAATGCCATAACTTCTTTATTTTAACTCGGATTTGGGCGTGTGAGTACTCGTTGGAAAGATCTTTGAATGTAGAATGCATCCATGAGGGAATTTGAACCACTTGATGTTCCAGATGGTACAGAAAAATTAATCTTCACAGTAGCGCGCTGTGAGACTCTCGGTTGACTTTTCTTTTGGAAATATATTGGTCATTTCTTGCCAAATCACTTGCTATTCATCAATAATCCTACAAAACCAAGTTTAGAGGAAATTTTATGAGTTTTACATGAATATGGTTATTAAATGCACAAAATAGCATGTGAAATGAACTCAAAACATAGATCAGTTTTGCACTCATCAGTGGGCTAGCCTTAACTAGACTCATTAGCTTGTTGGGCAAACTCAAGGTTAATGTTAGATAGAGACATAGCTGGGTCAGTATACATAAGATGTACACGTATCATGAATTGATAACCCAGTGATAGTGCACAAATCAATAGTTGATAGCACTAGATTCAATAGTTGCATCGGATTGCAAATTGGAATAATTATTGATCCAAGATGGCTTGTTGGGCTAACCCTAAGGTCACTCAAAGTGATATTAAATTCCTTAATTGCGTACGAATGCAATTGGTATGATCAAGGATACCTACCTTTTGACCGGGAATAAGCGTTGGGCGACCAAGGTGATTCTTAGTGATATTGGATATTGACTCGCTAGGAGGAATTTTCATATAGGTTCTAGGATCAATGAGTAGAGGGAGCTATGGATTCGCAATAAAACAGTGGGAGCCATAATGTATTTGTCAAGCCATGGCAATTATGAATTTTAAATTGCAATCTAACATAATCTCTTTACATCTAGGTTGTGAAGAATCGAATGGAGCCATCGTGAACTTGCGATCCATACTAGATGCCCGATAAATTGTGGGACCAATTTCATGGGCAGCTAAGGAACTTGAGAATTGTTCTCGGGGCGAGAAAAAGATGGTTATGTCCTTGATTCCTCCTCCCCGGTGTCCCCATATGTTGATGCATGCGTTGGAACCCATTAGCATGTCAAAGCACCCTGAATGACAATGTCGTTGCCGCATGTATCATGCTTGAATCAATGTCTCTGAGGCTTCAGAAACAACATGAGGCTATGACAACCTATGACATAGTCGCCTATCTAAAAGAGTTATTTCATGAGTAAGCGAGATCCGAAAGGTTCTAGGTCTCCAAAATGCTTTTTCGTTCCAGGATGCAAGAAGGGACATCTCCAATACAGTATGCACTAAAGATGCATGGGTACATAGTTAAGTTGGATCAAATGGGTTTTTGTATGGATCATGAATTAAGTATAGACTTGATTACGCTAGTTTACCAGAAGCCGGTTTTGCAGTTCGGCAACTACGGGATGGACGATAAAGAGAGCACCATACTGAAACTATAGTCATCAACCTGTGAAACTTGGTAGAACCTACCTTGATGAAGGAAGGTAAAACTGTGATGCTCATGAACTCTTCTAGTTCTAAGAAAGGTTCTAAGAACAAGAAGAAGAGAAAAATCACTAAGCAAAAGGGAGGGGTGGCAAAGAAAAAGGTAAAGGAGACATCCTCAAAAGGTGCATGCTTCCATTATGGCAAAGAAGGCCATTGGAAGAGAAATTGCAAGGCCTACATGGAGTCAAAGAAGAAGGTGGCATGTAGTATAACACCGCAGTATTTATGTCATTGAGGTTGGTATAGACCTTTGGTATTGGATACCATTGTGGCTCACACATATTTATTGATATGCAAGGCCTTAGAGACAGTAGAAAGCTCACAAAGGGAGAGTCCGACCTTCGGGTGGGTAATGGTGCAAGAGTTGCGACTGCTACCATTAGGACTTATGTTTTGAACCTCCCTATTGGATTTTGTTTATATTTAGACAATTGCTTTTATGTGCCAGCTTTGACAAAGAACATCATTTATGTTTCATGTTTAAACAAGAAAGGGTTTCATTTTAATTTTTGTGACAATAGTTGTTGCATTATGTTAAATGATGTTTTTTATGCTGGTGGTTACTTGGGCAATGGGATTTACATATTAGATATGTCAAATCAATCGCCGAATATCAATAATGATAAAAGACAAAAGGAATAATTGAAATCATATATTTAAGCATTGTCGTCTTAGCACCTGGTGAAGACATGATGGATTGCTGATAATGGAAGCGGGATCATTTGATGCTGATCTTTGGCATGTGGATCTCATGTTTGTTGGAAAAACAAATAAGTATACCTCTTTGCGAAGAAGAATTAAACAATAATCTGGACTAATGAATAACATCTGGTGTATGATTACTACTGCTGCATGCATGGGAAGGTTGGTTGTTAAATCATTGTGATGACTGTAGACCATGTTTGCTGTATAACATGAGTCTCAGTTGGGCCTTTAAGTTAAAGTGAAACAGGAGTAGAAAGCAACTTGGAGGACATGATCTTGAGATCTGTCAGAGGTGAGTGGTACTCCTTGAACTTTATTGGACATCTGGGAAAATAGTTTTATCACCAAACCAGACTCCACACCTCATACTGCAGTGGTGTGGCAGAAGGCAGCAGACACAATGGGCATAGTGTGCTGGTCTTAACGATGAGTAAGTGACCTACATAAATCTTGGAGTTATGGACTTGAGATTGTTGTTTATATCTTAACGAGTCTCATCCCGAAGTGGTGGAGATTACTCCATATGAGATTATGGACTAACAATATCTTTCCCCTTGAAAGTAGGTTGTCACCTTATGTAAAGCGAACAATATCAAATAAGCTAGAAGCTAGGTCTAATAAGTGTCTGTTTATAGGATATCCTAAAGAAACAAGAGGACATCAATTCTAAAACACTTTGGAACAAAGGTTGTTTGTTTCAAAGCATGTTGTCTTCTTAGAGAAAGGGTTTCTCTTAAGAGAAGATAGTGGGAGCAAAGTGGAGCTTAGTGAAGTTCAGGATGCTCTAACAGACGCATTTCATCTGACTGAACTTGAAGTTGTAATTCATGATGATGAATTGATAGCTGACTCTTCTAAAACACAAGTGTTTCGTAGGACAAGTAGGATACGTTATGTCCCAGAGAGATATGGATTTCTCATTAGCGAACAAAAGGACTTATTGCTCATAGAAGATGATGAGTCAACTACCTACGAAGAATCTCTGAACAGTTCAAAATCTGATCAATGGCTCAAAGCCATGAAGTCAGAGATGGATTTCATGTATACAAACCAAGTGTGAACTTTGGTTGATCGACCCGAAGGGATAAATATATAGTGTGCAATGGATGTTTTCAAGAAGAAAACGGACATGAAGGCATGTGATTACCTATAAAGTGAAACTTATTGCTAAAGGTTATCGTCAAAACAAGAAGTTGATTATGATGAGACTTTTAGTCAGATTATCTATGCCCGTCAACAAAGTCTCCTGCCTCATAAGCTCATTATGATTATGAGATGGCAAATGGATGTGAAGACAACTCCCTCAGTGGAAACCCTAACGCGAGGAGGTGTATATGACCTGACACGAAGCTTCATATCTGGAAATTGCGAGTAAAATTATGCAAACTTTAGAGATCCATTTATATAAGGTTGAAGCAAGCATTTAGGAGTTGGAATATCTAATTTGATGAGACAATCAAAAAGTTTGGTTTCTCACAAAATGCGGATGAGGCTTGTGTGTATATAAGAGAACGGTGGAGATGTAGTCGTATTCCTAGTCTTGTATGTGGATGACATACTTCTGATAGGAAACGATGTCTCAATACTACAATCCGTCAAAATTTGGTTATCCAAGAATTTCTCCATGAAAGACCTTGGAGAAGCGACCTATATATTGGGGATAAAGATCTATAAAGATGGATCTCAAAGGTTGCTTGGACTTTCACAGTCTACATACATAGACAAGATGTTGAAGAGGTTTAACATGGAGTAGTCCAAGAGAGGATATGTCCCCATGGTTAGTGGGATCGCGCTCTCGAAGTCTCTGTGTCCGCAGACACAAGATAAGAGGACATGCATGAGTATGATACCATATGCTTCAGCTATAAGATCGATCATGTACGCTATGTTATGTACTAGACCTGACGTACCATATGCTTTGAGTGTCATGAGCAGATACGAATCAGACCTGGGTATGGGTCATTAGGTGGCTGTCAAAAATATCCTTAAGTACTGGATAATGACTAAGGATGTATTCTTGATTTATGGAGATGGGGATCTTATTGTTAATGGGTATAGTGATGCCAATTTCCAATCTGATGAGACCGCTCAAATCTGAGTCGAGGTTATGGTCACATTGAATGGTGTTGCAGTCAGTTCGAAGAGTTCCAAAAAAGCGTTCTGGATTTATAATGAATCGAGTACATTAAAACCACGACGGCTAAAAAGAAGCGGTTTGGATAAAGTTCATTACTGAACTAGAGTGGTACTAGCATTGTTCATCAATACTTTTGTGTGTGACAACATTGGAGCTATAGCCTGAGCTAAGGAACCACGGTCTCATCAAGGTCGAGTACGTACTCGAAGATACCACTTGATCGGAGATCATTGGTAGGAATGATGTAAAGATAGAAAATGCCAGGTGAATGCATATGATCTCTTAGCAAGCTACTTCCCCGGAGAAATCTGATTGTCATAAACATTGGCGTGGATACAAAATTGGTGAAGCTAGCGAAATCTGAGTTTACTAGAGAAGTGCTCTAAAGGAAATCGCCATTAGCACTTATTGTACGCACAACATATTATTTAATATGTAAGGCTTATTCGTTAATTTGATATTCATACGTTGAATTGATATAGATCTTTAATCGAATTAATGAAGTCCATGATACATAACTTAGCATGAAGGAAATCATGATGGGATCATGATAATAAGATTCCTATCATGTGCAATTATGTTAGTGTCTAAATTATCCCTAGTCATAGGATCAACAATACTAGACATTGTTGATCTAGACAGACTAGCACATATCATACTCCTTGATTGGATCAAGTAGTAGATCTTATAAACTATGATCATGAGTTGATCAGAGTTGGCACGTGGATGCTTGCTAAGAGTATCTTAAGTACATCGGAGACCTATAATGAGACAATCATATGGATCCTCTATTTAAATGTAGATGATTGTCTCATCATAGCAATGGTGCAAGTATCCTTAGACTTGAGGTGCTCAAGGATATCTTGAATGCTGATCCTGTACTTTGACCTCAATCCATGTTGCCTCTTAAGGGGTCGCTCATTAGATGAGGATTAGGTATAGTTTGAGGTGTTCAAAGGTAATTGAGTAGCCAACAAAGTATTTTCCACTCCCAATAGAGGGAGGGTATACCTAAGGCCTCTTATCGGAATCATTACTCGGGAATCTCTGGCTAGAGTGAAAATTCCTTGAGAAGTGTCTTCAAGTGCATAATGGATTTGGTGATAAATGCGGGACCGAGATCAAATATCACTTGAAATTTGGGTGTGGCATAACCGATCTAGTGGGAGCTACGCCTTGTCCATGCCTCACGAACCCAAGTAGAGATAGATTGGTGAAAGGGCGAATTACTTGCGTTATTTGTCTATGGGAAGGGTATGCAATCGGACAAACCTCTCACGTTCGATTGGGATGATGTTACGTTGCTGAATGCGATCTTGACTTGTAATTCAATAGTTGGTCCAGTGACCAACATAGCAGGAACTAATGAGTCACCGCAGAAGGTGTGGGAATGAATGTTATGGAAAACCTTAAAAGATTATGAATCTTGAGACTTGAGAGAGTCTCTCTCCACAGACAAAATACCTTTTCTTTTGTCTCTCATCTCCATAGCGTGTTTTATAGCTCGGAGATGCAAAGCTGGCTTCTGTGATTGGGACTCACAATAGCACCTGACCCTTTCCGAGACCAGAATGTCTTTAGAGGCTGCTGGGCTCCACTTCGTGGACACAGAGGTGGCAAAAAACCCGGCAGAGAGAGAGAGAAAGCAGGTGAGGTGGTGGTGAGAGGTAGACCTCCGGCCCGCAACATTTACACAATAACATACAATAATGAATACATAATGTGCAATACATATAATACATATATATGTTACATAATATTAATACAGGCAACACAACACTATCACACACAATAATACATCACACAAACGCAGCCACTCAAACACAATACAATAATACACAATACACACAACAACATCTCTCTTTCTAAAGCTGCCACGACCACTAGCTCTACTGGAACCGACACAAGGTAATCTCACCCCTTCTCTTTGTCGTAGAACCGAATTTTATGCTAAACCTTGGATGGGCTTTTTGTCGATTTTTTGCCTTCTTTCCGGCCATATCGGGTAAGTGTTGCTACCCAGTACAGTCGTGGCGAAACCCCCGCCCGCCTGCCCTCAATACTCTCTGCCTTTTTTTTTTTGGCAAAAACACTTTCACTGAGAATCATGGGGTCAGAGTCTCAAAACAACTAAAAAAAAGGGCATTCCTTGACTACTGGAGAACAAGGATTTTGGAGTTAGAAAAATGAAAAAGACTAGTTTTGAAAACTGGGAAAATTTCTGGATTATGATTAAAGACCATATGGAACATTCATCGAATCACTGACAAAAGTGACATATCTACTCACCGCAGGTAAGGATAAGTTCAGTCGCGAAGATGGCCGAAAAAAATCAGAACTTGCAGTAGAAAGAGGATTGATGGAAGCCACAACGTCGACCCGAAAGTGGTCGATCTCGACCCGAATGTGATTGACCTTGACGTCGGTTTGAGGAGTGGCGATGTCACTTTGAGCTACAATGGTGGCATTGGTTCGAGTAGTAGCAGCGTCCTCACCAACAGAATAGGAATTTTCGGCTAAAAACGGGTTTGAGGAAGAAAAGAAAGAAGAAGGTGGAGAGGAGAAAATGGAAGGTTTTGTACATAGATCAAAGGGATTTATTCCTATGAACTTGCCAAACCCCAAAGGAGAGTATTTTGATGTAGAAGGAATCAAAGGAGGAAGATCAAAAGTTGGAGGTTTGAAAGAAAAATTGACGGGAGGTTTTTCTCGGGGTATTACTGTGGGCTTTTTCAACTCATCTAATCGGGCTCGGGTTTTGGCTCGTTCTTCTCATTGGTAATCTACATCCAAATGGGTATGTTGCACTTTGGGCATAGAATGATGAGAGAAGATAGAGGAGAACCTTTGACATATAAAAGCTTTTTTCATACAAACATGGCCCATGGCCCATATTGTATGCGGGGGGCAATTGTTTACACTAAAAAGGAATTTTTTGGGCCCAAATGTTGTTTGGATAATTATTCAGCGCAAAAGGTAGTAGAATGGGCCGAACAGATATATCAAGCCCAGACCAAGCCCAAACCCAGCTCAACCCAATCCGAGAAAGCCCAAGTCCATGATAATCAGCCCATGAAAGGGTCCAAGGACATTTATGAAAATTTTCAATTTTTCAAAGTGACCAACTTAGAATGTTGAGACTTTGTCTCAAAAGCAAGTGGAATGAGACTTTTTCTCCAACTCAAGTCATGAACGTGAGCAGTTATTGTTAGTGGATAAGTGACTTGGAGAACAAATTGTTAGTGGGTAAATGGCTCAATAAGGTCAGAGTGGGTATGGAGAAGCATTGGAGAAGGTGGGTTGGGGTAGTTATTCAGGAATGGCTATAAAAGCAAGACTCAACTTCAGAGCAAAAACTCGACAAATCAATCATCAACCAACACTCAATAAAGCATTTCAGCATTTTCTCATAGTTTCTACAAGTTCATCAGCAATATTTCTAGATTTCTAGCATATTTTATCTCTAAGTATTTGTTTTCAAAGCTTTCATGCTTCAGCAATTCCATTTCCAATCAAATTTTACAATGAAATTTACTACTTTTTCAGCTTGTGCATACAATTTTTCTCTCATATTTCAATACATTCCAATTTTCAAAGCATTTTATACTTAGAATATAGGGAATTGTCAAGGGAACTAAGGAATCCATTTTCACTTTGAAGGTATGAGATTCAAGATCGTTTCACCCTGAACAATATAGTCAGCACTTACGCATTCACTCACTCCCGTGCTTTGTGGCTGTTCGACCAAAATCCAACAAAAACAGGACTCAAAATCACCTTTGAACTCATATAACCTTTTTATCATTTAGAGCTAGGAATAGATAATTATTTTAGTAATATTTTTCCTAGCAGTTTAAGAATATGATGGAAAGTTAGTTTTTTTAATCATAATTTTAAGCGATTGAATTTCATATAGTATTTTGAAAATAATTAATTATTAAAGTAAGAATATTTATTGCCCTATAATATTTTTCATTAAAAGTAAATGTCCTAAAATTTTATCAAGTGAAAAATTATTCATCCAAGCAAGTAATTGCTTGCATTTTGACTCTAATGATTCCCTGGAAAAATTTAATATTTCATTTTTTTTCTCCACAACTTTGAGGATGAGTATTAAAGAGTTTTGATGAACGATTTTAAGGAGTGTAAATTGATTTGATTATTTAATAGGGTTTCATGAATTAATGAAGTTATTAATTATAGCAATTATATTTGATATTAAATTAGTTTTTATTATAAACTGGTTTAGGGTTTCATTCATTTATTCCAAAACTCATAAAATCTATTTGATAACTATTTTTCAAACAATTTATGAAAATCAAAGTGAAAACAAACAATTTATGAAAATCAAAGTGAAAACAAACAATTTATGAAAATCGTTTTTGAAACTATTTTATGATGTTTATGGAATAAAAGTTTGTTTAAACTAAAATACTTTTAATAATGTTAAATATGTTACAAAAATCATTTTAAGGAACTCTTAAAATAAGTAAGAAAAATAAAATACAAGTTAAAAGGATGTTTTTAATAACATTTTAAATAAAAATATATATTTTTCTTTTTCACTACAAGAAATTCACAGTTTACCAACAAAAATTATCAACGGATTAAATTCCGTTGGTAATTACTGATGGAATATCGACGAAACAAGGCGTATTATTTTTTCCACATTTTTGCTACCATTTACCGATGGAATACCTATAAAAAATTACCGACGGAAGTGTTCCGTAGGTAATTTTAGCACGCCAACTTTTAGGTACCATTTACCAACGAAATACCTATGGAACATTACCGACGGAAGTGTTCCGTAGGTAAATTTTACCTATAAATTAACTACAAATTACTGACGGAATTTACTGAAAAAATTCATAGTTTACTGACGGATAGTCTTCTATAGGTAAATTACACTATAAAAATTCCACAGTTGATGAAAAACCCGATAAAATTAGAAATTTTCAAAAAAAAAAGGTAAAATGATATTAATAATAATAAATTGTCATAATAGTTCAAGGAAGCCTAGAAAATTCTCTTGATCTCGGATGATGAAACGGACTGCGCCGTTAAATTTGTCTCGCGAAATCTAGTGACATAGAAAAGTTTCATCGAATTCTGACACAATCAAAATATTTTTACGATTTTCTGGGTGATAAGTCGCTAGTGATTCCAAGGACAAGATTTTTATGGAAATATCGGAAGTAAGAAATGGCTTGAGCTAAGTTCATTTAAAATAAATTGAACTAAAAAGAAATAAATTGTTTGGTGGAAGAAATGGACCCGAATGAGAGATGTTGAGCCATGTATAAAAATAATAATAATAAATAATAAATAAAAAAATAAAAAAGATAAAAAGTCAAAAAGGAAAGGAAAAAAAAGGAAACGAATGGAAGAGAGGAGAGAAAGAGATTTTTTTTTTCTTTCTTTTCTTCGCTTCTCTTTAAGATCTACAGAAATTAGACCATAGGTTTTTTCATCAAATCAAAAGGCAAAGTTGATCCACGCATCGCAAGCTACGCTTGGGTACAAAAATCTTAGAGTTTCGTCAAACTCCACGAGGTAGGAAATTTTTCTACTTAGGTTATTTCTAACCTAAAGGTCATTTAATGGATTAGGATTTACTTAAAGGTCATGAGAGCCTATAAATGTTAGTCCCAAACTTTTGGGGCTGAGTGTAGGAATTTTTAGGAATTTTCTGACTGCTTTGATAGTTCGAGTCTAATTTCTGACTGATTTAGACAAATAGGTTGAATTTTCAAGATCGCTTTCTATTGTGCCTAGATAGGATTTTTAGAATCGCTTTTTTGGAGCGCTCAGATCGGGCTCGAGGTTTGGCTTGATCCTGACTAATGCCTTCTGGTTTTATGTGTGTTTTAGTATCACAATAATTCAATGACGAACCGTAAAGGGACCAAGAGGTGCCTTATTTTATATAGGTCCGAGATTTAGGCCATTTTGTGTGTTATTGTTGGAAAAATAAATAACATGATGTTGTTTGTAAAAATCATGTTAATATATACTTGTTTGACGTATTAACATGGAAATTGTGATAAATGGAAATTATATGTAGGAAATATAATTATCCGAGATTTATAAATGTTGCATGTAGCTCTTATTGTGCATGTGACATGACATAGCAGGAAATGACATGATTGCATTTCATATGCACGTCACATCACGTCGAGTTGGGTGTGGGTGCATGGTACTGTTATTCACCATTTTTGGTGAATGAGTGGTGAGCTCGGAAATGGGACAACGTCTAAAATCAAGACTCGCGGTTATATAAAATAATAATAATAATAATAATTTTTGTGTGTTTGGGTGAAGAAAGATAGGGTAGATGCCCTAGGGTGAAAGACATAAATTTTCTTCTTGTTCAGACATATGTATTTAACGATGAAAGTTTGCGAAAGTGTCGGAAGACATTGCGAAGCATGTGGTGAGACCCCAAAAATTCGCAACCCAAATAAACACACGAGATTTGATAAATTAAAATTGGAGGGTTGTCCAATTGTTTAAGTCATTGGGTGAAACACCAATGACTTGTTTTTCACACTTGGCGTTACAAATGTGAGGGAGCCTGGTCGACTCGGGTCGGGCATGGAGGAGTCTCATCTCACGACGACACGGAACATTCCATATGGGGATTGCATTATTTATATGGAATATGGCTCGATGTTTTATGTACGCCATTTCATGTGCATTTAAGCTGAGTAGCCTCAGAGGAGAATTTTTCTACCGAGCATTGCTCACCCTGCAAGGGACCCCCTTTCGTGCATGTGGGGTGTACATGGAGACGGCGCTCCGACGAGACCGTGATTGTGAAAAAGGCCGACATGTGGCCTTGACAATACCTTTTATAAAAAGTATTTTATGTAAAATGGATTGTAATTAAATTATTTTGGATATTGTATAAATAGTCGAGTATGTAAATATGGTAAGAGGGCAATGATCGGACTCTTACAGACAGTAATTAAGCGTTATATTTTCATATTTTAGATTTAAATGTAAATGAATAGGTCCCGGTAAAAGGATGTATATTGAGGGTATGATAGATGGACCCTATAGGGTAAATACTACTTCGGGCTGAGACCCCGGGATGAAGCATGACATAATCGTTATATGTGTCAGATGTCGGGGTGTAGCTCCCCGAACAAAGGAGACTCTGCTCAATTTTTTTTAAAATATGGATCCCGATAAATGGGACACAACAATGTGGTACTGAATCACCCGAAATCCACAAGAATTTCGCGGATTGACGGGTTGTCAACTGGACCCCTGGATTTGGGGTGCCACAGCTTGGTATCAAAGCTTAGGTAAACGATTACCTAGGGAGATTGAATGTGGGTATCCATAAGTTTTGTCCTGATACTAGCTCATCTCAACTAGGTATCAAGAGTTTAGGTACACGAGTACCGAGGGCTGATGGGCATGGGTCTAGATCATTGATGAGTCAAAAACTCATTTAATTTTTAGTCCATTTTTCTGGTTTTTATTACAATGTAATTGTTTTTTTTTTTAATGCAGAAATATGTACCATTTACCAAATTTATATTTTGCATAAATTTATAGCAGAAATGAAAATTTTAGCAAGGATCAGAAGTGAAAGCAGTTCAATGGCCAAGGTGAGGTCGCGACAGAGAATCGAGGTCGCAACGAGAAGTCATACTATATTGAATGAAAATCTGTTGCGACAAAAGAGAAGTTGCTGAGACAGAAAAGAGGGCTTCAGGGAAGGAATTCATGTCGTGACACCATTTTGAGGTCGCAACCTAAACAGAGGGCTGGGCCATTAATGTTGCGACACCGAAGGAAGGCAACTCTGGTTGCAACAGATAATTGAGGTCACAATTATGAATGGATGATGACTAAGCTTACAAGGTCTCTACCAGGCAATTTATGGTTGCGACAAAGATATAAGTTGGAGACTCCAATCAAGGTCGCACTGTGCATTTAAGGTTCAAACTACATTTAAGCAACCGAGACAAGAGACAGTATTAATAGCAACCATTCAGCCGCGACACTTTCTGGGGCTCATGCAATTTAAAAGAAGATGACTTGACGGAAACTCGTTATGAGTAAAAAAATGAGGTTGCAAATAAGATTGGAAGAAAGAAATCGTACTTGCTTTTGGTGGTCGCGATGTGAATGGTACAAAGAAAGAAACTACCTTGTCGCTACCTAATTTCCATGTCGCTATAAGAAAACAAACAAACAAGAATTGAAGTCGCACTCGTATGAGGCGTAAAACTAGAAATGGTGTCATGACATAGAAATGAAGTCGCGACACATAATACAAAAAAAGGGAAAGACGGTCAGGTCGTGACAAGGAATTGTGGTCGCGACATCAACTTCAAAAAGAGCAAAAGTGATAAGGCAACCATTTAGTCGTGACATAGTTTTTAGATCACGACCAATAAAAGAAGCTGAATTGAGAAGAAACTGTTGTGACTAAGAAGTGAGGTTGCGACAGGATGGGGAAAGAAGATGTCGCGACATGCTTTTATGGTTGCGACATAGATTTCAGCAAGAAAAAGAAACGACTAAGTTGCGACCTAAAACCCATGTCGCAACAAGACAATGAATAGACAAACAATTGTAAGTTGCAACATGAAAAGAGGAGTTGTGACCAAGATTCAGTGGTTGACAAAAGAAATGGTGTCGCAACATGCTTTTGAGGTCGCGACATAGAATGCAGTAGAAAGTAAGACAGCAAGGTCGCGACATGAAACTGAGGTTGTGACACATAATTTATTAAGGGGTTAGACAAACGTGGTCGTAACAAAGATCAACATAGCTAGCAACATAAATGAGGTCACGACATGAAATTGAGGTCGCGACATATATTTCAGCAAAGGGAAGAAAAGTCAGGTCGCAACCAGAAATAGAAAATTGAATGAAAACTGTTGAGATTGAGGAATGAGGTTGCAACTGGAATAGGAAGAAAGAATGGTCGCGACATACTTTTGAGGTCACGATAGGAATTACAGTGATTAAATAAACTACTTGGTCGCGACGTAATGTCCACCTGGTGACAAGAAAACAAGAAGACCAGCAATTTTGAGTCGCGACCTGCTTGAAGGCTCAAGACAACTGAATGGTGTCGCAACCTGAAAAAGAAGTCTGTGACCAAGAAGTAAAAAGGCTGAGAATAGAAATAATGTCGCGACATCGAATCGAGGTCGCAAATCAGAAATGCAGTAAAGGCAGAGAGAGTCAGGTCTCGACATCGAATTGAGGTTGTGACACCAATTCTTAGAAACAAGAAAAGGGGGTCGCAACCAGAGTTCTCATTGTTGTCAACTAACATGGTCATGACAAAGAATTCATGTCGCGACCACTAATCAAATGCAACTGAAGAAACAAGTCGCAATAGAAAACATCAGGTCACAGCTCAACAATTACAAGAACAAAGTGAAAGAACGTTGCAAATTAGCTCGAGCCATGACAAACTTGGATTGCATCAATAATTAAGATACTCATGTTGCGACACCGTTCTTAGGTCGCAACCTAAATAAAGGGCTGGGCCATTATTTTAGGGAAATCTACCTGGAGCCTGGGAATCAGCCCAATTTCCGAAAGTTATAAATAGCGCATACGCTTAGTAAAGCAAATTTTCCATTTTTCTGAAACCCATTATCTAGGAGGACAAGGAAGACTCACTGTATATTTTAGAATAGACTTTTCTTTTCTATTATTTTCTTTTCTTTTTTTTCTGAATCTGAACCAGTAATCTGTTAGAATGTAGAAGCTGGATTTAATTTTTCATTATCTTTTCCAATTACGGCCTTGAATAAATGAAGTTCAGACAATTTTTGGAAGTCGTTTCTTCCAATGAATTATAGTTACAGTGGATGTTCTTTGATCAATACTCCATTGTTGATTATGATTCTGTAATTGAGAAGCACAACTTCCATTGGAATGGACTTGCTGTTAGTTAAAGTTTTTCCTACTTGAGTTGGAAGGAATTCCCTAAAATTTGGATTTTGATTTATTTGATCGATGTTGTTTGTGAATTGAGTTGTTCCCGATGGTAGTACCGAATACCATCTCAATGATTGTTTCCTACTTTGATTTCAAGGAAACCCTCTGAGTGACATAGAGATAGAGATTCCTGAGAGCTCGGAACATTTAACTTGTGGGTATGTTAGACTATCATTGACAAACTAAGGAGCTCTGAGAGTTCATTTCGATAGATTTCCTATACACTCATAGTTGAGGTTGAAGGAATTATTTATCAATTTAACTCATTAGAGATTTCACCTTAATCTGTTGGATAGATCTAGATCTTATGTTAGCTGAGATCTATTCAGGAGAAGGAAAAATCCATCAGATCTAAAGGATGAGTCATCAACCATTTTGTAAAAGTTTTACAATGACCCAGACTTGGTATGCAAGAAATTTGTAGTTTTAAGAAATGGGTATAAAGTATTGAAAAAGAAAAATACCCAGATCTTATAAAGAGTGTTTAATACGTAATCGATTAGATCCTGTTTAAAGAAGAAAGACCTTTAATTAGTGAATAATAGAGAAATCCAAGTTGCATTAATAGGCATCTTTGACAAATCCAAATCCAAAAATCAGGGTAGAAAGAATCAATGAATTAAATGCAAAATTGACTCCAAGCCCACAGCAATTTCATTTCCGTTGTCATTTCTTAGCAAAGATCTTATTCAAATTCCATTTTATTTGTTAGTTCAATTCAAATTTTATTTTCATTAGATGAAAGTAATATAGATTATCTTGTCTTTTAAATTCCAGCTTTCAAACCTTATTAAAAGGAGGTTCAAATACATGGAGCTTCGAGTATATGGTAGTTGATTTCAACATTCTTGTCAATTTCGTGGTAATGATATCTGACTTACATCCAATTTTACTACTTGTATGACCCGGTGCACTCCTGCGTGGTCATGCATCAAACCCATTATTAATTCCAGAGCAAAAATCAGTTTTATTCATTTTGAAACAACTCTATTCAACTTTGACATAGATGCAGGAGAATTGTAAGTCTCCTGTATAAGTGTTAAATTGAGTGGTTTAGTCTATATTTTCACAGACTAACAAGTTTTATGGCGTCGTTGCCGGGGATTTAAAGGATTTGAATAAATCGATATTCTGACAAAATAGATAAATGCTAATTTGGGCATTTTTCTTTATTTTATAAAAGAAATGCACAAAAAAAAAAAAAAAAAAACAGTTTTGATAGCAGTGGCTACATAAGCTACTGATCTTTTAGAGAGCTTAAAGGATATATGATTTGTGATACCACTGTTTCCAATTAATCTCAATATGTCTCCATTTCAGGAGGTTAATTAATGCATAGGAAGCCAGAATTTGATATGTTTCCTATAGATTCTAAATTGGAAAGAACACTGAGGAGCTTAAGGAAAGTAAGAAGAGCAGAAAAAGCAACCATGGTAGATGAAAGAATTGATCAGACAATTGAACAAGAAACAAAAGCAGAAAGGCCTCCAATTCATAATATAATGGAGGATTTCTAGAGGCCTGTTATCCAAGCAGAATACTCAACAGTCAGACAACCTGCTGTAGAGGCTAACAACTTTGAGCTAAACCAAATTTCGATCACCATGGTTCGCCACAGAATCGCGATCGCTATCCTACTAAAGATCCTAATGAACACCTTGGTAGATTCTTCAGATTAAAAACACGCTGCTTCGAATGGGTGTGAGACCGAGGTGATGCTTCACACCTCTTCCCATTTTCCCTTAAGAGATATCAAGAGCCACATGGTAGAATCACGCTATACGGCTCGGGCTTGATACATGGAAGAGTTGGTGGAAGCATTCCTAGGTAGATTTTTTCCCCCATCCCTCACAACTGAAAGAATAAAGGAAATCATAGTGTTCCAACAAGGGGAGGATGAAAGCTTGTATACTGCATGGGAAAGGTACAAAAGGTTGTTGAAGAGATGTCCTATGCATGGCATAGATCTGAAGACACAAATGGATATTGTCTATCACTCTTTGAATGATACTTCTAAGGGTATCATAGACGCTTCTTGCTGTGGGGCATTCAAGAGGAAAAGTGCAGAGGAGGCAAGGGATTTGATAGCAAACCTAGCCAAATGCAACATGAAAGCTCCCTCTGAATCTTCAGGGAGCAACAACAGAACAAGAGGGAGTGGGGTCATTGAGCTAAATAAGATGACTTTCATGAAAGCAAAACTGGATGCTATAATGCACAGGATGGATAAACAGGAGAAAAAAATGCACTATGGTCATGAAATTGGAGCAGTGGAAAGAGATAGGATAAGAAGAAGTTCTGAGGGATCAACTAAAGAAGATCCCTATCAAGTTGAGGAGACCAAGTACATGAGTGAACAAAGAAGCTATCACTTCAAGCCTAATCCAAACTTGCCTACACATTATAATCCAGCACTAAGGAACCATGAGAACTTCTCATATGGTGGAGGAGCATCACAGTGCCCAAGACATGGGTAGAATCTCCAGCAAGGGTATCAACCATCAAGGTTCCAGAAATAGCAACAGGGACAAAATAGAAATGAATATTAAGGACAGAAGAGGACCCAACCCTTCAAGAGCAGATGTCAGTAGCTTTACTGGGGATAACAAAGGTCGCTAAACCCCATGAACAGAAACTTGTTGAGTTGGAAGCTTTTTAAATCCAACACTCTGATTTTCTGCATAAACACATCAAATTTCACTAAAGAATTTAGAAACACAAAAGTTAGGCAATCGGGCTTCACCTCGCAGAAAAGAGACCAAGAATGGGCCTGGGGTTGACACCTAGAAAAATCCAAAAAGATCGCATGGCAATTCGCGAAGGAGTGGCAGTGGAAATGAGCAAAGAATAGAGCGTAAGCAATGAAAAGACTGACCAAAAAGATAAGAAAGAAATTGGAAAAGATGACAGAAGGAGCAATTCAGAGCAGACTAAAGAGACTGAGAAACAAGTGAAACTTAAACAGCCTGGAGTAACTGGTGAGCAAAAACAGAAGGAGAAGATTCAAGCATACACATCTGCAATTCCATTCCCACAAAGACTTCAAAAGGCAAAAAGGGAGGAACAATTTTCTAAATTCTTGGAAATATTCAAGAAGATAGAAATTAATATCCCTTTTGTAGAGGCAATCACTCAAATTCCAACTTATGCCAAATTTCTGAAAGATATATCAGAAAGCAAAAGAAGAAGATTGGGTCGAAAGGAATATGAGTTTAACTACAACTTGCAAAAGGCGCTTATTTAAAAGAGCTCACTGAAGAAAGATGAAGGACCCAGCACTTTACCATTCCTTGTTCCATCGGGAAATATGAATTCAAGGAAGCCCTTACGTGACCTCAGTGCCAAAGATCAACTCGATGCCCTCACAAGGTACAAAGGCTGTTAGGAACTTACTCCAACAACAATCACACTGTAGATGGCTGATAGGTCCATGGCACAACCAGAAGAAGTCCTTGAAGATGTGCTGGTCAAGGTAGGGAAATATATCTTCCCTGTGGATTTTGTTGTTATAAAGATGGAGGAGGATACCCAAGTTTCTTTGCTGTTAGGAAGACCTTTCCTAACAACTGGAGCTGCCTTGATTGATGTACAAAAAAGGGTGAGCTGACACTGAGAGTGGGAGATGAAGCAGTACAATTTAACCTCGACAAAAGCTTGACATAACTTGATGTTGATGTAGAAACTTGTATGGTTGTAGATAGCATTTATCCATTCAGTTTTGAACTGAACTCTGAATGTAATCTCTAGCATTCTATCAATGAAAATGAGTTGAATTTCCAGTATCCTAAGAGTGTTGATTATGAATTGTTGCATTCCAGATTCTAAAACACATAAATAGTCTGGAGTTTGAATGAAAAAAGTACAGAAAATTCAAGCATAAATGAAAAGAAAGGAAATGAGCAAGAAACCAGTGTAGAAGGGTTAATATTAAAAGAATTGCCTAGTCATTTGAAGTATGCTTTCTTAGAACCAGAAGGTGCAAAACCAGTGATTATATCAGCTGCACTGAATGAAAATGAAGAACAACAACTGCTAAGAATTCTCAGGAATTATAAGGAAGCAATTGTCTGGTCAATGAAGACCTTAAGGGTATCAGCCCTTCTATTTGCATGCACAAAATCCTGCTAAATAATGATGCAAAAACATCAGTTGAACACCAAAGGAGGCTGAATCCTGTAATGAAAGATGTTGTAAGAAAGGAAGTACTGAAATGGCTAAATGCATGATTTATTTATGCAATATCAGACAGCCCTTAGGTGAGCTCAATTTATGTGGTCCCTAAGAAGGGTGGATTCACTGTGATCAGAAATGAAAAGAATGAATTGATTCCTACAAGGACTGTGATAGGATGGAGGGTGTTTATAGATTATAGAAAATTGAATACTGCAACCAGGAAAGATCATTTTCCCTTGCCTTTCATTGATCAAATGTTAGACAGGTTAGCAAGACATCCTCACTTCTGTTTTCTTGATGGATATTCTCGATATAACCAAATTTCTATTGCACCTAAGGACCAGGAGAAAACTATTTTCACATGCCCCTATAGTACTTTTGCTTTTAGAAGAATGTCATTTAGGTTATGCAATGCTCCTGCTACATTTCAAAGATGCATGATGTCTATGTTCTCAGATTTAGCAGAGGAGGTTATGGAGATATTCATGGATGACTTCACAGTTTATGGATCCAATTTTGAATATTTCCTGCAAAATTTGGGGACAGTACTTTACAGGTGCCAGGACAAGAACCTAGCTTTGAATTGGGGAAAATGACATTTTATGGTGACAGAAGGCATTGTCCTTGGGCATAGAATTTCTGCAGCAGGGCTTGAAGTGGGCTAAGCAAAGGTTTCATTAGAAACCTTCTACCACCAACAACAGCCAAGGAATAAGAAGTTTCGATTACGCCGGTTTTTATAGAAGATTTATCAAAGACTTCTCAAAAATTGCAAGACCATTATGTAGACTATTAGAAAAGGATACCAAGTTTAATTTTGATGCAACCTATCAATCTTCATTTGAAGAGATCAAATCTAGATTAGTTGAAGCTCCCATCATGGCCAAACCAGACTGGAATAGTGAATTTGAAATTATGTGTGATACTAGTGATTATGCAATGGAGTCAGAGTCAGATGTAAAGTCGATAAAATGTTTAGGCCATATACTATGCTAGAAAAACCTTCAATGAAGCTCAAGAGAACTACTCAACTACTGAAAAAGAGATGTTGGCCATGGTATTTGCATGTGAAAAGTTTAGGCCATATATATTGGGGTCCCATGTCATCATCCATACTGATCATGCAGCAATTAAATATTTGATGGCTAAGAAAGAAGCTAAGCCAAGACTGATCAGATGGGTGTTGCTAATATAGGAATTTGATCTGGAAATCAAAGATAAGAAAGGTTGTGAGAATGTGATAGCTGATCACTTGTCAAGAGTAATAACAACTACTGTAATTGAAGAAGAGACAAAAGTAGCAGAAAATTTTCCAAATGAGTAGTTATTTCAATTGTCATTCCAATCACCTTGGTATGCTAATATTGTGAACTATCTAGCTTGTGGAGTGATGCCACCAAAATTTAGTTACAAGTAGAGGAAGAAATTGAGGACTGACAGTAGGTTTTACATCTGGGATGACCCACTATCATTCAAAAGAGGAGTTGATATGATCATCAGGAGGTGTGTACCAGAAAGTGAATAAGGAAAAATTTTACAAGAATGTCATGCATCACCTTATGGAGGACACTTTGCAGGAGACAAAGCATCCCACAAAATTCTCCAATCAGGTTTTTATTGGCCTACTATTTTCAAGGATTGTTTTAAATGGGTGAAACTTTGTAATCAATGCCAAAGAATGGGAAATATAAGCACAAGGCATGAAATGCCCCTGCATGGTGTCCTGGTGGTGCAGTTATGTGATGTATAGGGAATATATTTTATGGGGCCTTTTCCATCCTCATTTGGAAATCTATACATACTCCTAGCTATGGATTATGCGTCCAAATGGGTTGAGGCAGCCGCTTGTCCCAAGAATGATGCTAATACAGTTTTGGGGTTTTTACATAGGAATATTTTGAGTAGATTTGGGACACCTAGAACTATTATTAGTGATGGAGGAAGCCATTTTGCAAACAAAATGTTTGAGAAACTCATGAGCAGATATGAAATCAAACACATCATGAGTTTGGCGACATCCTCAAAAAATGGGTGCCGAGATTTCCAATAGAGATGTTGAAAATTCGGAAAGACTGTAAGCTCTAGCATAAAAGATTGGTCTCTAAGGCTAGATGATGCATTATGGGCATACAGAACTGCATATAAAACTCCCATTGGAATGTCCCCATACAGAATTGTCTTTGGAAGACCTTGTCACCTTCCTCTTGAATTAGAGTACAACGCTATGTGGGCCATCAAGAAATTGAATTTTGATTTCAAGGTTGCTAAAGAGGAAAGATTACTTCAACTTAATGAATTGGAAGAGTTGAGAAATGAAGCTTATGATAATGCTAAGATTTACAAAGCTAAGACAAAAATGGTAAGATCAAAGGATTTTGAGGAGAGAATTTAAAGCAAGAGGTCAAGTCCTGTTATTCAACTCCAGACTGAAGCTTTTTCAAGGCAAACTGAAATCAAAATGGAGGGTCTCATACAGAGTGGCAAGTACAACTTTAGCAAGTGACATTGAAAACCAGAATGGGAAGAGTTTAAAGTGAATGGTCAATGATTGAAGTAAAGATCTTGGAAGAAATATGATTGATACCTAGTTCTTAGTACGAAAATAGGTCAAACAAGAACTTCATAGCAAAGAAGTCCAATTAAGGACTCAAATTTGGAAAGGAAATTTTCAAGGAGGCAACCCATATAACAATTACTTTCTAAGTTTTATTAGTCAATTTATTTATTTATTTTAAAATTTTTCTAGTTAGACTTATGTGTTGTTTTACTATTTAAATTTTTTGATTGTTTTATTACAGGTGTCAAAAGGACGTGAATCGGGACATGGAATTTTCATTTATTGCTTCCAGAATGAAAACAAGACCACAAGGGGGAGTAATTATGATTCCTTAAACTTGTCTTTAATGAGAATGCATGATTGAATTTTGGGGGGAAATGAAATTCCAAATTCACTGTTGAATCTGATGCTTCATGAGTTGATTTGTTGCATTTTTTAATGATGAAGGTTGATTGTTTTTGTTTATTTGAATTGGGTTTATTGATTTAGTCTTGAATGAATTTGAACTATTCCTGAAGACCAGAAAATTTTCCAGGTATCGACCCGGGTTGAATTGAAAACAATAGAATAAGAAATTTCTGGTCGCAACATTAACTGCTAGGTCGCAACATAAGTTTTCTTGTCAAGACCAAAAGAAGGTCACAACATTAATCTCTAGTCGCAAAAAAATGTGTGAGTTTTAAAAAACTGAGATAAGGCACAATGTCACGACATTGGGGATTTAGGTCGCAACCAGGAAAAATTGAAGAAAGAGAGAAATAGGTCGCGACATCAATTTATTGGTCACGACCACTTCGAGGTCGTGACAAACCTAAGTAGGTCGGGACCAGAATTGTCTAAAATGCAATAAATTGAGGTTTTAAACCTTCTGATTTGGGCTTCGCAACTTTAAATGGGACATTTAGTGTTAGCAATTAGTGTTGTAACTTAGGCATTAATGTCGCGACATTCCATGCTATTAATGATAACATCGAGTCCATCCATCATAAAGACCGAAATCAATAGCCAATTTCGCCTAGAACTCCAATCCGCCATATCTTCACCCAACTTTCCATTCTCTTTCTCTCTTCGATTACCAAAACCTTAAAACCAGTGCCCAATTCCAAATTCTCACCCATGGCAGATAACCAAATCCCTGTTCCGGATCTTAACAGAATAATTGATGAACTCATGAGTGAACATTGCCAAGGAGTGGAGGAGGTTCACCTGGAACCTCAGTCTGAGATTGTCACAAATGCAGAACCAAAAATCCAGAGTAGAAGAGCCAACTGAGGAAGAAAGGGTAGCAAAAAGACAAAAAGCTGTGAGTCGCACTGAAGAAGAAGAAACAGGGAGCGACAAAGACTTTGTCTCTGAAGAAGCCAACATTTATGGAATAGTTGCTTCTCGATTGCGGCTTCTCACAATGAAAGCAGGTTTTAGGGAAGCCACTTCCCATTTTTCCGGATTATAGAAAATAGAGGTTAGAGAGCTTCTGCAGACACACCCGCGCCTGGGATTTCCGCTCTAGCCAGGAATTCTATGCAAACATGGTGGGGATGAGAGAAGACACAATTTACGTGCGAGGAGTCTGGGTACCTTTTGGGCACAAAAGAATCAACGAAATGTTCAAATTGAAGGAACTCAAGCACGGTTCTAAATTTAAGAAATTGGTAGAAAATCCTAATCACGAGAAGATTATAGACCTCTTAACTGGTGGGCAGGGGAAGTGGGAAGCCACGAGGAAGAACCCTCACTACGCTATCAATAGAGGATCCCTCACTGAGGAAGCAAAGGTATGGTTCTACTTCCTATCCATAGTAATCCTTCCAACTAAACATCTCTGTGTAGTAAGAGAACAAGAAGAAATCATTTTATATGCCCTTTTGAAGGGCTATAAAATTAATGTTGGAGATTTAATTAAGGGGTCGATTAGAGGGTACCACCTAAGCAACAAAAGAGGACTAATCCCTCACCCAGCAACAATCAGCAGATTATGCATCTTCGCTGGGGTGAGAAGATCATGGGACGAAGAAGAAACATGCCCCAAGGTATCTCCTTTGACCCTTATTGGGGTGACAAAGGGGCCTAGAAACAAAAGGCAAAAGGGGATAGTGGAAGTAGAAGCAGAAGCAGAGCCTGTTGAGGAGAATGGCAATAGGGAAATGGAAACTATTCCAGAGCAAATTCCTCCAGCATAAGAGGAAGAAATGCATTTCAGAATGAACCCACTGAGCCATTCCTACCCTGGCAGACATGAGAATTTCCCGAGGCAGAAAGTTTCAAAAGAGAGAAGGAACACGAAATTATGGAAGCAAGGACAATGAAGAGAGACATAGAAGAAAGGGAGCATAAATGGGAAAAATAGTAGCAATTCAGAGAAGAGTTCTTAGAAGCTGAATTCAAGAGGAAAGAACAATTATTGGAGCAGACTCTAAGACAGAGAGAAGAAGAATGGGGAGAAGATATGAAAAGGAGAGAGAAAGAATTTGGAGAAAAGATGAAGTATTAGTTTAAGTTTCTACAAACAAACTATTTTAAGAGATGAAGAAGGTTACCATTCCTGAAAAAAGAAGTCAGATGGAGGTAAAGAAAGTAAAGAAGATCTGCCTTCAAATACCTATAAGGAGCAATTCAAGGAGCTCAAATTGATGAAGGATAGAGATAAATAACTAAAGATAATTATATGAGAAGAAAATCTGCAGGAGAGTCAATTTGATCAACAAAATCTATCTATATCGAAGTCAGACTTCTAAGTTAGAGAGCATAGTGAATAAGATGGGCTTAAAGAAAGACACCTTGATCAATCTTGTGAATTTAACAAATGATCTAATCTCCACGATACAAGTGAACCCGCCACCCGTAGTTAAAAAGACTGTATATTGACCTTCTTCAAATTTTCTATGTTTACAAGCTTTGACTTAGATCCTCCCAACTTCATACCAAAAATCTACAAGCTAAGGAGGAATAAAGACAATTTTACTTTTCTTTTTCCTCCCACGTACTCCTTCAACACATCATTAATATGTTTAAAAGTTCATTGAAAAGTGTCTTGCGAATTGTTCTCGTTGATTGGATGATTTGGTTTGTTACTTACCAATGTTGCAACCATAAAATATACATTGTCGAATCGTGACTGGGACCTCGGTAGTCGGGATCGATTATTAAAATGTGAATTGTCTGGGTGATTGATTTGAGTTAGTAAATCGGGTTGTCAGGCTACAGCTTAGTGTGTCTGAAGGGAATTGTTATTTGTTTAAGCTTTCATTGGTGAAATGGCATAACAAATAATCGATTAAACTAAACAATGCCGAGAGAGAAAAGAAAAGGTTTATCAACCAAGCAAGAAGGTAGCTTTTAGTTTCGATCAAAGCGAAATCGCACCTGAAAAAGTATACAATTGGAAAGAACAAATAAGATGATTGGGGTTACACTGCATAAAACAAGAAGTCAAGACAAATCTTGGAAAAACAATACACATGGTCAAGAAAGTTCTTAAAACTTTGAGAGGGATTAGGAACATCTTCTTGGATGATTCACAAGTAAGGGTATAAGGTCCTAGAACTTGTTAGATTATTAGTCAAGGCGAAATCCTAGGTGAAAACAACTAACAAGAAGTGATAAAGGCCATCTTTGGAAGTTTGAACCTTTTCAAACCTACCCTCATAATATGCAAAGGCATACACTCTAGTTCCATGCTTTGAGCTGTACTGTCATTTATTTCTTCAGTCAACAAGAATTAGAAACCCGAAATCCTTCCTTACAATAATCCCAAAGAAAGAACCTTAAATTACTCGCCTTAACAAGAATGTTTACTGTATAAAAGGAAAAAGTCTGGGGGAATATATTCTTTCTCGGGATTACAAGGATGGACGAGGAAGAATAAATTGAAGAACTAGAGAAAAAGAAGAAGAAGTTGAAAAGGAAATAAGCTTGTCTTGTGTGTTTTCTTATCTCTCTTAAACAATTGAAGTTCTCGTAGGGGTGTTTTAACACCTAGTACCCTAATGCCAATTGGTTTAGGAGTTGCTAGCCCAAAGTTCTCTTATAGTGATAGAAAGCCTAAGAAGACAAAACATTGCATTATTCCAATTCTTTGACAATAAAGAGAAACGAAAAGAGTTCTAGTAAAAAGAAACTGAGTTGATAAGTTGAAAGTGGCAACCAAAGGAGCCACAACATCCAAGATGATGTACAAAGCCAAGTTTAGGGGAGTTTAATTACGCTTGATGAAAATGGATGAAAGACGGCTTATCATGAAAAGGAAGTGAGTGGAATTCTAGGTATCAGAAAAGTAATTTTTCTAATTGTCCACTCCAATTACCTGCCTAACATTATAAGCCTAAAAGACCTCTTGATCTTAAGGTTGAATTTATCACATTAGTGGAGATCAATATGAAAACAAAGCTCCTTATGGGACTTTGACTTGTTTTCAAGGAGATCCCCAAAGATTAACTAATTCAACAAAAAGATGAAAAGGAAAGAAGACCTACACACACTCACAGAACAAGATCTATTGACTGAACTGTTTTCATGCAATATTCATCAGTTTATTTGTAATAGAGGTTGAAAACATTCCTTTTGCTCAGTTGAAAACTAAAGTTTGAAATGATACTGCAATCTTCTTGTTCAAGTCAAATGGTGGAATAAGAAAAGATTATGCTATAGAATAGAAAAATGTACTTCAAAATAAAGTTCAATTGTTTGAGGACAAACTAATCTTTCTTTTCTTTGCTTGGGGACGAGCAAAATTTTAAGCTTGGGGGAATTTGATGAGTCAAAAACTCATTTAATTTTTAGTCCTTTTTTTTTCAATGTAATTGCTTGTTTTTTGGTAGAAATATGTACTATTTACCAAATTTATATTTTGCATAAATTTATAGCATAAATGATAATTCCAGCAACAATTAGAAGTGAAAGCAATTCAATGGCCAAGGTGAGGTCTCGACAGAGAACCGAGGTCGCGACGAGAAGTCATACTATACTGAATAAAAAGCTATTGCAACAAAAGAGAAGTTTCTAAGACAGAAAAAAGGGCTTCAAGGAAGGAATTCATGTCGCGACACCATTCTGAGGTCGTGACCTAAACAGAGGGCTGGGCCATTAATGTTGCGACACCGAAGGAAGACAACTCTGGTTGCAACAGATAATTGAGGTCGCGATTATGAATGGTCAATGATTAAAGCCAAAGGTCTTCTACTGTGCAATTTAGCGTTATACAAAGATATAAGCTGGAGATTCCAACTGTCATACCACTATTTATGTCGCAACTACATTTAAGTAATCGGAACAAGAAGAAGTAAGAAGAGCAACCATTCGGGCCGCGACAATAACTTTCTAGTCGCAATTTAAAAAGAGGATGACTTGATGGGAAACCGTGTAAAGTAAAAAAATGAGGCTATAACAAGATTGAAGAAAGAGGCCAGATATGCTTTTGAGTTCGCGACAAGAATGGCATGGAGCAAAGAAACTACCTTATCGCGACCTAATATCCATGTCGCGATAAGAAAACAAACAGGTTAGTAATTGAGGTTGCAACTTGCATGAGGGCAGAAAACTAGAAATGGTGTCACGACATAGAAATGAAGTCGCGACACAGAATACAGAAAAAGGGAAAGACGGTCAGGTCACGACAAGGAATTGTGGTCGCGACATCAACTGCAACAAGAGCAAAAGTGATAAAGGCAACCATTTAGTCGCGACATATTTTTTAGGTCACGACCAATAAAAGCCGAATCGGAGAACAAAACTATTGTGACCAAGAAGAGGTTGCGATGACGGAAAGAAGATGTCGCTACATGCTTTACAACGCCATATAATTCAAGAAGCAAAAGAATGACTAAGTTCGCTGACTTAAAACCCATGTCGCTATAAGATAATGAACAAACAAACAATTGTAAGCCTAAACAAAAGGGAGTTAGATCAAGACTCGCTGGTCGACAAAAGAAATGGTGTCACTTATTACGCTTTTTAAGGTCGCGACACAAATGCGTGAGTTAAGACAAATGTGTCGCGACATGAAACTCAAGGGCTTTACATAGAATTTATTAAGGGGTCAGACAAACGTGGTCGCAACAAAGATCAACATAGCTGGAAACAGAAATGATGTCGCGACATGAACGAGAATGCGACATATATTTCGGAAGAAAGTGGAATAAAAGTCGTCGCAACCGTGAAATAGAAAAAAATTGAATGAAACGCTGAGGACCGAGGAACGAGGTCAAGAATCGAATAGGAAGAAAGAATGGTTGCGACATACTTTTGAGGTCGCGATAGGAATTACAGTGATTAAATAAACTACTTGGTCGCGACCTAATGTCCACGTCGCAACAAGAAAAAAAGCAGACCGTCAATTTTGAGTCGCGACCTGCTTGAAGGCTCAAGACAACTGAATGATGTCGCAACCTGAAAGAGAAGCTATGACCAAGAAGTAAAGAGGTTGATAACAGAAATAATGTCGCGACATCAAATCGAGGTCGCGAATCAGAAATGTAGTAAAGGCAAAGAGAGTCAGGTCTCAACATCGAATTAAGGTTGCGACACCAATTCGTAGAAACAAGAAAAAGGGGGTCTAAACCGTGAGTTCTCTACTGTTGTCAACTAACATATCACGACAAAGAATTTATGTCCCGACCACTAATCAAACAACTGAAGTGAATGTCGCAACAGAAAACACGTGTCACAAAATTTCAACAGCCATGAAGAACAAAGTGAAGAACGTTATACACTTCCCAGGTCACGACAAACTTGACAAACCAGACCAAGATTTCATGTTGCGACACCGTTCTCAGGTCGTGACCTAAACAGAGGGTTGGGCCATTATTTTAGGGAAATCTACCTAGAGCTTGGGAATCAGGCCCAATTTTTGAAAGTTATAACAGGCGACACATTTTTTAGTAAAGTGTACCTTTCCATTTTCCTCAAACCCATTATCCGGGAGGACGGGGGAAGACTCACCGTATATTTGTGAATAGACTTTTCTTTCTATTATTTTCTTTCTTTTTTTTCTAATCAAATCAAGAGGTTCATTAGAATGTAGAAGTTGAATTTAATTTTTCATTCTCTATTCCAATTATGGCCTTGAATAAATGAAGTCTTCGCACAATTTTGAAGTCGCTTTCTTCCAAAGGAATTATAAGCATAAAGTGGGATGTTCTTGATCAATACTCCATTGTCGACAGATTCTCAGAATTGAGAAGCACAACTTCCATTGGAATGGACTTTCTGTTAGTTACAGTTTTTCCTACTTGAATTAGAAGGAATTCCCTGAATTTTGGATTTTGATTTATTTGATTAATGTTGTTTGTGAATTGAGTTGTTTCCAATGGTAGTACCGAATACCATCTCAAGGATTGTTTCAAGCCTGATTTTGAAACTCGAGTGACACAGAGATGATCCTAAGAGCTCTAACATTTAACTTATGGGTATGTTAGACTATCACATAAACTAAGGAGCTTCCGAGAGCTATTTCGATATATTTCCTATTCACCATACTTGAGGTTGAAGTGGAAATGTATTATTTATCAATTTAACTCATCAGAGATTTTACCTTAATATGTTGGATAGATTCAGATCTGTTAGTTGAGACCTAATCAGGAGAAGGAAAACTATCGATCTAAAGGAGGAGTCATCAACCATTTTGTAGTTTTGCAATGACCTAGACTTGGTATGCAAGAAATCTGCAGCCTAAGAAATGGGTATGAAGTATTGGAAAGTTAAAATACCCGCATCTTATAAAGAGTGTTTTGAATGGGCTGTGTAATCGACAGGATCCTTGCTTTGAAAGAAGAAGGGACTCTAATTTAGTGAATACGGAGAAACTAAGTTTCATTAATAGGCATCTTTAACAAATCCAACCAAACAAAGATAGAAAGAATCAATGAATTGAATGCAAAACTGGACCGTTCCACAACATTTTCATTTCGTTGTTCATTTCTAGCAAGATCCTCGATTCATCGCTTTATTTGTTAGTTCAATTCAAATTTTATTTTCATTAGATGAAAGTAATATAGGATTATCTTTGTCTTTAAATTCCACTTTCAAATTATTGTACAGGTTCAAATAGTGTGGATCTTGAGTAGTTAGGGTAGTTGATTTCAACATTCTTGTCAATCTCTATGGGAATGATATCTGGACTTACATCCAATTTTTACTACTTGCAGTGTCATAAACTAAACCCATTTTTAATTCCAAAACAAAAATCAATTTTATTCATTTTCAAACAACTCTATTCAACTTTGACATAGATGTAGGAGAATTGTAAGGCTCCTGTATAAGTGTTAAATTGAGTGGTATTGTTGTGTGTTGGGTGTTTTGTGCTTAACATGCTTTGTGATATGTGTGATGATTTGCATGAAAACATAACCTTAGGGATTCGAAAAACAAAATGAGCATGCCAGTTTGGGAATTGATGTGTATTAGTGTTTGGCATTATGCACCTCTAATGAAAAAGGGATGAACGATGTAGTTCATGATGTTAAAGTCTATTAGTGGTTGACATGTGCACTACTAGTTAGACTGAGATAGAAATTTGATAACTCTATTAAGCATCCCGACACGGTAGATGGTCATGACAAGAGTGATGTCTGGGGTGGCGGGCGAGTAATAACCCACCGACCACCGCCTTGGACTAATGTGACCTTCATATAGGCTGGTTATTGTCGCTGACCATACCCTGGCGCAGCAGTGTTGTTGCTGCCACCATCGCACGCCGGGTGCAATCGGGGAACCAGGAGGGTGGGGGTCATAACCTCCAGAAACGAGGCATATGATCCTCCCATCATGAGTGAGTGAGACCCTGATGGCAGCCACTGTTTCCGACACGAAAAGACATGAGCTTAGTGCTGTGGGGAAGGAGAATTTTCTCTAGCTCTAGGAAGAAGTAGAAGACTTCGTCAGAGTGGATTTCAAGGATGGAGCCACTACTGGCTGTGCCTAGGCTCAGCTCAGGCTTCTAAATGTATGTGGTAGACATGCTTTACCATCACATCACCCTGTGCACGTGAGACTGGATTGTCAAGGAGGCAGGGATCCCACTCATGCGACACAAGATCTAGGGAAAATAAGGAAAACCTAACCCAAAACACCATATAATTAACGACCCTCATCCATCCATACACAAACACAAATAATCACATTAAATATGCCATCGCCCACTCATGCATGAATCAAGAAAACAATTTTCTCTTAAACACAATAAATATATATATATATATATATATATATATATATATATTAATATGCATTTACATGGGATGCCTGATACCAAGTGATGGAAATAAAATCAAAACGAAGTGGAATTAGGTTTTAAAATTTTTTAGAAAATCTTATTTTCGCAGGAACCCATGCAAACACATATTAATATCAAAAGGTGAAGATCAGATCTATACCTGTTATAAGAGTAGGAGATTTGTCAGGTAGGGGTTGAAACAACTCCCCGCACTAAGGTCTTCAATTCGCCTTCCTTGAGGTGTGGGCACCAACGACCCGTGATATGGAACACACACCTGTGTTTTCTCGCTGTATCTACCTTGCGCACTAACACACGAGACAAGGATCTCTAAGGTGAAAGGACTCTCAGAGACCAGTATGAAAAACCCTTTTTTTTTTTTCTCTTCTTTTCATTAGGGCAAGGGTTTCCTTATTTATAATCAACCCTAATTGCATAAATATCCAAACTAATTTGGATATTTTCAAATTTTCCCCATACCTCTTCGACATTATGAAAACAATCAGACTGATTACCTACATAATCAGAATCCCAGATAATTTGGTAAATACCTCACTATTACTTTTAATCTATAATTGTCCAATATTAATTTGTAACAGTCCTAATTAATACTCTTGTTCATAACTGGCCCAATATTAATTTGTAAATAGCCCCAATTAATATGTACAAGCCTTTGATCATGAGTGTAATTTATTCCAAATCATGAATCGCTCATCAGACAAGTCAGAGGTGGACTCAATCTATGGACTGTAATTTCAAGCTCCAATAAATTCAATAATTAATTAAACTTTAATCAATCATTTTAATTTATTAATTTCAGAGTTATTCCACTAAAACTTAAAATCAACTCATTCTCAAAGATCGATTTTACTCAAATCAGAGGTCCATTGATTTTAATCTCATTACATGCGCTCTTATCCTCCAAGAAGGTTCATAACTGTAGTCGGGTGAAATACTGCTTTGCCCTCTAATTATATCTTGATCCTTAAGTTCTAGTTAACCCATTAGTGAATGAAGACTGATAAACCTGTTTAAATTAAAGCGCTCAAACTGCTCGGGGCCTGCAATTCAACACTTAAGGGAACCAATCGTCCACTTCCATAGGAAGACGATTTCTATGTCCATAGTTCACATTCTACCGTGATACATCAATGGCCTCCAAGACACAAGTATTTGGGCTCCATTCCATAACTGCTTTAACCCATGACTCAAATGCCCGGGCCGACATAAACAGAGTCTAAGACTACTCAGATCAGGACCGATTCACATATGATCATCTAACAAGGCTGCTTAATTCCCCGAGACAAACGGTATTTAAAAGAATTCAAAACCGCGCTCGTCCCGCTCCTATATAATCTTATTATATATGGAGCCTCCACTTTAATGTCACCACATTAGTGACCCGATTAAGGTCACTTCATTCTCAAAGATAGCTTTAATCGCCCCAAAGAATATTTAATTAAGATCCTCAAACTTCACCAATTTATTACGCATACCTGATTTATAATCCTAACTCGATCCTCTCCCCGTATAACCGTTATACACCGAGGTTACGGTTACATTAATAAATATGGGATTTTCTGACGTTTCATTCATACATTATGCACAAAATTAGCTAAATGTAATAAATATGACACTTTTATTAATTTCATAAAACATAAATACAAATTCATGCTTTACAGGGCACTATCCCTAACAATCTCCCACTTGCTCTAAAGCATGTGAGACATGTCTTTTAAACCCATCCCAGATAAGTGACCCTCAAACGATTTTGCAGGTAACGTCTTGGTGAACGAATCCGCAAGGTTGTCTTGCGATGCTATCTTCATAACAGCCACGTCACCCCGGTGCACGATCTCTCTAATCAGATGATACTTCCTCTCTATATGTTTCCCTCTCTTGTGACTCCTTGGTTCTTTGGAGTTTGCCACAGCCCCACTGTTGTCACAGTAAAGTACTATGGGTTTATCCATATTCGAACAACTTCCGTGATATGTAAAGAACTTCAGCCGCATCGCTTCTTTACCGCTTCACAAGTCAGCTTATATATTCGCCTTCCATGGTAATTCGCGATGCTAGATTGTTTGACACTTCCATACCACGCCCCACCACCAAGAGTGAATATCGACCCGCACGCCGACTTCGACGGGTCTGAACCACATGAAGTCGACCAAGATATCCTATGGGATTCGTGCGTTAGCACCGAAAGTAAATCAACATATAGTTTCTCGTTCTCCTAAGGTACTTGAGAATGTGCTTTACACATTCAAAGGCGCCAACCCAGTGGTTGATTGGTAATCTACCGACACCTTATCGCATAGCAGATGTCTGCCCATACACGCGATGGCATACATGAGGTTGCCCATCGCCGAGGCATAAGGAACCCGTCTCACGCCCTCTTCTTTCCCGAGGTGTCGTAGGACACCGCCCTAGAGAGGACACCCATGCTCAAGCCCGTAGCTTTCGACC
Organism: Tetrastigma voinierianum; assembly: GCA_016808115.1. NCBI lineage: Eukaryota > Viridiplantae > Streptophyta > Magnoliopsida > Vitales > Vitaceae > Tetrastigma > Tetrastigma voinierianum. Next base: position 295,258 of record JAEQBH010001812.1, read on the forward strand.
CTTCTTGGAATTCTCGCGATCTAAAACGGCGCCATCTTAATCATCAAATATAAGATGTCGAGACAAAGCGAGTCTGGTTTCGATCCCTTGCGATTGGATCCTAAGTATTATAACCCCGTTGTCTCAAATCTTCATTTGAAATTTTCGACTAGCTTATTTTTATTATGGATAATAATCCATATCATTCTTCTTTTTTTTCTTTTTTTTCTTAACAGTAGATATCATCTACGACAAGACCAAAAAGAATGAGCTACTGATGTACTTGCACGTTCATCAACATTTTCGTCAAATCAAGGTTTTGATCAGTTCTTACTGCTCTAGTTCTAAGACCTTAAAGCTTGCTGCCTCCATAAATGGACTCCGCGCTGCACTTTCGCTCGCCTTCAACTATGAACCCTCCCGTTGCATCATATAAATAACAAGCTTCATCAAGATAACTATTCAAAATATTTTGGTCTGGCTTATTCATAATCGAGCACAATGGAAAGAAGGATGCGAATGGATTTGGGCATATTATCGTAGAAAGTCTCATAATCGACTCCTCCTTTGTATAGCCTGATACTAGTCATGCTTGAAAGTCTCCACTTTCCCATCCACACCTCTCTTTTCTTATAGATCCATTTGCACACAATGGGCCCGGGATCGACCTCAGAAGATTCATGTTCCCGCATTTAATCGGGAATACATAGATTCCATTTTCGCTCCCATGGCCGTTAGCCATTCGGTCCTTATCGATCATCCATTGCATGCTTGTGTTGACAATGGATCGTCATCACTAGTATCGCTACAACAACATTTGCTTCAATCGGGCCCCCCGTAGAGAATTGGTTAGCTTAGGAGTCCTCCCACTACTACCGAGGTGCAAACGACATCGTATAGATTTGTGCTTCCTTACGCTCCCCAAGAATTCAAGCATCGGTCGTGGTCCGATCTCGAACAGATCAGACTCCTAAGGCAACCGCTTCGAGGTTTGAAGCTCACAGTCATTTTCTAAGAAAAGGTAGCATTCACGATACAAATACTTTCTTATCTGAGGATCAGAACAAACCTCCCTCATGCCTGGGTAACCCAACAAATGCATATACTGCTCGCGCTCTAGCTTCCCAGCCTTTCCTTTCAAAGACATGTGTGTTGTACACCCCATACGGATATGACGGAGCTGGGTTACGAACACCATAACTTATGGGTGTGTGTTGGATAGACTTTGAGAACCATTTAAAATGTAGACCGCAGCTTGCAGCGATATCCCCATAAATGATATATAGTGCCAATGAGGAGTAGCTCATCATGTGACTCCAACCATGTCAAGCATTGTTCGATTTCTCTTTCGCCACGCCGCCTGGTTGTATGCTCCAAAGCCGTGAGTCAGATAAATGCCATGCCCAATTAGGTGATCCTCAACTCGTATCAAGGTATTCACCTCCTCTATCCGATCGAAGGCACAATAATGATTTACCTAGTCATTTACTTTTCCGCTAGAATTTCTTTTTTAAACTTTCCAAAAGTTTCTAGATTTCTTTGTATAAGGTAAACATACTTTGTTCTAGAATAGTTGTCAACGAAAGTGATCAAGTATTTCGTGAATCGCCTTCTGCTTCTACATTCGTATGGTCCGCAGACATCTAAATGTACAAGTTCAAGTGGTTCCTTTGCCCTAAAGCCCTTTGCTGAGAAAGATCTCTTAGTCATTTTGCCTTCCATACAAGATTCACAGACTGGAAGATAGCCAACTTTTAGCTCTTTTAAAGGACCATCCTTTACCAGTCTGTTAATCCTATCCAGGCTTATATGTCCTAACCTTAGGTGCCATAGGTACGTGTCATCATTATCAAGAGAATCTTGCTTTTAGGCTTAGGATGTTCTACTTAAATAGTTCAAGCAGTTAATAGCTGCTCGTTTGTTCGGGCCTTAAAATGTAGCCCATTTTCTATTATTTGCATGACAAATGTTTAAACCATTTCGAAATAAATAAATCTGATTATTATAAAACAGAAACGCCAACAGTAATTGTTCATACAACTTAGAAACTCGAAATCAAATTTCTCCTCGAATCCAGAATGCAATAAAACATTGCTCAAAAAACAGCGAAATTTATTCCTAATTCTAAACGGCAACACTCCCACTTCCAGAACCGCTTCACACTGCTGCCCCATTTCCGATCAACAACACGAGCACTCCCCATCAGAAGCTCCTGAATAACTAAGCATCTGCAAAGAAGAACAAATATGGTTAGTGGACCCTGAATCAATTATCCAGGATTGACTATCAACTTCCACTAGATTGGCTTCTAAAACCAATAAATCAAATTTACCTTACTTTTCTCCTGTCTGAGAGATACTTGCTGCGCTTTCTTCCAATGCCCATCGACCAAGAAGTTGGAAACATTTTCCTCGGGGCTTCTTTCTTTCGAGCCCTTCTTCTTATCGCGCTTAGAGAGCCTGGGCTTCTTCTTTGGTCTCCCTATGAAGGCACTTTATTGTTCTTCCTCTTTCTTCTATTGCTGGGAGGATGAGGCCTGTTTTAGCAACATTTGCTTTAGCCTTTGAAGTCCTCGTCGAGATGGCCTCCTGGCTGTTTGCAATTCATTCAAAGAATCGTTACATTGTAGTCCAATGAAATCATAAATATAGTTGCTGTGAATTGAAGGAAATCAGAGTGAGTGAATCCAAGATATACTCACTTGGGTGCTTTATCTATTATGGCCCCAAAACACTCATTTATATAATTAGCCATGTTCGAATATGGTCACGAATGTGAGTATTTTACTCATCTTCGCATTCATGTACTTTCTAGCAGCTTCATGATGCGATCGCTCGGAGCTGTTTCAAACATGTTTTGGAGGGAACCATAATCTCAATGGCGCCCATCCTCTCATGTTTTAGCCTAAGCACGCTTGGACACGCTGATCAGCATATAAGCCCTGGCTTGTTATCGCTTGAACTAACGCCTTATAGTTCTCAGACACTACAAATATGATTCACCGCAGTTCTCAGATGACATTCCTTAGTGAGAACAAATCTATTGTTCTGCGGCATCAGCACCTATATTATTAATATTTTTCCACTTTACAAAAATTATCGCCAAGTATGATTCATTCGCGAGTAAAGCAATTACATGGGTTTGAGGCGGCATTATTGCCGAAATTAAATAAAACGATTTATTACATGCAGCGTAAGAAACATCAAATATATTTTGAATAAGAACGTGATGCATGAATGGCTAGAAATTAAAACACATAAAACAAAATATCATCTAGTGTGTTAACCCACAATTATCCCGTCGTAGGGTAGGTCATAGTTTAATTGAACAAATTTGAGATTGTCTCAAATTAATAAATGAGACTCAAAATATCTCATATTTTTCCCTCATTTATTAACTACCTTTATTTTCTACACAAGATACACCAATCGCACTGTATCTTCTCGAGTGTGACCCATCAAGCCAGTTCTACCACTTAACCCAAGATTAAGTCGTAGGGTAGGTCAATCTCGAATACATCATCCAAAACCCCGGCCGATAGGAAGTGCAACGATGATACAGTTTTAGGTGGACACCCCTCTCCGAGGGGAGTGATGTAATCAAGGCATCACTGTGGCGCCACCTTAAAACCTCACTGTTGGACTAACGATGGGAGACCGAGGGCGGTTACTGCACACGCCCTTCTCCCACTAATATTTTAAACTATGTGTTTTTCTAGTTATAAAACATCATGTTTTATTATTATATCCTATAACACTACTAGTGATAAGAATCTAATTCTATTAAATAGGCGTATAGAGTTCAATCTAATTGGGCCTAGGTTTATTGGGCTTAAAAACTAATCCAATCTATTGGGCCTAACCAAATAGGTAAACCTAAACTCTCCATAGTGAAAAGGGCCTAATTAATCCAACTTTAAGTCCAAACATAGTCAGTCTATTGTTTATTTACCATCTTTTTTAACAAAAATCAATCATTTTATTAAAATTGAATAATCTAAAGTTAAACTACCTAACTATTAACCGCAAGCCCAAATTAAATTAAATTGAAATTACCAAGTTTAACTATTAAACTATATCCATTATTTAATTTATTATTCAAATAAGTAAATAAACAAATGATTCCTTAGTAGAACATGTTTCAAAGGATGGTATGGATGATAAGCAATATGGTGGGCATTCATGTATATATTGTTGATATGCATGGGCATGTGTTATTCAATCAACATCTCACACATTTGATAACATAAAGTAAATAAATAAATAAATAAAGCTGCCGAAAGGCTGGTATTTAATAATTACAACCTTTGGAAAAAAAAATGGAAAAAAAATATTTTAAATTACATAATGGGCTTCTTGCAATTACATAATTCCCAAAGTTGCTCCATCTTCATGTCCAAACCCGTTGTGTAATTTCCGGTCCATCAATAATAAAAATAAAAAAAATTAAAATAAAAAATATTACAAAAAATCCTATGCCAATAATGGCTTACACAAGATCTAGGGAAAATAAGAAAACCTAACCCAAAAACACCATATAATTAACGACCTCAATTCATCCATACACAAACACAAATAATCACATTAAATATGCCGTAATGCCCACTGCATGAATTAAGAAAACAATTTCCTTAAAATACAATAATATATATATATATATATATATATATATATATATATATATATATATATTAATATGCATTTATAATGACCGCCTGATACCAAGTGCGATGGAAATAAAATCAAAACGCAATGGCAAAACTAGCTGGGCAGGCTATTAATATAATGCATAATACACTCCTTTCCCAACACTTTTGATAAACCCAACAAAGAAGAGAAGATTTGATTAATATGTGTTTGCATGGGTTCCTACTACAGGAAGGATTAATATTTAAATGCAGTTTCATTCGTCGGAGCAAAAGGCAAAGTTGATCCATGCATCGCAAGCTACGTGTAGATACTAAAATCTTAGAGGTTTGTCAAACTCCATGAGGTAGAGATTTTTCCTACTTAGGTTATTTCTAACCTAAAGGTCATTTAATGGCTTGGGATTTGCTTTAGAGGTCGTAAGAGGTCAGAATGTTACTTCCAAATTTTTGGGTCGAGCGTAGGAATTTTTAGGAATTTTTGGATCATCAATACCAAAGTTGAATTCGATCATTTAGACAATCCTGAGAGGATTTTCAATTGTTTTCGGAAATCCGGGATTAGGGTTTGAGGTTTGGTTTTTGATCCCGGTATCTGATGTCTTTGGTTTTCATGCGCTGCTTTGGCATTTATTGTGAATTCACGACAAACCGCAGTGCGACCAAGAGGCGCTTCTATGTTATAATGGGTCCGAGATTCGGGGCCATTTTGTGTTTTTGTTGGCACAAATGATATGATAAAGAGAGGTAAACGCGTTAATATATACTTGCTTGACGATTAACATGGAAATTGTGATGAATGGAAATTATATAAGCTAAATATAATTATCCGAGATTTATAAATGTTGCATGTAGTTTCGATTGCGGTGCATGCGGGTACGACATAAAGGTGAAATGGCATGTTTGCTTTTCATATGTATGGTCACATTGGCGCCGAAGCCGGGTGTGGGTGCATGGTACCGTTTATTCACCACATTCGTGAATGATGTGAGTTTCGGAATTGACAACGTCCAAAATCGAGACTCACAGTTGTATAAAATAATAATAATAACAAATTTCGTGTGTTTAGGTGAAGCAAGATGGGGTAGATCCCCCCCAGGGTGAAAGACCCAAATTTTATTCTGGGTCATACATATGTATCCAACAATGAAAGTTCGCGAAAGTGTCGGAAACCCTAATTTTATTCTTGGTCAGACATATGTATCCAGCGATGAAAGTTCGTGAGTGCAGTGGAGGCGTCATGGGCCCGCTGCGAGACCTAAAATTTGCAACCTAAAATAAACATACCTGGACTTGATAAATTAAAATTGAACACTGAGTCATGATGACAAAGAAGACGATCGATGCACGAGAACCCGCTGATGGAAACAACCATCTCCATCATGAAATGAGAGTCACACTACACTCAACATCTCAATGCAGGATCATGATCAACACGGTGTTGCCAGATCTGAATGTCTCCCTCCGATTGCAGGTCTAGAGAATTTCATTGTTCGACCCTGATTGCGTAGATCCTTTAGGGCATAGGGTGTAAGATTTGAGATCAGCGCCTCACGAGAGGCCGTGACGGTGGGCGGTTATCATGGCCTTTAAAACATACTTATAAACATTTGTAAAGAATTGTAATTAAATTCTTTTCGACTATTGTATAAATAGCAGTCGAGTATGTAAATATGGTAAAGAGGGCCATGATCTGACTCTTACGAACTCCGTAAAGTGAGCGTTTGTTTTTATATTTTCAGATCAATGCAAACATGTCCTTAGCGATGTATATTGGGGGTATGGACATATGGACCCTATGGGGTAAATACTACTTTTGTTGAGATCCTAGATGGGTTATGATTATACTGTTATACAGCACAGGCCGGGCAGAGTCTCCTAACAAAGAGATCACCCATTTTTTTAAAAATATGGATCTCGATAACCTGGACACAACAATAGGTACTGTGTCACCCAAAATCCATAGAATTCCTCATGTTGGGATTCGTTGTCAATGGGACCCTTGGACTTAGGGTGTCACAGTTGACCGATGGAAGTGTTCTATAGGTAAATTTTAGCTATAAATTACCTACGGATTACCGACGGAATTTACCTATAAAAATATTTGAAGATTATCCTTAATCATACTTAATTTATCATACTGAAAAACAATCTTAAGACATGTATATTATTGTTTATTTAATTTTTTAAATATCTCCATAAATTTTAGATGATTTTTAACTTATCAATATTTTTGTCCATCATTTTATATATTAATATTAATATATATTATATATTATTTATTTTATTTGAATAATTTAGGTACTGAGAACTTATTTTTAACATTTTGCTAAGATTTTGACCTATTTTGGCCCATTTTAGTCCTGTGAAACTCGCATGGGCTGCTTAAAGTTCATCCAAATAAAAATGGGTCGATTTGTCTCGCCTTATCAGAACTCGAATGGGTTAACTCGAAATAGGTTAGGTCAAATTGCTTACCACTCTACTAAGAGAAACCCCTTCTCTTCCATCAGTTTCTTAATTTTTGTTTTCTCTTCAGTCTCCTCATGTTTAGCAACCCCTAATTCAGACGCTGCCTCCTCAAATCGCGATTTATTTATTTATAGCAATTAAAAGCAACCCGAACCCCAATTTCCCATTATTCTCTCACCCTCCATAATCAAAATAAGAAAACCTCTAAAGCGCCTCTTTTAGGGTCATTTTCATACCCAACCAAAATCATTTCTCTCGTATTCTTCTGAGCACTACTAGACGATTTCTGGCTCACATTATCGCAAGTGGAGTGATAGAGGTTTCGGAAACTCGGTTGCATTGTTGAATCAGTCATTGAAGAGCTCAAAGAAGGCTTCCTGGGCTCCCAATGCACCAGGTCGTGTATAGTCATCGATCTTCATTTTTCGTCGCCAAGTCTAGCATTTCCTAAAGTTTCAGAATAGAGGACCACTGGTGGTAAACAAAGCAACAGCATCCATCAAGTAATTTCTACCTAACCGAGAAAAGCGAAGATGTTTAAATATTAAGGATCAAGCCGACCGGTTTATTATGATCATAATATTCTTATGTAAGAGTAAGCTTATGCAAAACCCACTAGCAATCTTCAAAAGTGGATCACAAGTAAAAATCCAGGGCCTTCAACCTTTACAGATTCATAATCATTCACCGAGGAAAACTTCGCTAGAAATAACCCGTTATCAATCATTGCCTTAGGTCTCCATAGTGCTCTTATCCTTCTTAGAAGCATATTATCGTTGATATTCCTTCCTAACAGCTTGATTATTAGCATTGTCTCCATGCATGGTTTTCTAATTCTAGCCTTTTTCTCCTTCGACAAGATATTATTATTATAGGGTAGTCGTGGTCCTGACTCCTGTTCATCATCGTGTATCGGCTCCTCATAATCAGAATTCCAGTCCGATCCAAGTTGCTCTTGTCTCGATCCCCAAGCAAAAGATGTTGTTTTTGGTGTTTTCTCCCCATAATCTCAAAACTATTCTTCACTAGACTCAAGTCGCTTAACTTTATACTTCAACCATCAGATTGTCTTCTTCCTCCGACACAAGCCTGAACTCATTAATATGGAGTTATTTTTACATCTTTCAAAAAAAGGTTCTAAAACTAAAAATTTTTGTTGATAAATTAATTAATGTTAAACGATAATTTTTATTTTTATTTTTATTTAAGTGAAAAAAAAAATTATTCAATATAAAATATATTTAATTGAAGCTTTATTAAACATCAAGATAAAAATTTAATCTTTCATAAAAATGAATGATAATACTATGATATAGCCTTAAATTATATTTTTTATAAATATTACCAAATTATTAATTATGGATATTAATATTTTATGAAACAATAATAGATTTATTTTGTTTTTTTACAAGTGACATAATAGATTTATTTTATTAGAAATATATTGTAGTAATTTAAAAGTAATAAATTTTAGAACAATAACATCCAGTGAATCTTTAGAATGAGTCCTAAGAATAATTTATTACATTTTAACAAAATATTTAATTGCCAAAAAAAAAAAATTTACTACTATGCTCTCAAAAATTGTAATCATAATAATATTAACAAATAAACTCATAACCAAATTCTCAAAATTGTAAAATTTGAATTAAAGAAGGCGATATAATAAAAAAGCAAAAATGCAGGGACTTTAAAGCAAATAAATTGATTTAGGGTCTAGGGCTTCTTTAGAATAAAACCCTGAATGAAGCCTCCCGTCTTCACGCAGCCTCCTACAGCAGCACATAGGGTTCCATTTCAACAACTCTACACCTTATGGTAAATAACTCTTTTCTTCTTTCTTCTAATCTTCCTTCATCTCTGCTATCCATCTAGGCATTTTCTTTGCCGTAGACCTTGTGGATCGCCTTAATCTACATTTGGTTTTAATTTCAGTTTGTTTCCCTAGAAAGCTGGGGAAAACCTAAGAAATTTTAGTTTTGGATCTCATATTCTATGTACTATCTAGGCTTCATTTCCTGAGATTGAAAAACTTGAGCTAAATAAGACGAATAAATCGTGATTTTGCCCCTAAGGCATCCGTATTCTATAGATTGGATATGTTATTGCATAATGGTTGGTTTGAACATCAATGCATCAAATCTTCGCACAGCTCACTTATTCAGTTAGTGATGAGGACCTCAGAAACATTTTCGAAATTCTAGATGACTGGTGATTGCTTTATTTATCTATTACTTATAGATTGAAGATAACAACAAAGCGGTGAATATTAACTATTAATCATCTACGTTCAAACGTCATTAATATCGCGAAGACTCTCGCAAATGGTCGTACGATCACGAATATCACGCTATTACATTTACTGTCTATCATCGACAAATCTACTGACAAAATCGCATTGCTTGCTGTAACGATTTAAATGCCTATAGTATTGATACTACGATTTGATTAACTACAAAATCACCGATAAAATAGCTACAAAGTATATTCGTAGCAAATTACTGACAGAATATCGACGGAATGCCTATAAAAGTGGTTGCCAATTACCGACGGATTACCTACAAACTCACCAAAAAAATACCAACGGACTTTCCATAGGTAAATTACCGACAGATTATGTGAAACCCCGAGAAAATCTAATTTTCTGAAAAATGGCAAAATGGTAATTTCGGTCAAAATACGAAATTTTTTTAGATCTTGGATGACGAAACGGACTTCACCGTTGGAATCGTCTCGCGAAATCTAGCTACCACGTTGAATTTCGTTGAATTCCAAGCACAATCTAATTTCACGCCGAGGCACCATGTGTCGTGTCAGAAACGGGTTTAGGAGATACGTGATGTGACAAAGTCACCTACTACATGTACCCATGTGACACATGTTGCATGAGTAGAGAGAGGATGAGATGGATGGCCGAGATAGTGTTAAGTGTCAAAAATCAAGAAATGATTACAAATAATCATCGAAATGTTAAATGTATAAGACAAAACAATGAATAGTTATCTCCTCCATTTGAAAGGAGAAAACATGCAGTGGCTGGAATTTTCTGGTTTTAGAGAGAGAAGAGTTCTTCTAGATTTTCGCCAAGTCAGTTCTGACCGCTTGCTCTCGACGAGCAAGTAAAGATGTTCTACGCGCGAGGGCTACGCGGACACCGAGCTCAGCGGAGTTCACAACTCCAAGAGAGTGGATCTTTTCCTACTTGTGTTATTCTTGGCAGAGCCATGTAAATGGTTGGGGATGTTCGAGGGCTGGATTAGTTTCGTTTTCTGGCCTCCCAAAACATTTGAACTGAGCGGAAAAAATCCTCAGGGTCGTGAATGCCAACCCGAGGGTTTCACTGTTCACGGAATAGTGACGTGATTTTTGGTGTGATTTTATGATGTTGAGTGATTCAAAATGAATTGCTTGTGTGTGTTAATTAGCCCATGTGAGCTTAATTTTAGTGTTATTGATCGTGAATTACATAAATATGATTTATGTGGATTAATTATGTTTTTATATATTAAAGATGAGTTTGTCGATTAGCATCATGCATTCCATATGCAAGAAGGGGCACCTAGAATATTAGGAGTGAGTGTACGATATGAAATTGAAAGAAAACGAAAATGTTTAGAAAGGAATTTCAAAGAAGATTTTCCAAAGATCAAGCTGAGAGTTATCCAACATATCACTTTGGATGAGGACTATGATCTGCTTTCGAGAAATATCCATCAATTCGCCGAGGGTAGTCCAATGTAGATTACCTAAATTCGGCAGTGAGTTTTTGTGAACAAAAGCTTTGTTTTGAAAACTGGATATTTTACTCGCATTCGCTTGCATGTATGCAGGGAGCCTGGTGAGGACTCGACATGGATCGGGTCATGTAGACATTCGAGTAGGTTCATGTAATTGCTTGGATGTGAATGTTTGTCATGGCATGTGCACTTAGCGGGGAGTAACCCATGTAGGAAATTATTCTTACCGGGTTTTGCCTACCTTGTCGAGGATCACCATTTTAGGCATAAAGGAGGCATAAGAGGACGACGCCACTAGAGGCCGTATTTAGGTAAGGATAGCCAAAGTTATGGCTTTGGTAGAGACTTCCTCAGATAACATGTATTAGAAATTGTACATTTTAATATATGTTGAATTAAGAGTAATTTATTTAACTGAACTATTGTATGTATTGATGTATTTATGAGTATTGATGCAGGCCCAAGTGGCCATTATTTTACTCGCATGGACCTCGTGGTGGTCATTGTTAATTGTTGGGACAGTTTTGTACCTTGGGTAGAGCTCCCGTACAAAAGGAGACCCGCCCGATTATGAGTGGTGCCTGCCACCTCGACATTCACGAGTATTCCGCAGGTCGACGTGGAGTTATCAACGAGACACCCCTGGGCTTTCTGGGGGCTCACAGCCTGGTATCGTGAGCTAGGCATACGAATACCAGGCTTGGGACTTAGGCTTAGGCCATAGTCATTAAAATGTAAGAACATCACAGATTAGTATAGCTCGATGTTGGATACTAGAGTTATAGCTAGCATCTGGTAGGTTAGGTATAATGGCTTACCTAGGACTCACGGAACGGGTTAGATCATGGACCTATGTAATGGTGAATGAAATGTGATGTGTGATTGGATTGTGTGTTGTATATGATTGGTGTGTATAATATGAGTGATGTGTGATCATGTGTTGTATGAATTGTGTGATTTGTGCTCGTGAGTAAGTATTAGGAGAAAATGTTGGAACACTAAGGTTTGTAACCTTAGGTGTTCGAGAATTTTTTGGAAAAATGGTCCAGAATTGAATGAAAAAAAATATATATATAATTTTCTAGACAGTAGTTCAAGTTTTGAACATAAACAAATTGTGTTGTGAAACTCTGGAAAAATTTTCCAATTTTTGCACAAGAAAAGGGTTGAAATTTAACTCATAAAATTTTGAATGTATTTAACCGCAGCTGGTCTAGGGCTATCAGATTTATGGAGTAGCAAGGAGGCTACTGGACATGAAAAAAAAAATGATGAGAAGAAAATTTTCTAAGGTTTTACAGTGTGTAAAACTGGAAGAAAAATAAATAAAATAAATTTTAATAAATTTATTTTGTTCTATTGGAAAATGAAAAAATAATAATAATAATAATAAATTTTGGGGTCTTCCAGTAGGTAAACAAATGAGAAAAAATTATGTGAAAAAAAGCAGAGATCGGATGGGCTATCGCCATTTGAGCGCCACGGCTACAATGGATTGTATTTGCGATTACTGTGCGGCAACCGGGCACAAACCGTTAGGGCCACGACATTCGGGCCACCGCTGCAGCGCTACGGAGTCACGCGCGCCTAGCTAGCGTAAAGGCGTCGCAATACAAAATTTTGTATCATGGCTAAAGGGTGACTTTGGGTCGCGATACAACGTGCCTGGGCCATGATACGACCGGGACACGCCATGACATAAGATTCATCATACGCGACACGACGCCGCAGCGGCGCGCTTACAAGGCCCAACGTGGCACGCGCAGTGGCCGCCCCACGATACAAATTTTTGTATCGTGACTGCGGGCTTAAGGCGTAGAGGCCGCGACACGACGCCATAGCGCGCGCTGCAGGTGCGGCGACACGGCAGACATGCCGCTACACGGCCGAGGGGGCAAAGGCGCTGCGGCAGCCGCAAGCAGCCTCGGGTTCAAGGTGTATCCCGGTGCACCCAACCCGCCCCTCACTCAGTAATCGCTCGAATAACGTTGGGACATCATTCATGAACACTATTCATAAGCACTGTTCACGAGGTTTTCAAAAATAATAAATAAATAAATAAAATAAAATAAAATAAATTTTTTGTTGAAATAAAATAAAATAAAATAAAATTTTTTGTTGAAATAAAATAAAATAAAATAAAATTTTTTGTTGTTGTTAAATATGATTTAATATATGGAATTAATTGTCTTACATTACCTATGAATGCATGGACATAGTGTATAAAATTTTACGGAATGTGAATAGTGTCTCGAGGCTGCGGTTTACTAGAGATACTCGCTTTGAATATTAACTTGCCATTCGATGTGCATGGCTAGTCAAGGGCGAACGCAGGGTCGCTCCACGAGGTATCGGGTCGTGCACCATCGGCTTTTGACCACAGCCCTTTACCGAGGCCGTGAGGATTAGGCCGCCACTATCGCACGTGCATGCGCACAGCGAGCCAGATGCTAAACGACCTCCAAATGGGCGAAGCACATCGTCCTCCAAACGGTTAGAGTGAGGAGTGGGACTTGTGGTCGGACGACTATGACCACAGAGGGAGAGGTAGATGTTATGCGAGGCATCCAAGATATGGGTGTTGGTACTAAGAGGAAGGAAGATCCATCTTATTCCAACCTAGGAAATAAGCAGAAGACTTCTATTTCGCAAGGATATCCAGATGTGGCTAAGGTCATCGTGACTAAGGCTGACGGGACATTTAGTCAGCAGGCGATGATGTGTTATTGGCGCCAACAAATTAGACACTTTCGACGAGATTGTCCACAGAGGCAGGGATCCCAAGGTTATGGGACACCCATCCCAATCATCAAGTGAGACGTTAGGCTACAATGATTTGGCAGATTATGTGCTACCATTGCCAAGAATTCTGATTATTATTACGAGGAGTGGATCACTTAGAGACAAAAAGGATCCTGTGGTTTCAGGGACATTACAAATTCCAATCGGCGGTAGAACAGGAGAGGACACAGTTTGTTCCTCCACCCCTTAGTATGGGTTAAAGGAACCAATTTCAGTCTCGGGGTGCTATACAAACACCTTCGGCAGCACAAATGGGCCAGAGGGGCTAGAGTGTGGATCGAGGTCAGGTACAGGGCTCACAGGCCGGAACTTCTAGTCAAGCAGGGCAGACGATATGTTATTTATGTCGACAGCTTGGGCATATGAGACGAGATTGCCCTAGGAGGCAGAGGTCTCATGGTACCACAGCCGAGCATACGTATGTACCGATATGCATGGCACGCTTCTACTCTTGCAATTGTTGACTAGAGTAGCGTTTAAATCGGATTTATCATATTCATTCATTAATGCATCTCAGGTGACAGACTGGGACTTAGAGGTCGAGGCCTTTAGAGTAGTTCATGTGTGGATGTTCTTCCCTGGTGGATGTAGTAGAGTTAACTGATAGGTCGATTGTGAGTTAGAGATCTTTAGACTGCCATGGTGGACCTCGAGCCTGCCGGCGTGGTGCACTAAGATAGATCATTCACCACTTCGCGAAAGGTAAGGAGTTTGTTCGAATTACGCCTAATGAAGACTCATAGTTCAAATCAGAAATGAAGAGTAATTAATGTGTATCGGGGCAGCAAGAAGGGGGTCGTTAATCCCCTCATGTGAAAAAGCCTGGAGTTAGGGTGAAGGAGACCCGTGGTAGTATCCGAAAGGTCCTATGTGGGTGCGAGAGACCCGGGGAGATATCCCGAATTTCTATGTGGGTGTAAGAGACCAGGGGAGATATCCGAAATTTTTGTGTGAGTGTAAGAGACCTGGGGAGATATCCCGAATTTCTGTGTGGGTGTAAGAGACCCGAGGAGATATCCCAAATTTCTGTGTGGGTGTAAAAGACTCGGGGAGCTATCCCAAATTTCTGTGTTGGTGTAAGTTACCCGGGAGATATCCCAAATTTCTGTGTGGGTGTAAGAGAACCAAGGAGCTATCCCAAATTTCTGTGTGGGTGTAAGAGACCCGTGGAGTTATCCGAAATTTCTGTGTGGGTGTTAGAGACCCATGGAGTTATCCAAAATTTCTATGTGGGTGTAAGAGACCCGAGGAGATATCCGAAATTTCTGTGTGGGCGTAAGAGACCCGTGGAGATATCCGAAATTTTTGTGTGGGTGTAAGAGACCCATGGAGATATCCGAAATTTCTGTGTGGATGTAAGAGGCTCGCAGTGTAGGCCGAAAAGTTATGTTGCCCGAGAGAGGAAACACACGGTCATGTTATCACGAAGACTTAGAGTTGAGTGATAGGAGTCGGGAGTGACTCAAGATTGCTACTATTCCGCGATCGCATCGCACTTCAGAAATGAGCGACAGAGCCTGAACACCCTGGAATGAAAACACACCGGTCATGGTTATTACGTGACTGAGTTGAGGATAGGAGGTAGTGGAGTGACTAGAGATTTGGATACCCATTGGAAATTGCATTAGGTGTTGGCGAGCTCAGAAGGGCCTCAGATATGGATGTCATCCATGACATGGATTAGGTCGATTTATCTACTGGTTGTCGCGATCGTGGACTCGGGAAGGCCGGGCCGCTGCACACTAAGCAAGGATTGTGTAAGGTTACGTATGCATGTGGTTGGAGGCGTATGTGCATGGAATTTCAGGACGAAATTCTTTTAAGGGGGGAAGAATGTGAAACCTCGAGAAAATCAAATTTTCTAAAAAATGGCAAAATGGTAATTTCCGTCAAAATCCATAATTTTTCTAGATCTTGATGACGTAAACTGACCACCATCGAATCGCCTCGCGAAATCTAGCTACCACGCCAAATTTCGAGACGCTTGAATTTCACATTTTCGAGGCAATCGGTGTTCGGTGTCAGAAACTGCTCGAGAGACATGTGATGTGAAAAAAGTCACCTACTACATGTACCCATGTGACACATGTTGCATGAGTAGAGAGAGGATGAGATGGATGGCTGAAATTGTGCAAAATGTCAAAAATCAAGAAAAGGGACACATTGGGAATTATTGGAAATGTTAAATGTATAAGACAAAACAATGAATAGTTATCTCCTCCATTTGAAAGGAGAAAATGTGCAGCTGGCCGAATTGGGTTTTGCAGAGGAGAAAGAGTCTTCTCTCTGGGGATTTTCTGGTCTGCTCGGAACAAACGCCTGCTTCGATTTTGTTAGCAAAGAGTTCTTATTCAACGCGCATGGCGCTACTCGACATCGATTTGGTGGAGTTCCGACAACTCCAAGAGGTAGGGATCTTTCCCTACTTGTAAGTCCTTGGCTAAGATGTAAAATGGTTGGGGGATGTCTACAGGGTTGGATTAAATTGCGGTTTTCTGGGCCTTAAACATTTGAACCGAGTGGAAAATCATCATAGGCTATGAACAATGCCAACCCGAGGGTTTCACTGTTCACGTGAATAGTGACGTGATTTTTGGTGTGGAGTTTTATGATGTTGGAGCATTCAAAATGAATTTGCCATGTTGCACTCATCATGAGTTTAATTTGTGTTATTATTGATTGCGGAATTTGCATAAATATAATTTATATGGATTAATTATGGTTTTATATATTAGCATGGAGTTTGTTGGATACCATGCATTCCAGATATGCAAGTAGGCACCCAGAATATTAGGAGTGAGTGCATGACATGAAATTGAAAGAAAAACGAAAATGTTTATGAAAAGAATTTCAAGGAAGATTTTCCAAAGAATTGCCTTGGAGAGTTATCCAACAGATCACTTCGGATGAGGACAATGACTGTTTCAGAGAAATATCCAGCAATTCACCTCGGAGGGTAGTCTAATGTATTTACCGAAATTCGGTGGTGAGTTTTCTCAGAACAAAAGCTGTTTTGAAAACCGGATATTTTACTCAAGATTCGCTGACGTGAGGGAGTCGGTGAGGACTCCTGACACGGGATCAGCCATGTAGACATTCGAGTAGGTTCATGTAATTGCTTGAATGTGATTGTTTGTCGCGGTACGTGCACTTAGGTGAGGAGTAACCCATGTAGGAAATTATTCTATTGCTTTGCTCACTCCCGTCGAGGATCTACTTCCTGTGCACAGGAGTGTGAGCAAGAGGATTCGCGCCTCACTAGAGGCCGCATTTAGAAGGAAAGCCGCTGCGGGCTGTAGAGACTTTTGTATAACATGTATTAGAAATTGTACATTTTAATATATGTTGAATTCAGAGTAATTTATTAACTCTTGAACTATTGTATATAGTTGATGTATTTTGTGGGTATTAATGCAAAGGCCCAAGTGGCCATTATTTTACTCGCATGTGGACCCTGTGAGGTCATTGTTAATTGTCGGGACAGTTTTGTACTGGGGTAGAGCTCCCGTACAGCTGAGACTCTGCCCGATTCTTGAGTGGTGTTCCAAGTTACCCGATTATCCACGAGTATTCCGTGTGTCGACGGATTGTCAATGAGACACCTCAGGCTTTGGGGAGTCATGACATCTTCAATTTTGCCTGTGATTTCGTCCCCCACTTTGTAGATTTCCCTCAACTTTTCCACAATTTACTGACGGAATTTCCGTAGGTAATTTACCTACGGATTGATTTTCCTTCGGTAATTTATTTACCTATGCCACAACAACTGATGAAATATAGTTGTCGGTATTCCGTAGGTAAATTTAATTATCAATGGAATTTTTATATTTCCTACAGAATTTTCCGTAGGTAAATTGTCAATTTGTTGTAGTGTTTTAATCAAATGCTTGTTCATAGTTTTATAATTTCATAAATAAGAGCAAGAAAATCAAATAATATTTCAATGCCTAATAAAATTTAAGTTTTGTCAATAATATTCTCTCTCAAAAAAAAATGTCATTATGTTTTGTGAAACCCCTGAAAATCCAAAGTTTTGGATAAAGGGTAAAATGGTAATTGATGTTAGAAAATCAGGATTTTTCTAGATATCGAATGATAAAACATACTTCACTGTTAATCTATTTCTCGGCAAAATATACTAATACCATAATTTTCGCTGATTCTCAGAGTCTAAACTGTACATTTTTCGAGGAGTAAGGTGTCGGATGACAAGGCATGAGCCAGTGGGATTTAGCCACACCAATCCCTAAGAGAGTGACATTTCGCAAAGCCATGTGTTCTACTAAAAGGATGGCTCACACAAGCCACACGTGAGCATTTATTACAAAGGAAATAAAGAAATAAGGAATAAAGATGGAAAAATCAAGAGCCACATAAGCTTCGCTTTGAGGAAATGTGAGGAATCGCTTCTAACTGATAATGGTCAATAATGATCCAAAGGGAGAAGAAATTCCAAGAGAAAATGAGGAGAAGAGAAAATGAAGGGGAGATGAGATGAGAAAAGGAAAGGAAAAGAAAAGCATAAAGGAAAGGAAAGAGAGGAAAGAGATAAAGAAAGAAAGAAAACATTTCGTAGAGAGAAAAGAAAGGAAAATGAGAAAGAAGGAAAGGGAAAAGGAAGATTTCCCGGCCTTCTGGTGGTCTAAGTTCGACAGTCCGAAGACTAAAGTTGGCGCACGCAGCTTGATCTATATGTGGATACCAAAAAGTTGGAGTTTCAACAAACTCCACAAGGTAGGGAATTTTCCTACTCGGTTTATTTTTAGCCTAAAGGCCATATAATGGTATGGGTCAGTTTCAAAATAGACAATGCAGGATTCATTTCAAGATGATGTATTCAAATGGTGGAGTTTCACAAACTCCCAAGGTAGGAAATTTTCCTACTCGGTTTATTTTTAGCCTAAAGGCCATATAATGGTATGGGTTATTTCAAAGCCTGACAAATGTGTGATTTTAGTCTCAAGATGGTGGGTTTAATGCAAAATTTATGATCGCTTTTTCTGGCAACTGGGACCCGGGGTTTTGAAGGGACGGGTATTCGAACCGGTTTGGTTCTGGACCATTGGGAAAATGTGTGCACTTCTGTTGTGGGCCGTTTTTGATCATTTATGGCGGTTTCTGAGTGGTTTGATCTTGAGGCTGTCTAATTTTCCTCCTAACCATGATCGTGTTTTAATACACTTCACAATAATTATCCTAATTGAGTTATTCCAAATGTTCGGGGGTGGCCAGATTTTATAGAGAACATATCTCCTTGAAATAGTATATCCAAAATTCCAAACACTTAAGTGCCTCATAAATTATCTGTAAAGTGTGCAGCACGCTTATGGTGTAAAGAAATTCTTAGACAAAATTGTCATTTTCCGATTGTTAACCCTCCAACTCTGATGGTCATAACTTCTTCGTCCGAACTCCGCTTTGATGTTCTCGACTCTATGTGGAAAGACCCATTGAGTTAGATTCCATCCACATGCCTATGAGGCAGTAACAGATCAGCAATCCTTGCTAAAGCCTATGTTTTACACCCAAGTGTGCGGTGTTGTTTCAGGTCAGGTAGATAAATAGTTTGGTTTGGTTTGATTTTATTTATCGTACTTCGGCATGTCAGGAAGCTATCAGACGTATAACTGCCGCTGAGTTGTACCTTCTAATACATTGAATAATGATTAACGCTTAGTCATGGAAATTTGATGTATGGATACGGAACCAAACTGGTGCATGTTGTGAAGGAACCGTGAGGTACCCTCGCTGGATGGGTCTATGATCGTGACCTTGTCATGTTATGGCTTAAGTGGAATAACATGTCAGATGAAAAGTATCATGTTAGTATATGCTATTTGATGTATTAACATGGATTGTATGGATGTAAATTATATTTAAAAATTATAATTATTCATGGTGTATTAATGTCATGTAGTACCTATATATACATGTAATATAAGAAATGCATTGCATCATGTACTTCATATGCACGGTCACATCGCACAAGCTCGCAGTGTGGGTGCATGGTGTTGAGTATTCACCGGTGTTGGTGAATGGGTCGTGAGCTCGAAAAATGGGACAAAATCCAAGGTTGAGACTCATGAAGGTGTAAATTGATCAAAATGATAAATTACATGTTTCGGCGTACAAGTCAGTAGATCCCCTAGTAAGAAAGACCCCAAATACATTCATTGCGACATGATTCCCGGCAATGTAAGTTTCATGGAAAATATTGGAAAGACGTACGCGCCCTACGCCTGAAAACCCAAAAATCAGGTCTACAAAAGGAAAGAAAATCGTGATTTGATAAATTAAAAGATTAGGTTGTCTGATGGCTGAGCCAGAAGTCAACACTAATGACTGGTTTTCACTGGCATTCCAGGTGTGAGGGAGTCGGCCGGGATCGTGTTGTGAGCATGAGGGGTCGATTCATGCATGATTACGTAACATTTTACGTATTATTGCATAAATTGTATAGAAATGTGACGACGTTTTACGTATACATTGCATGTGTGATTTTGTGTGGGAGTAACCTCGTGGAGATTATCACGGCTTTATCTACCCTGTCACCCCTTCGGCATTGTGTCTAATAGTGTGTGGTCGACTCAAGATATGGATGAGAGCCGGAGGTTCATATGATACCTTTTGCCGGTATGGGTATGATTTGTGCAATGGACTATTACTTAAATAGTCTGTCATATATTTTTGTATATTTGTGAATTAAATATGCATGAATAGATCTCAATACATAAGACAAATGAGTGTGATATCAGACAATCCGATATCCATGTGCTTCGTTGTGTCGACATTAACAACTAGACTTCCTGAGATGGGTGGGTGTCACATGTTTAATATGCATGGACAAGATTTTTAAGAAGTTTTGTTATTATCTTTGGTATGCAGGGACGATATCTTTTAAAAAGTTTTGTCATTATGTTTGATATGGATGGACAAGATCTTTGAGAAAATTGCTTCCTATTTTTCCAAAATCAATACATTAGAGACATATCTACTAGCAAAATATCTATTAATAATTTATTTATGACATGTTTGATTCCAAAAAATTTAAGGGAAAATGTAAAGGAAGGAAAATAGGGAGGAAAAGTAAAGAAAAAAAATGAAGGAAAATAAAGATATAATTGAATCTAACATATTATTTTTATTTATCACTTTAAACCAATTTTATTTATTTTAACTCTCCAATATAAAGATTAAATAATGTAAAAATATATAATTTTTTTAAAATTTTTTTATTAGATAATCAAATATAAGAAAATCATTCCTTAATCATTTTTGGGAACTATACACAACCTTAAAATTATCTATAACAAAACTCTTCCTCACATGGTTGACAAAGTTTAAGATTCATGTAAAAACTAACTTGTGGGTTTATTCTAAAAATTGAATATAATTGCTATGGGAGCTGTTCGTTTATCCGTTTGTTCTTGGAATTTGGAGGCGATTTCTCATATCTTGTTAATTAATTATTGGGTAAATGGCTAAATTAAATTCAAAATGATGAAAAGAATAAACTTTTTTCAAGGCAACACACTACTTGGGCTACAAGAATGGCTTTCTATCATGAGCTAAGTTGGAATCAATAAATCAGAAGCAGCCATTACATGACATGGACTTTTAGTTTTAAAAAGGTTACACACAGTAAATAACAATCGTTTATATTTTATAGGCATGGTAAGATCGAATTTCATGTTTGTTTTGTATGGGGATTTGTTTTTTTTTTTTTCATTAATATCAACATCATATTTGACATAAAATTCTAGAAACTGTAAGATAAGGGACGAAGAATTGATGATGTGATCGTCGGTAGCAAATAAAGTAATAACTTGCTAATTGATTCTTCACATAAATTTCATAATTTTTTTGTATATCTTTGGGATCAAGTGAGAATGGATGTTATTTTCCATTACAAATATTTTTTGACATTTTTCTGATGACAGGTTTTTTTGATAGTTTACAATAAGGTGATACTTTCTTATTACTTTTTTTTTTTACAAAGCAATACATCCACTGTACGTACGTGATTCCAAATAATTTGCTATGCCATAATTGAAAACCTTTGACATAAAAATGCAGGTTTAACATGTACTTTCACAAGATAGTACATGTAACTCAAGATAGGAAGGAACTAAGGGGCATAGATAAGTAGCTCAAGGTTTAACATGCCTTGCAGAAACAAAGACATCACTTTCAACCTGTACCAAAATTTGAGAATAATTTAATGTTACTGGCAATTATGCTTTCAGATTAGACTAAAAACAAAGAATTCTTTAACTTTTTCTTATATCAACCTGAATTTCAAACTTTTAGTTTCCTCCAATATTTATTTCGTAGAAATATATTTCAATCACAATTTCTATTTATTATTATTATTGGGTAAGAAAATGAAACTCTTCTTGCAATATAATAGCTTTATTCTCATCTGAAAATTGTGATTCTAATAAAAGGCATATATAGCATGACTAATTACTTATTAGTTATTACAACAAGAGGAGGTTTGTACTATCAACATATTTGTTGGACAAGAATATTCATTAAGAGTTCCTATTTATTAATTTTTTAAAAATTGAAATAGAGAAAGAGAACAAAAATAAAAAATAAAATTTGCATACATATTTAAAAATTAAATAAATAAAAGAAGTCAGAAACTATACAAAAATAATTGTTGATTTTAAATCTATCTTTTCTTCCCTTTTAGCTATTTTTCCTTTTTTATTTTCTTTCTTCAAAATTTTTAATAATAAAAAATAGCCTAAAAGTTTTTGTTTTCTATTAGCTAACCAAAATTTTAATTTTAATGAGTATTATTAGTATAATAAGAACTTTATAGAATATAGAAAATCCACACTAACCGAAACGAAATTGATAATAAAAATGTTCATTTTATAATATTAAACTATTTCAATAAAATAGGTAGCTTAGTTAAGGTTTAAATGACTTACATTTAAAAGAAAGTTCAGTAATAATTTTTAAGACAACTCTAAAATAGTAGACAGCAGAATTTACAAATCATATCATTATATCAGTCATTATATTTTAACTACATAACATGTTTGAGAGGTTGACGGAATGAATCCAAATTCAACTCAAATTTATTTGATACTTAATTTGAGTGAGAAAAAAAAACATAAATGCATAAATACAAAAAAGTGATAAGTTTATTAAATAACACTTAGGTAACGTTTGTTTGACTTTAATGCCGGTGCCAAATAGCTTTCAAAGATTGTTGTTTTTTTTTTTTTAAATTTCACAACTTATTGTTGAAATTTTTTTAAAAAGTTCTGAATATAAAAGTTAAAATATTTGGCTTTTCTATTCAGAAAAGTTATTTCATAAAAATAATAAAACTCAATCATTGTCCAACAAGTTACAAAGAAATTAACAATATACACTACAGTGATAACAACTGTGAGGATTTGGGAATGGGGTTTTCTCCCATCCCGACCCTAGCCGCTTATTTTTTCTTTAATTCATAAACTTTCTCTCATTTAAAAATTAAAAAGTAATTTACGAGATTTTTAGGTACTCTCAAACTCGCCTGCTTATTTTATTTTTATTTTTATTTTTTAATTTAATTTTTTTATATTTGCTTTTTTATTTTTATTATATTAAAATTAATATTTTTCATAAAAATAAAAATATTATGAATTTTTATAAATTATTTATTAAAAAACATTATAATTATAATAATTATTATTTATATTAAAGTATAAAAAATAAAATAATAAAAATTATTTTTGAAATATAATCTGATTCGGGCTTATTATTATTATTTTTCTGATATTATGCCTTCATATTTGCTTTCATTCATTCATTTCTACCTAAACAATTTATTTCCTTTTCAACTTCACTTTAGTTTTAAGAATGAACTTAATCCAAGCCATTTCCTGACTTTCGAGATTTTCTTAAAAATCTCGGCCCCTATAGTCACCGGCAACTTATCACCTACAAAAAATCTGGGAAAATTTCCCCATTGCCTCGACCCGACGAAATCCTCGGGTCGGCAGATTTCACGAGACGAATTTAACGACACAATTCCGGCTTGGCCATTCGAGATCTAGAGAATTTTCTAAGCTTCCTAACCCTACGACAATTTATTATTTTATTAACATTTTCGCCATTTTAAAAATTTCTAATTTTCGGGTTTACAAAGAGTAACAATACCTCGAACCTGCCTCGATTTGAGAAAATAAACCCAAACCTCGTTAAACCCGATTAAAATTAAATTAAACTTAGGTTATTAAGAGCGAGGCGGACGGAACCTAAAATAATATGTCCTGCTACATCCCTTTACTCACTACCAAATGTTAAAAACAACTTAATACTTAATGCTATTAAGTACTATTCAACATTAAGCTCAAAAAAAGTTCTATTCAGCATTAAGTAAAAAAAACAAACACCACCTTAATGATATGATTTAATGAAAATTATGATTTACTGGTCCACCCCGACAAAATCATGACAAATTATGAGAGAGCGAAAAGAGGATTCACACCACTCAGGTTGTAAATTTTTCCGTGATAAAACAAGACCAGATCATGTGTTCAGATCATGCACTAAGGCAAAGCGCTTCCGTGCATGGTTAATAGCGACTCCCCGAGACACCCAACACCTCCCCTTCAACGATTGGCTTTGCTGGAATTTGAATACATGCCACCTGAAGGATGTAACACCTGGGTAAATTTGGACTTTAAGACGATGAAATGAACCTCATCGTTAGGTTCGTCTCGTAAAGTCTAGTTACCTATGCAAATTTCGTCGAATTATGAATAGAATGATTTTTGCATTTTTCGAGGTAACAGGTGTCTGGTGACCCTGAAAGTGGGCATTTTAAAACAATTCTAGAAGTTGGAAACTTGATGAATTCATACAAAAAATTGTTTGAACTTAAACCAAATGAAGCCAAATGAGTGGGTGACACATGGCGTGATGACACATGCCATGTGACTCATGCCATGGTGACACTTGGCATGATGAGGGCCAAGTGTCATGGCTAGAGATCGCTGGGGGTTTGAGGAGGTGGATGAGAGCGAGCGGAGGAGAGAAGAAATATCTCTTGCTGGTCTTGGCGGTGGAGAGAAACAAAGGGAAGAAAAGAGAGAAAGAAAGAGAGGAAGAAGGAGAGAAAGAGAAGGGAAATGAGAGAAAGGAAGATTCGATAGCTTCTTCCTCTAATTTCCAGCGTTCCGACGGTTGGAGTTCGTCAGGTCGAGAGTTAAAGCTCGTCTACATGACGAGGACTACACTCCAAGAGGTAGAGATTCTTCCTCATTTGGTTTATTTCCACCCTAAGGGCTTTTTGGCTTGATTTTCATAGGGCTACCCTATTTTGACCCTACACCCTGCCCTCAGTTTGGGGCTGGTTTTCAGTTAGGCTTCCAAATCATCTAAATTGGACATCTACAGCTCGAGTTATGGTCCCTTTCCCGGGACTGCCACAGCTTAGGTTGTTTAACAGTTTGTGTCCAAATTTTAGGCTTGGTTTGCAATTGAGAAACAGAGGGATTTTGGGCTCGTGTTCTTCATAGAAGTTGTAGCTGCATATGTGAACTTGATGTTAGGCATTTGAATCATCTAAATTAGACCTTTATAGCTCAAGTTATGGTCTCTTTCCCGGAACTGCCACTACTTAGGTTGTTTAAGAGTTTGTGGGACAGAATAATAGCATGTTTTGTGGTTTTATTTGAGCTTTTGCGGCCTATGTCAGGATCGCTTTGTGGTCAGTTTCATGGCCTGCTTGTAATCGCCTTGCGGACTATTTCCTGCCGTATTTGGGACCCGTTTAGGACTGACATCGAGCTGAGTTCAGAACTGTCTCGTGGCTTGTGTATGGCTAGTTTGTGGCCAGTTATGATTGGTGGTGTGGTCTAGTTCCAGCTTATATATGGCTAGCCTTGAGGCCATTGTGTAGACTATTTTGTGGGCATGTCTATGCCACAGTTAGTCTTGTGGATCAAGGTTGTCATTGCTTGAGTTTTGAATGACATGCTTGGTAGTAATCAATTGAATGTTAATATATATGTGTTTGAATATATTGACATTGAGATGATTGCTGTGTTGGAAATTATATGCTCATAATATAATTGTTCATGTAGCATTCATGATATATGTTGCATGGTATAACATGCAATGGTGCATTGCATTGCATATGCATGAGGGCATTGCATTGAATGGGTGTGAGTACATGATTATGATCAATCACCATACTTGGTGATTGATGGGTGGGCTCGGTACCGTTAGACGATGTTCAATAGAGTCGCACGGTCGCATGACGTGGAAAAACGTGTGGTGGGTACTTGCAAGAAGGTTTAGACATCCCCTCGGGTGAAAGACCGAGATTGGTTCATACACTCCAATGGTGAAAGTTTAAAAAGTGTAGGAAGGTGTGTGGAGTCCTGCGGTGAGACCCCAAAAATCTGCTACCCACGAAACACACGGTTTTGGTTTTAAAAAGATCATTTGAATGACGTTATCCATAAAAAAGTTTTGTTTTATAAACAAACGACTTTTTTTATCCAAAGTGTTCATTTGGATACAATTCATCAATGACGGTTTATTCATTGGCATTCGCATTGTGTGGTAGGAGTCGATGAGGACTTAAGGCATGGTACATGATTGAGTCTCATCTCATTTCATGGCATGACATGTAGGATTCCATAGTCGAAAGGGCATATGTTTTTACTTGGAATGTGAAGGTGGAACATGACTATTGCATGTGCACTTAGGGAGGAAGTAGCCTCTGTATGAAGTTTTTTTATTGGGCGTTGCTCACCCTATAAAGGAAAATATTTCAGGTGCGGAATAGACACTAGTGGATGATGCCCATTCGAGGCCGCAATTGTGAAGAAAGCTGATATGTGGCTTTTAATATCCTTTTTGTAAAATGTTTTGAAACAATCTAACTTGTAATTTTATTATGCACGAAAGTTGTAATTAAACTCTTATAGGCCGTTTTAAATTATGACCTTGCATAGTTCAAATGAAAATGGATAAATGGAATCAAAGTGGCCATTTAGTTGTTCACTCTATGGGTTCTGATAAATGGGACATAGTAATGTGGTATCCGGTTACCCGATATCCACGAGTTTTCACAGGTTGATGGTTAGTCAATGCACTTAGGTTTTAGAACGCCACCGTTGTACGAGCTCAGGTTTGCGATTACTTGGGTTACGGGCATGGGTCTGTAATTACTGCATTCATTGTGCATTTAATGTTTAGTGCTAAATATGCTACCTGATTGTGTGTTATGTGTTGTGTGAATTATATACATGGTAAAAAGTATATGGAAAAAGAGAAACACTAGGGTTAGAAAACTTAACCTTGGGGTTTCGGAAAAAGAACGAACATGATAGTTCGGGATATTGAGGGGTCTATTAGTGGTTGGCACAAGCACTACTAGTTAGACGAGGAGAGAAATCTCGATGTTTAAACTTGACTACCATTCTTGGATACCCTGTAATACTCTATTGTTATTTGACATATGTAGATGGCTAATCGAGGAAGAGGACGTCGTGGCGGTGGGTGGAGTAACAACCCACAACCACCAGCCATTGACTAACAAGCCTTCATAGAGGCTATTGGTGTTACAACTGCTACTATTGCACAGGCAAGTGTTGTGGCTACCACCATTGCACAGGCTAGTGCAACTGGGAGCCAGGGAGGGCCAAGTAACCTCTAAAGGTTCAAGGCACACCATTCTCCAACCTTCAGGGGAGGAGGGGATCTAATGGTAGTTGATCATTAGTTCAGCTAAGTCGGAAAAATTATGGAAGCTATGGAGATCACCTCCGATGCCACTAAGATAAAGTTAATTGCATTCCAGCTAAAGGGCAAATCCCAAGTGTGGTGGGATTGGGTCAAAGCCTCGAGGGCTTAGAGGCGATGACATGGGAAGAGTTTTGTGAGCTCTTCATGGGCTAGTTTTTCCTAGCATCTGCTCGACATGCAAAAGCTCGAGATTTTGCAAAAGGGGCCACAAACATAGCAAAAGTGCATAAATTTGAGGATGGTCTAAAATTGTCCATCTGGGGAAAATGTGGGATTTCTCCTACAAGACATGGATTTGATGGTCAGGACAGCTATGGCCATTAAGAGAGACGTAAATGACGCATGGAACATCTGGGATGCAGGTGTTAAAAATAAGATGAGGGAAAGCCAACCTTCTTCTTCTAGTTTAGGAATGAAACAAAGGAGTTCTATTGCGCAAGGGTTTCAAGGACAGGGCCAGGGCTATCAGAGCCAAGGCCAGGGTCGATCATCCCAAGGAGGGAGACATTTCAAGGCGCCTAGCTAGCCAGTGCATGGAACATGTTTCTATTGCCACCAGCCTGGACACATGAGACAGGATTGCCCTTAAAAGTAGGGATCCCAGAATTATGGGACACCCCGGTCCCAGCCATCGCAGGATGTTCATTGCATCTCCTGCTTGTTCCTCCCTACCCCACCA
Source organism: Tetrastigma voinierianum (assembly GCA_016808115.1). NCBI lineage: Eukaryota > Viridiplantae > Streptophyta > Magnoliopsida > Vitales > Vitaceae > Tetrastigma > Tetrastigma voinierianum. Next base: position 323,339 of record JAEQBH010001812.1, read on the forward strand.
TGGGCCAAGGGAACCAAAGATCAACCTGTGGAACTACACAAGTCCCCTACCACTTCACAATCAAATGACTTTATCATGCATGGCCCAGTTTGCGTCAGTACTCCACGGCTGCACTTTACACTCAGGGGTGTGTCTACACCATCACACCTCAATATGCGGTTGTAGATCAATCGGTTATTCAGGGTTCATTTCTGCTCTTTAGCTTGTGGGCAAGAGTACTATTTGATTATGGTGCATCACATTCTTTTATTCTTGCATCATGTGTGGAAGCTTACCAGAGGTTAAAACCTCGGAAAAGTCATCAGACAGAATTTCCCTGTGAACTGTAAGGTGAGTGTTGATCGCACATGTCGGATTGTGAGCGGTAGACCGCGACCGCTTCATCGCGACCTAGTCGACATGTCGGGGCTCGATACATCCTGATGGATTGGTCGACAAAGACACCGAGCTCGCTATTAATTGTGATCATTCGAGTTACTACCTACACACCGGATGATGTCATGTTATGGCTCGTGGGGATAAGACTATATATGCCCCAACCTGTAATGATTCTAGATGGCACCAGAAAGCATGGGTTGGCTAGTAAGTCTGTTCTATAACTGAGGCGAGACAAGAGTTATTCACCAGAAGGTTTGTATATGAGGATGTTTTTTTGACAAACCACCGGATTATCTTCAAGATTAGAATGTAGACTTCACACCAGTCATGGTCACGCCTACCCCCATCCCACCTAGGCGGAGCGAGGGGGAGGCGCGACTCGGTACCGAACTAGACTCTTAATTCGCTGCATTGGCAAACTGTGTCTTATAAACTAAATCAAAATAACATATCCAAAGATACAAAATACAAAATAAAACTACCACCGTAGTGGTGTTTACAGTGTCATATACATCATGTGTCCCAGTCCTACTTACATATTAAAACTATATACGACATTTATATGGTCAGAAACACTGGAACCCATCGTGACGGAACTTTAACAAAAAGCAGCCCAGCTGTATATGGAAGATCATGGATCGTCCCCTCCTCTCCTCAGACCTACAGTGATTGAAAACCCGTGCTAAGCTTTACGCTTAGTGGAAACATATGTCTTATGAATATACAAACATTATAGTAAGCAGATACGCATTGGCTGTCGAATTTTCATGAATTCATATAATAAAAACTATAATACACATATGTACTACAACAATTATGTTATCCAGACTCCACAGGAGCTACAAAGCTTATAATTTATACTTTAGCAGACTTATACTTGTGCCAGGCAAAATCTATAGGCAAGATTTAACTTATACTTATACAAGAGGAAATTCGTAGGTGCATCCGAGCTAAACGATGTCCATTTACTTGAATCTCATTCGTTATTCGACTTTATCATATAACTATTGAATACCGTACCAAAGAATAAGAAATAAGTAGGACACGCACAATGCGACTCAAATGCATCAGATGAAGAATCTGAGTCGAAGACAGCAGAGTGTTTAAGACCGATCGAACGCTCTCGCTTCATCGCAATAAAAAGTGTCAGAACACCAGCGTGAGGCCAAGCATCGATCAAAACAACCGCCCACGCGTGAATGTATGTCATAGCACTAGTAGGCGCCAAACACCAATCGTAATGTGCCACGGTCGCACAAAATGTCGAGCACCAGCAGAATGCCAAGCACCGATCGCACGTGTCCGCCACGCAATGTATGGTCAGAAGACTAGTAGAGGTCGGCGACTCAAGAGGAGTGCCAAGCACCGATCAACGTCCGCCACGCATTAGAAGTGTCATAAGATTAGTAGGCGCCGCTGTCAATTAGAGACGGCTCGCCCACGCCGTGAACGGTATGTCGTGGTCGCCCATCACCTAGTCTTGCATTCCTACAATTATATGTATTCGTGAACTTATTATCTGACGTAGGGCAATAAGTTTGCTCCACTTCTCAAACTCAAAATACCGAGGCACAGGCACGGCATTTTTCACTTAGTTTCATTCTTATTTGGATCCCCGTTAATCATTTATTAGGGTTCCTATACTCCCTCGATGTTTCACTTGAGCTAATAAATCTGGGGCAAATACCAAAAATCAGTATTTAGGAGTAAAGGGTACCTGCAGAGGCCACTTAGATTTGGTACCCACTCAATCAGTGTTCGTGAGTGCATCGAGCACACTTTGATGGCACCGGTACCATTTTGCCTCTCAAGATAATTGGTACGGTACCACCCCGTTGCATCCAGACGTAGCTGGAACCACCTGCAGCGGCAGATTTTGCCATTTTTACCTTACTTTTCTTTCTTAAACCTCCTCAATTTCATCCTACATCAAAAACCACCATGGAATCCCTCCATAACAACTCCACAAACACTTATAATGGTGGTTTAGAATTTCTTAAACCAAACCCTAGCCAGAATCCAAGGATTCATACCTAAAGTTCACAAATTCATAAAACCATAGAAATATGAAGGATTCCATATCTATTTGGATATGTTCAGTGGTTTTTTAAACCAACTTCCAACAAAACTAGGGTTATGATGAATCCCTTAACTAAACCCTAGGTTTGGAAACCATAGAAACCCTGCACAAAGTCCAAAATACATGATTCCATACAAAACCAGTAGTTCCATGAGTCTACATCTTCTTCTCTAGAATTTATGCCATTTCTATAAACGGCATATCCTCTTCAGATTATGACTTTTTCAGGTTCTCTTTTGACAAATTATAAATTGTCCTTGTGGTTCTTGTAAAATTTCCGGTTTCTCACTCGACAAGCTCTATTTAAATACGAAAATTCAAACCATAAGCCTACAAAATACCCTAAATCCACGCGCTGAGTCGAGATTTGTGAGGTATTTCTGGGTGTTATGGTCGCACCGGTACATCGCCTACTTCTGATGACTTCACATGAATGGCGCCTGCGTTGCAAGAACTCAAGGTCCACTACAAGAGAACTGCTGGACATGGTTTTATTAGACCGTTACTTCACTCGCGCTCCTGTTGTTTTCAAGAAGAAAGACAAGACCTTCTGGCTTTGCATAAACTATTAGCAGCTTGAATAGGTTACTTATTAAGAATAGTAATTGGCGAGATCGATTAGATTTATTTGATCACCGAGAGGGGCGCGGTTTACTTGGGATAGATCTCCGCACCGGTTACAATCAAGCTTGGAGGGTTAGGGGAGGAAGATATCCCTAGCATAGCAAGCAGATACGCATGTGGGTATTTCAGTTCACGTGATTCCATTCAGATTGACGAATGCTCCAGCGGCATTCATGGATCTCATGCATGGGGTGTTCCAACCTACTAAGATCAATTTGTTGTGGTATTAGTTGATGACATCTTGATCTACTCCAAGTCGAAGGAGGAACATGAGGGTCACTTGAGGATTGTTGACCCGCACTATATACCATCAAGCATGCCAATTCAATAAATGTGAATTTTAGCTTTATCGAGGTGAGATTCTTAGTGGCATGTGGTGCTCTGCCTTTTAGTGTATCTGCCAGACCCAGAAGGTTGAGGCAAAGCAGGAGTTGGGAGAGAACGGTTAGTCTTCGAGGATACACGCTTGTCAGATTAGCAAGGTATCACAAAGAGATTTATTAAGGACTTCTCCCATTAGCTGACATCTATGACTAGATCAACTTTAAGGAGTCAAGTTCGAGGATCCACTGTGTGAGAGGGCATTCCAAGAATTGAAGAAAAGGCTTACTTCAGTTCCTATTCTGATAGTCCCGGAAAGGGGACAGAGGTACATAGTGTATTATGATGCCTCTGAGGACGGGCTTGGATGTGTTTTGATGCACCGAAGCCGCGGCCTATGGTTCTCGCGCTTGAAGAACCACGAGCCGAGTTACCCCATCGCATGATACGGATTTGGCACCATTGTCTTACTTAAAGATTCGGGCGCCTACTCATCTATAGCGGTGAACACTTGAGGTGCTTTCTAGACCACAAGAGTCCGTAAGACATTTCTTTCACATCAGACCTCAATACGAGGCAAACGTTGGTGGATGGATTATTTGGAGGATTATGAATTCACTTTGAATTACCACCCTAGTAAAGCAAATGTGGTGGCTGATGCACTCAACTAGAAGTCACGGGGAATGTTGGCTAGTGTAGCCTTTCTGGCGGCAAGATGCGCGAGACGGTGGGACAATTTCTGATTGAACTTAGGGGTTAGGGCCTGCAGATACTTGGGAGTTTAGTGGCTACGCCTTCCCACCGAGCGTGAAAGTGATCAAGTCCTAGTGGATGCACACGTACATACCGCCCCATCGTGGATCGGGTAATCGTCAAAACAGTATAAAGGTCAGCCATTCACACGGATGGTAGACTTCAGTAGAAGGGAAGAGTTGTAGTTCCCCAATCGACATATCTAAGAGAGGAGATCCTCAAGGAGTTCCATTGCTCTTGTTTTTTTGTGCATCCAGATAGCACGAAGATGTACCATGATCTTCTATTCACCTGTATTATCGGGATGGATTTAAGAACCATGTCGAGAGTATGTTTGTCGATGTCTCATGTGTCATCAAAGTAATGGCACAAGAGGCCGCTGAAGATTACTCCAGCCATTGAGGCAAATTTGAGCGGAAGTAGGAACATGTCACGACGATTTTGTGACCCACTTTACTACCCGACATCGCGAGGGCATGACGCGGTGTGGGTGATAGTGGACTAGCTTATTAAGTAGGCACACTTTTTGGTTGTGCAGATGACCTTCATTAGGAAGGAATTCGTCAGGTTGTATAAACGGGAGATTGTCCAGTTACATGGAGTACCAGTATCTATTGTATAAAATCGGGATCCTAGGTTTACAACTCATTTTTGGAAGAGTTTCCAAAGAGCCATGGGAACATAATTGATGATAAGCACTGCCTTTCATCCCCTAACGAATGGTCAGTCAAAGAGGACCATCCAAATTTTAGAGGACATGCTTCGGGCATGTTGTAGACCCTCAATTTTGTCCCTCAGCACTTGCATTTATCCTTTGGGTGTCACACTCACCCATCGTTCTATATATAATTACTAGAGCCCTTAGGCTTGGGCTTCCTGTCTAATCTAAAGCGGCTTCAGATATAGTCCATTGAGTGCGTATGCAGTTCACTCTTAGAGGTCATCGTACTTTTTTGAAGTTATTGGCATCGTACACAGAAAGCAAGGGCCCCAAGGGTTTTAGCCTCTAATCGAGTTTATTGGAGTATGTCGACTCGTGAGCACTTGGGCTTAAGCTGATCACATCTCCTCATTCAAACTAGGAATTGAGGCCGTTCTTTTTTTGGATTCCTTACTCATTGAGAATAACTGAAAAATTTGAGAATTTTTAGTAATCGATCAGCCAGCCCACTGGATTTCAATTAGAAGTTCATTACTAGAGCTGGTTCGAATTTACACTAAGGCTTCTGAGCCACAGTATCTCCTCAACCAGATCTGAATCAAGGATGCTTTTTCAGTGATTTTTATTCTTCAAGGAATATTCTCAGAAAAATTCAGATTTTCTCTCAATCGGATCAACCAGTTGTGAACTATACAGTCGGTGCATTGGGCTACTTTGCGTGGCTTAATTTTGGTGGATTGTACCAAATCCTATATGGATCAGGCCCATAAGCCCCATACCACCAAGGCATGCTTGATCCAGTTTTGGACCATATTATGGTTGTTGCAACCCACCTTAAGGTCCAAATTGGATACTTGGTGGTTAAGCAAAGGAGTAAATGCGGCCACTATGGACCTTGGGAATAGATGAGTGCTTATAGCCTGGGAAGTTGACCGAAGGGGGTAGAGTTCCTATGGATCATGTGCAAAATGGAGTGGGCTCAGAGAGAGGGAGAGAGAAATAGAAGAAAAAACGTGGAGAGGTGATCAAAAAGGGAAGGGAGGAAGAAGAGAGAAAAAAGGGAGAAAAGGAGGAAAGAAGAGTTTATCTAACCGGGAGGCGTGGTCTCTTGTTTTCTTAAGAGGAGTTCGACGGATTTGAAAGAGGATACCAGGTTTTGGAAGCGGAAAGAAAGAAGAAAAAAGGGGGAATAGCCGTGAATCTTACAGGTACGACATTTATATGCTTCTCCCATTTCTTTTTTGCTTTTCTTTGCCTTTGTTGTTTGCGAACTCGTGTTAGGTGGTCACTAGGGACCGTTTGTGTCGGTTCTCAGTCATTCGGAGTTGGATTTGTAATCTGGTTGTTTTGTTGGATTCCTGACTCTTTAAGGAAGGTTCTGAAAAATTTTGAGAGCTCTTTCAATCGGATCGAACTGGTTGGGAAAACCAGATCAAATTCGGTTCATCAATTCGCTTGTCGAAACAACGCTTTGGGTCTTAAAATCGCTTGTGCTCTGGGTTTCGTCATTCGTAGCTCCGATTTGTACTTCGTTTGTTTTTAGATTCCTAACTCTTTGAGGAAGGTTTTGAAAATTTTGAGAGCTCCTTTCTCTCAACCGGATGGAACTGGTTGGGAAACCGTGATCACCATTCACTCGAATTCTAGTTTGTCGGGAACAAAGAGTTTGGGCCCTTGGCGCCGGCTTGTGTTGGTTCTCTGTCATTCGGAGTCGGATTTGTACTCCGTTTGTTTTGTTGGATTCCTGACTCTTTGAGGAAGGTTTGAAAAAATTTTAAGAGCCTCTCTCAACCAGCTGAACTGGTTGGGAAACCAAATCAGCCGTTCATCAATTCGCCATCGAATGTGCCATTGGGGTCTTCGTGTCGCTTTCAGGTTAGTTCTCGCCATTCGGAGTTGGTTTTCTACTTGATTTGTTTTTTTTTTATTCCTGACTCTCAGAGGAAGGTTTTGAAAAAATTTTGAGATTGGCCTCTCAACCGGGCCGAATCAAGCCGGGAAACCGATCAGCCAGCCTATCGTCTAAGCCCGAGTGGAAGTTTGGGTACTTTGTTTTGTTCAGGTTGTTTCTAGTCATTCGGTGTCGGAATTGTACACCGTTTGTATTTTTTGGTTTACTTACTCTGTAAGGAATGTTCTGAAAAATTTTCAGAATTATTCTCAACCGAATCGACCGGTTGGGGAACTGGATCAACCGGTTTTTCGAGTTTTGTAAGGGTCGTTCGATTTCAGTTTAATTGAACCTCATGACCTTTGTGAGTCCGGCCCATTCAATCCAGATCAGTGTAGGGCTATGTTTAGGGTCTGAAATGGGGTTTAGTTCGGGTTAATGTGGTTCAATTTTGGATTCTTAAGAATCAGGACCTATGCAGGTCCATGGGTGATTAGTTAAGCTCCAATAATATAGTGTTTTGTTGAGCCCGTTTCTTCGGGATGAATAGATATGGTTGCACAAGAGTGGTAGCATCAATGAGTGGTTGAGATGCCATGTATGGTTTCTCTTTGCTTCCTTTGCTTTTGATATCTAATTTTGAGAAATTATTGTACGCTCAAAATGTGCGACTAACTTTCCCTTGCAGCGCTTAATTAGGGACCCCATGTATGCGCCATTTGCCCTTTTGGTTGAGTGTTTTTAAGCATGCTAGATACCAATTAGGTTGGTCTGATCCAAGTTGTATGTTGTATGTTTAGCCTAGGAGACTATCTGATCTGTGATCCATATTCTCCCACATACCCAATTCACTAGTAGAGACCGAGTTTCGGGCCTAGAGGGGTGCTACCTCATATGAGGTACCTTCCCGATAGGTAATCTGATCCCCGGACCCAGAAATCTAGTTTTCGCGGATCGCTTTTTCCATACTTGAGTCATTGGGGTTTTTGTTCTTACTTGATTTTCCCCTTTATAAAATAACAACAAAAAGTAAGTGGCGACTCCAAAGAAAAACTGTTCCTCCTCGGGGATGGATTTTCTAAAATTCAAAAATCAACCCACAGTTTCTTTTCATTTAAAAGCGAATCGTGCCGGCCCGTGGATCGGGTAGGGTCCACACATGCGTTTTGGATCTTAAGGGTAGCTGGTAATTTACCCTTAGTGGAATTCACCTACAATAAGAATTATCAGGCAAGCATACAAATGGTAAACTATGAGGCACTTTATGGGAGGCCTTGTCGATCGGTTTGTAGAACGGGGGTGGGAGAGAGACCCTCTATGGGTTTAGACTTGGTTAGAGACACCTCTAAGAAGGTGGACTTGATACGGAATCATCTTCTCATGGCTCAGAGCCAACAGAAGAGCTACGCCAATAGACGGCGGCAACCTCTAGAGTTTGAGATGGGTGATCATGTCTTCTTGAAGGTGATGCCTAAAAGAGGAGTGGTCAGATTTGGCAAGCGAGGAAAATTGTCGTCGAGGTATATCGGGCCCTTCGAGGTACTTGAGAAGGTAGGTGAAGTTGCTTATTAAATGGCCATATCGCCAAGCTTACCGGGTGTTCATGTGGTATTCCATGTCTCCATGCTCCGAAAGTGCACTCCAAATCCGACCTACATAGCTGATCGGGGCGAAATACTTATTATTACGCAATGGAACCTTGAAAAGGTACCAGCGACGTATCATGGATAAATCGGATAAGGTTTTGCGACGCGAAGACATGAGGCCGCGGAAGGCGTTTTGTGGACAAAGACCGAAGTGTAAGAGGCAACATGGGAACGTGAAGACACTATTCATACCAACTATCTTTTCTTGTTTAAGGATGAAGGTATGTTTTATTAGTCCTTTGATATGATAATGACTGTGCACATGCATGTAATAGTATACATATATGGGTGTGAATTTCGGGATGAAATTCTTTTAAGAGGGAAAGAATGTAAAACCCAAGTAAATTTGGACTTGAAGACGATGAAACCAACCTCATTGTTAGGTTTGTCTCGTGAAGTCTAGTTTCCTAGGAAAATTTCATTGAAAACAAAATAAGCGAATTTTCTCGTTTTTCGAGGCAACTGGTGTCTGGTAGCCATAAAAGTGGGCATTTTAAGAAAATTCTGGAAGTTGGAAACTTGATGAATTCATACAAAAATGTTGTGTGAACTTAAACTAGAACAAAATAAAACAGTTCGAGGTAGAAAACGGAGCCAAATGAGTGGGTGACACATGGCATGATGACACATGCCATGTGACTCATGCCATGGTGACACTTGGCATGATGAGGGCCAAGCGTCATGGCTAGAAATCTCGGGGTTTGAGGAGAATGAAAGTGAAGGGAGAGAAGAAATATTCCCAACTAGTCTCTTGCTACTGAGAAACAAAGGGAAGAAAAGAGAGAAAGAAAGAGAGGAAGAAGAAAAGAAAGAGAAGGGAAATAATAGAAAAAAAGATCTGGTAGCTTCTTTCTTTGATTTCCAGCTTTACGATGGTTGGAGTTCATCGAGTCGAGAGTTAAAGTCCGTCTACGAGACGAGGGCTACGCTCCAAGAGGAAGGGATTCTTCCTCCTTTGGTTTATTTTCACCCTAAGGGTTGTTTGGATTGATTTTTATAGGGTTGCCTTGTTTTGACCCTATACTCGGCCCTCAGTTTTGGCTTGGTTTTCGGTTGGGAAACAGAGGGATTTTGGATTCATGTTCTTCATAGAAATTGTAGCTGCAACTATGAACTTGATGTTAGGCTTTTGAATCACCTAAATTGGACCTCTATAACTCAAGTTATGGTCCCTTTCCCAAGACTGCCACAGCTTAGGCTATTTAACAGTTTGTGGGACAAAATTATGGCATGTTTTGTGGTTTTATTTGGGGTTGTTTATGGCCTATGTTGAGACTACTTGGTGGCCGGTTTCATGGCCTGGTTGTAATCGGCCTCAGGACTGCTTTCAAACAAGATTCGGGACCGCTTTTGGGGATCGATTTCTGCCGAGTTCGAATTGTCCCGGTGGCTTCTGTGTATGCGCTCAGGGCGTGCTACGGATGGTGGTGTGGTCTAGTTCCAGCCTATTTATGGCTTGCCTTGAGGCCATTGTGTAGACTGTTTTGTGGGCATGTCTATGCCACAGTTGGTCTTGTGGATCAAGGTTGTCATTGCTTGGGTTTTGAATGACATGCTTGGTGGTAATTGATTGAATGTTAATATGTGTTTGAATATATTGACATTGAGATGATTGTTGGGTTGGAAATTATAAGCTCATAATATAATTGTCCATGTAGCCTTCATGATATATGTGGCATGATATAACATGCAATGGTGCATTGCATTGCATTGCATATGCACAGGGGCATCGCATTGAATGGGTGTGAGTTCATGATTATGATTAATCACCATACTTGGGGATTGATGGGTAGGCTCATTACCATTGGACGATGTCCAACAGAGCGGCACGCTCACATAACATGAAATTTGGGTCATCCACCCAACTCTAACACAAACAATAGCTTGGAATTTATGATCAATTCTGTTTGGGGTTTGACTGCAACTAGTAGTTGTTCCTTGGACACAAGTACCACCATAGACATGGTAAGATTAAAACAATAAAAAATGATAAGTGTCTATAATGTAGGCTTGGTTACATTAAGCTAGTTCTAAGCCTCTGCACCTATGGTCAAACAGTCCTTAGTAGGCCACTACATATGTATATATAAAGCGATGATCAGTACCTTTCATTTTCTTAATTGAGCATCAAAACATGTTCCCTTAGGAAAATATGCTTGCTTAACTTTCAGTAAAATAAATGTAAAAAATGCCATCTGCATATCAATGTGGCATGAGAGCACATGCAATTTTCTCGAATTAACTAATTACAAAAGCAAGCTTTCCTTGAAATTAGTTTAGTTTATTAGCATTAAGTTCACAACTGCTGTACTTGACCAAGTATGAAACATTCTAAGAGAGCCAGCTGGATTCCGCCTTGGCCATTTCAAGAAATATAAAATCAAATAAGAATAATATTGTTAGAAATAGTATATATAATTAATATAAGTAATTTATATATCTAAAATATCTAGGGTTTTGGTGTAGTTGACCGACATGCGCGACTAGAGACTAGTTTACTAATTAAATTAGCATAGTAATTAATTTTCATTGCACAACAAGGATTACACAACCTTTAGCCTTAGGGTAGAGGATAGGAAGATGCTGTTGTTCTAAAATGGAAACTAATGAAATCCCCTAAAGTAGTTTTGCAACAAAGTAGGAGTTTTGGGTCAAAATGGACTAATATTTGAAAAAAAAATATTACTTTTAGTTCATTCTACAAACATGTGTTCAATGTCAATGAGGCTTGGTTTAATGGTTAAGGATTGGGTAAGACATAATGAAGGGACCATATATGTTTGAGTTTCCATGAGAACAAAATACTATGAAGTTGTATTGCAAATTAAATAAATAAATGTAAAAAATAAAAATAAACATATATTCAATCTATCCCCTTCCATGCCACATAGGAGAGGGTTGAATAAAAGAAAAATTCGTGTTAAACTATAGTTGTCAACTACATAATCATTTTTGTATTAAAGTCGCAATTACTTATTACGGCTTCATTTTTTAACTAAAGTCACAATTGTTAACCATGGTTTCAATTTGTGGTGGGTATTAGCAAGAAAGGGTAAACATCCCATTAGGTGAAAGGCCCGAACTAGTTCATACACTCTAACGGTGAAACTAAAACGTGGTAAAGGCTACTGGAGGTCCTAAATTTCAAGGAGACCCTGAATCCACTACCCACAAAACACGCGATTTTGGTTATAAAAAAGATCATTTGAATGACGTTATCCATAAAAAGTTTTGGTTTATAAACAAACGAATTTTATTTCCAAAGTGTTCATTGGGGATACTATTCATCAATGACGATTTATCACACATTGGCATTCACATTATGTGGTGGGAGTCGGTGAGGACTTGGGGCATGGTATAGGATTGAGTCTCATCTCATTTTATGGCATGGTATATAGGATTCCATAGTCGAAAGGGCATATGTTTTTACTTGAAATGTGAAGGTGGAACATGACAATTGCATGTGCACTTAAGGGAGGAGTAGCCTCTATAGGAAGTTTTTCTACTGGACGTGGTTCACCCTATAAAGGAAAATATTTCAGGTATGGAACAGACACCGATGGACGGCACTCATTCGAAGCCGTAATTATGAAGAAAGTTGACATATGACTTTTAATAACCTTTTTGTAAAATGTTTTGGAACAATCTAACTTGTAGTTTTATTATGCACGAAAGTTGTAATTAAATCCTTATAGGCCGTTTTAAATTATGACCTTGCATGTTTCAAATGAAAATGGATAAATGGAACCGGAGTGGCCATTTAGTTGTTCACTATATGGGTTCTGGTAAATGGAACGTAGTAGTGTGGTATTGGGTTATCCGATATTCATAAGTTTCCGCAGGTTGACGGTTGGTCAATGGATCGCTGGGTTTTGGGGCATCACAAAGGAAGCGCATCGGAACTGGAAAAACCATTTCACGATATGCTTGTGGTGGCTCTGGGGTTGGCGGAACGAGGCTACTTTAAAAAACAAAGAACACACCACAGCGCCAAAAAGGTGCAAATGTCCAAGCTTATCTGGGCGGAGGTACACTCAGTGCTCACGAGCCAACATATCATGCATGAGGGAAAGCTCAAATATGAGACACTGGACCGGTTGGGGGGGCGGCCCGCTACTATGCGACCATGAGGGAAGATGGTTAGATGGGTTCTTAGCTCAATTCGGGACATGCTCGGTTGAAGCTAAACTATGGGCCTTAATTCCTGGGCTGCGTATTGCCTGAGAGAGGAGAATAAGCCAACTGGTAGTAGAAATTGATTCTCTCCTTGTTCATAAGTGGATGATGAAACCGATTGTAGGAACCACGAAACATCCCAGTCTGATCCAAAAATGTCATGACCTCTTAAGAAGGAACTAGACAGCCAACGTTCGACATGCATATAGGGAAAGAAATCAGGCAGCTGATTTTCTAGCTAGTCTCTCAATGGAACTTACCACCTCGGAAGTCATGAAATGCACAACCTACGTGGCATAGGTCGAATACTTCTGCAAGACCAAATGGGTTTTCTCTGGCCAAGGTTGTCCTATAAGAACTTGTGTGTGTTGTTAGGTTCCCCCTTCCGTTTGATTAAAAAAAAATGGAAATTATGATTTATGAATTATAGTTTATCGTATAATATTATAAATAAAAGAAAGAAACTAAAGCCGTGTCTGGCAATTATTTTTTAAAACAGTTATGCAAAATAGCTTTTATTTCTTATAAAAGAAGTGTTTGTTTGAAAATTTTAAATATTTTTTATATTTTATTTTTTTAAGTACGTTTTAAATTAAATTGTATATAATATTTTATTTTATAATTAGTATTTAATACTCATAAGCAACTAATTAATTGTTCTTGAGGTTCGAATCCTATAAGAACAAAGTACTACATAATGAATAGATGTAAAATACAAGTAATTATTTAATTTTTTTTTAAAATAGTAACTAATTAATTTTAGAAACTACATAAAAAAGCTTAAAAATTACAAAAAGATATATCCTGTTTTATATTTTAAAAGCAATCATTTAAAAACAGCTTTTTCTATTTTTATTTGAAAGGCGAGGACAAAATATGCATTGCATAAGAGATGAACCTTAAACTTTGACTTTTCAAACTATACTTTTTCCAAGACAACACACTGCTTGATCTCCAATAAAGGCCTTTTACCACGTAGATTCATTGAATTTAACATGAATTTATCACCATGTGTTTTATTTTTATTTTTAATTTTAACACATTATAATTTCAAAATAGTAAAGTATGTTACAAAAAACGAGAAAAAGTTATTAAAGATTTCCAAACTATGAACTTTACTCCTCATTCCCTATTGTGACAGGCAAAAGGAATTAATAAAATAGATAAGGAAAACACATGACTGAAATATATTACTACTCCATTTTATGCTTTTGATTTTGAAATAGATCTACAGTAGTGTTGCCAAAGAAGCAAATCTTAAAGGCAAATTAGAAAATATGTCGGCAATTGGCAGAATTAGTAATTAAGTTTCTATTGGAAGTCTCCTTTCATAAAATAACCTTATTCCACATGACTTGTATTTATAATTAGTCAAATTTATTGGATGCTATAAATTTACTTATGTTTATAAGGTCACATCTAATTATTCAAACATTAAGTACATTTTATATTGTTTTATATAATTTTTTTAAAAAATACTAATTTCTAGTTCAAAAATAATTAATTCATTGCTTTATTCACATTTTTATTATTTTGTTTTTTTACATTATTTTGTTGGCAACATGTAATAATTCAGATGCTTAAAGATTTTGAACTATATTTTATAATATAAATCACTACTTAAAAGTACAATAAACTGAAAAAAAAAAAAAAACCGAGGGTTTATCATGAAATATAGAGAAAACCGTTAATCATTATCAACCTTTCAACCAATTTTGCAAAATAGGACTGGTTATTTGACGAATATTGATCAAATTTCACAATTCTTTCATATTCAATAGTTTACCATATTTTGTTTTTCAATTTCCTCCAATATTTCTACTTGGTCTCATATTCTGCACATAATTTTTATTATAATAATTGACTATATAAGGAAAAATAAATATGGTACAATATAAATAGTTAATTCTCACACAAAAATGATGATCTTAATGAAATACTTTATATATGAGACTTTTTATCGAACATGTTTTTTATTTTTTTTATTTTGGTGCCGTGTCCAACTTTAAAAGCTATAAAAAATATTTAATCTTAACAATATTTCTCATTGAATATATAGATATTAATTTTTCTTAAGTTCAAACAGTGCTTTGAAGGACAAAAAAAGCAAAAAAAACAAAACCTCTTCCCAAAATCTTTAACCTTTTAAGTATAAAAAGATATGGTTTCAGCTTTGATGATGAAGAAAGACTTATTACTTGTATTGAGTATTATTTATATTATTGTATGTATATATATATATATATATATATATATATATATATATATATATATATATATATATATATATATATATATATATATATATATATATATATATATATATATATATTATTTAATTAATTTTGGAATATCTAAAAACTATTTATTTTGTCCACATGTATATTTCAATTGGTAAAACATTCAAAATTTAAAAATATAAGATATTTGGTTTACTATATTATAATAAAGTGTTTAATTGTCAAAGAAAAACTATTTATTTTATGTTGGGTGCCTAAATGATCGGTTTCAATTGCTCCGACACGATTCTCTGGTAGTGTTTGTTGACGTTGGATGAATAGTACCCATATAAGTGAATAGTACTGTATATGTGAATAGTACCTATAAAGGTGAATAGTACCCATATACATGAATAGTACATATATGTGAATAGTACTCGTATACGTGAAGAGTGCCTATACGAGAAAATAAATACAAAAATGAAGAACACCAGATTTACGTGGAAAACCCTTCAAGGTGAAGGGTAAAATCACGGGACAAACTCCAAACAATTCTTCACTATCATAAAGTAGTATACAGTACAACTCCTCTCAAGAATATACTGATCTTGGGTATACTCAAGAAATAGAGATAACCTCACACTCCCCCGGTGAGGAAATTTCTCAATTGAGAGCAACCTTCTCAATTGAGTTTCTCTCTATTTTTTTCTCTCACTTTCTCACCCTCTCCTCTTTGCTCCTTTCTTCTTCGGCAGATAAGAGATATATCAAATGCCTTCATCTTGCCTTCAATTTGTAGGCAAGGAAAGGAGAAAGCATCTCGGGAAAGGTGGCTCAATAAATGGAAATGGGGAGAAAAAGAAAAAAAAAAAAAAAATGAAGAAAATGGGGAACATGCTTTCATTTTATGGGAGACACAATTATGGGTATGGACCCCATCAAATCTCCCCCTCCAAACCCATGTATGCAACTGAAGGTAGAAGTCACCTTGGATCCTTAATGGGATTCCATGCCAGTGAGCTTGGAACATAACTCCAACTTTGCTCGGGACAACTTTCGGCCATCATGTCGCTGCATTCTGCTCTATGAATCTTCTCTCTTCAATTGGAATCATTTTACATTCGCATAAAGATCACGAATCCAAGGATATCCGACTCGATATGTTTTGTCCCGGGAGGATAGGGTGGCATTTTACTCAAGTCTAGTCATGACTGGGTCACACAATGTACTACATACTTATCTTGTTGCATACCCAGTTCTTTGAAAAAAACCTTTATCCATATTATCTCTTTTCTAGCTTCAGTGGCTACAACTATATACTCGGCCTCCGTTGTGGATAAAACCACACATTTTTGCAACTTAGATTGTTATGATATGGCTCCCCCTACAAAAGTAAACAAATAACCAGATGTAGATTTCTACCATCAAGGTCACCGGCCATATCTGCATCTGTGTAGCCTTCAAGAACTGGTTTTCCTTTTCCAAAACTTAAACAAGTTCCCCTTAGATATTTGAAGATCCACTTTACTACTTCCCAATGCTCTTTGCCAGGATTTTCTAGAAATCTGCTTAATACCCCTTTTGCATGAGCAATGTCTGGCCTTGTACATATAACATAGCATACATGAGACTTCCTACAACTGGCGAATATGAAATAGCGGCCATTTTCTTGTTTTCCTCTTTTGTTGAATGGCACGACGTCTTGCTGAATTTGAAATGAATACCAACAAAGCTTGTTAATCGGTTTTAGCCTCTTTCTCATAGCTGGATCTCTCAAGAATTCCCGTTTCCAATATATCCTTTCCTTTGAATGATACCACACTTCATTCTCTTCAGCCAACAGATCTTTCAAGAATGTCACAAAAGGTCGTGGTTATATAGCTTATGTGGTGGAGACAGGAAGGAGGGGACTATATTGGATGAGATCCTTTTAAGTTAGAGAGTTCCTGTATTTCCGTGATGATATCAAGTAGGATTACCTGTAAAGAGAGCGGAGTTCACTCATTGGATTTGATCCCTGTGGATCGAGCCCATTTCCATTCCTCCCATAGATGGCTCCCGGCAGAGTCAGAGGAGCTTACACCAATTGGAAGAATTGTTGCTAAGGGATTCATTAGACCGAGCATATCCCCATGGGGAGCTCCAGTTCTCTTCGCGTGGAAAAGAAAGATGGAGTTTATGTATGTATAGATTGATGTGCAGCTAAACAGAGTTACCATCCGCAATCGCATTCACTCCCTGGCGATCATGAGTTATTTGATCAACTCCAAGGATCTCAAGTATACTCCAAAATAGACTTGAGGTCGGGGTATCATCAGTTGAGAGTGCAGGAGAGTGATGTACCTAAAACTGCATTCAGGACTCGCTACGGGCATTATGAGTTTTTTGTGATGCTACTTGCCTTACTAATGCCCCAAAGAAAGCATGGATTTGATGAATGAAGTATTCCAAACAGATCCGATAGGTTCGCCATAGTTTCTATTGATGATAATTTTAGCATATCTCAGTAGTTCGCAGGAACATTCAGAGCACCTGAGGATTGTATTGTAGACCCTAAGGGAGAGACAATTATATGCCAAGTTGAGCAACATTCCTAGGTCATGTGATTTCAGCTGATGATGTGAGTGTGGATCCCCAGAAAATAGAAGCAGTGGTAAATTGGAAACCACCAAAGAATGTGTCAGAGGTCAGGAGCTTCCTTGGTTTAGCAGGGTACTACAGGAAGTTTGTTGAGGGGTTCTCCAAGATAGCAACCCCACTGACTAAGCTGACAAGGAAAGATGTTAAGTATGATTGGGTAGATGCCTGTCAAAAGAGTTTTGAGGAGTTGAGAGATAGATTGCCAACATCTCGGTCAGCTTTTACCTAATGGGAGAGATGGATTTGTTTAGAAGGTAGATGCTCAGGCAAGGCCTTGGTTGTGTTTTGATGCAAATGATAGGGTGATTGCATTATGCTCTAGACGTTTGAAGAAGCATGAGGAGAATTAATCTCTACACACGACTTAGAGCTACAGTTGTAATGTGGTTTGTACTAAAATATGGAGACATTATTTATATGGTGTTCTTTGTAGGATCTTTACAGATCATAAAAGTCTTCAATATATTTTCACCCAAAAAGAGTTAAACTTGAGGCAAAGAAGATGGTTTGAGTTGATTAAGGACTACGACGGTACTATCGAGTACCATCCAGGAAAAGCTAATGTCGTGAGCATATGCCCTCGAGCAGGTGACCGTGAGAATTCTCTTTTCGTCTCACATGAGATCAGCATTCTCTCCACTATTGGTGGATCTGAGAGCATTAGGGGTGATATTGGAGGTTGAGGATTCAGGAGCCTTGTTAGCTACGTTTCATGTTAGACCACTCCTAGTGGACCAGATTCTAGCAGGGCAATCACAGGATCCACAGATGATTAAGCTCAAGGAAGATATGGGAGAAGTTAAAAAAGAAAGGTGAGTTTCGCATTAGAGATGATGGCATGATAGTGAAGGGACAGAGAATGTGTAAAGCAGTGAGGCGCTGGCTAACTAAGAGAGAAATTATGGAAGAAGCACATCTGACCGCAGATGTTATGCATCCAGGTAGTACCAAGATGTATAGAACTTTGAAAGAACATTATTGGTGGAATGGGATGAAGAAAGAGATCGTGACTTTCGTTTCTAGGTGTCTAACTTGTCAACAGTGAAGAGCATCGAGGTCTCTGAAGATATGCCATTCTCATTCCAAGATGAAAATGGAAAAGATCACTGCGGATTTTGTTATATGTCTTCCACGACCAAAGGCAACATGATGCGATATGGGTGATAGTAGATCGATTAACGGTCCATTCATTTTCTACCGCTTAATGTTGAAGATTCATTGAAAAGTCAGCTGTTGTATGTAGACGAGATAGTGAGACTTCATGGGGTTCCAAAGCCGATAGTGTCGTGATCGAGACCCTGTGTTCACATCCGTGTTTTGGCCTAGTTTGCAAACAGCTGCTAGTACTGCTACATTTTGAAGATAAAGATTTCATCCTCGACTGATGGCCAATCAGAGAGGACTATTCAGACGTTAGAGGATATGTTGAGAGCTTGTGTAATGGAATTCAAAGGAAGTTGGGATACTCACTTAGCACTAATGGAGTTTGCCTACAACAATAACTATCAAGCCAGTATAGAAATGGCTCCATATGAAGCATTGTATGGCAGGAAATGTAAAAGACCTCAAAGCAGGCTGGACGAGGGTTGGGCGAGAGAAGATCAGTAGCCCCGAACTAGTACAGATCACTGCAGGAAGTGAAAGTTGTTCGTGATAACCCGAAGATAGCAAGAGATAGATGTAGTGCTTATGTGGATAACCGTCAGAGAGACTGCAAATTTATATATAAGGGACTCAAGTCTTTTGAAGATTTCACCTTGGAAAGGTGCAACGAGACTGGGGAAATCTGAGGCAAGCTTAGTCCGAGGTATATTGGACCTTATGAGATTGTGAGCAAAGTGGGGCCAGTAGCTTACAGATTGAAGTTACCCCCAGAGTTATCAAGGATTCATGATACTTTCCATGTGTCGATGTTAAGAAAATATATCCCAGATCCTTCACATGTATTGAGAGATAACCAAAGGCGCTTAAAGGAAAAATTTGACTTATGAGGAGACGCCCAGGCATTGTAGATCGCAAGGAACAGTGTCGTAGAAGCAATGTGATTCCATTAGTTAAAGTCTTATGGAAGAATCAAGAGAGGGAGGCAAAGCATTTGGGAGCCAGAGTCTGCATGCGCCATCAAGACTTCACTTATTTTCCGACGAGGTATTTTCCTTTCTTCTTCGAGTTTAGTTTATTCATTTGAGGACGAAATGTTCCTAAGGAGGGAGGATTTTGTAACACACCTCGTCCCGAGGTACAAAGAGCATGATATCAGAGGGGGGTGTATGGCAGAGTACCAAGTGTCATATTGTAGTATTTTGGAGACTAAAGTAGGAAATGAAAGTTTATGGAAACCGGAATTTGTGGTATTAAACCAAGGGTACAATTTTCATTTAGCAAAAAGATTATGAAAAGCAAAAATCATTAAGTTAGAGATGGGCCACAATACAAATAAATAAGTTACAATTGCAAAATTAAAAAGATAAGGATCTATTTGCAATTAAGGGAAATTATGACTAAAGGCCATGAGACAAAGCCAAAAATTTCATTCGGGTCTCATTCTCATTTTCTAGTGGTTCACGGTTTTGAGGAGGAGAGGAGAGAGCCAAGAGGGAGTAAGAGAAGCCAAGCATAGGCTGAGGAGAAGAAACTAAGAGCAAGGTATGTTTGTCTTAGATCATGTGTATTTTGATTCCTAGGCTTGGGTATGGAGATTGTGATTCTCCTTTGTCTAGGTTTTCAGGCAGAGCACATAAACCTTGAATTGTCAAGCAGGAGTAAACCCCAATTGGGAGAAAATAACCATGGAATCATCACAATTATGTGGTTTTAAAAAGAATTGGTGGACCTAGGTTGAGTTCTTGGATTTTCACCTAGGGTTTTTGTGGTTTGAGGTTCCAAAGCACCAATTCAAGTGTCAGGAGTTGTTTTGGATGATTTCCATGATATGTTTCGAGTTAGGAATTATAGAAGCAAAGGAAGTGAATTGGTATCAAAAGTGGGGAAAACAACAAAATCTAGGCAAAATTCGGAAGGTGTACCGGTACATGTATTAGTGTAGCAGACACCCCAACATGGCAAGGTACGGCATGTTCAGGTGTGTACACCCACTGGGGACGTAATGTGTACCCCAGACAGTCCGGGGTAAATTCGATACATGTGTCCCAAATGCCTGTAATGCTATGTTTTTTACAATGGTCTAATTCGTACACCGATAGTTTAGGAACCTTATTAAATGATTTAAGATAGGTTCGACAAGATTGGAAATGATTAAGATAGCCTGAATAGCGATTAGGACTCGACAAAACGCTGCGCCTTCAATGATATTCAAGTCAGAGCGATTAAGTCTAGGCATGTTGCCATGCGACATGCAGGCGATTAATATATCGTATCGCTTTCGAGTTGTGTGTTAAAAAAGCAAAGGCGGGGAATAGTGAACTGCGTCGCTTAGCAAGCAAAGAGGTGAGTGTTCTAACCTCATTTTCCAAATAATGAAGGTATTATTATAATTATAAACCGTTTTACACTGGTATTACATGGTTTTGATTTCTCAAACCATTTTCAAGAAGCAAGCAATCAGCCAGAAGTAGCGAATGGTTCGATGCATCCAATCATACCTTATGTTGAAAAGCAAGCAATGGTTTTGACTTAAACCATAATTGGAAAAGCAATGGTCGGAGTTAAACCATAATTGCAAAAGTAAGCAAATGGTTTTGATTTAAGCCAAGGATGAATGAAAGTAAATGTTTTGAATTTATTAAAACCATTAAGAAAGGCAATGGTTTAAATTATAAAACCATTTTTCAAAAGCAAGCAAGCAAAGAATGAATAAGTAAAATAGGCTCAAGTGCGAGCTATACTTTTGGTGACACGTACCGAGCACAGTTTTTAACTAAATTATGGTGATGGCGACACGAGGTCAATTCCACCATATTCACCGGAAAAAGGTGATGCGGACAAAGGTCCTTCCACCGGCACGGTTGAGTTAAGTTCCCGTGTTCACTAGGGTACAATAAAAAAAATAGCCTCCAGTGGTTGATGTTTACAAGCATGATATATGAAGCTTGAAAATCAACTATTGGTTCCCGGTCGCCTAGGCTTGAGAAGCTTTAAAGCAAACGTTGAGCCAGCCCTCGCTTAGATTTCAAAACCCATCGTTGATTTAAGCCCCGTGATTTTAAAGAAACGATTATTCTCAAATTCTGCTTATTGAAGATAATGTTGGAGCATAGTTCGCTTTTTATGAAAGTTTTTAGAAACTTTAAAGAAAAGGTTTTAAAGGTTTTAAGAACTTTTTCAAGTTAAGATGTACAAGCAAGCAAGAAAAAAATTATGAGAAGTTTTATAGACTTAAGCAAGCAAGAAAGAAGAGTTTTACAAGCTTTTAAAGAAAAGCAAAATAAAGTGCAAGGCACAAAAGCAAGAAGCAAAGAAAAGTTTTAGAAACTTTTAAAGAAGCAAAGCAAAGCTTCCAGTAACATTAAAGAGTTTTGTTAGCTTTGAGGTTTTCCGAAAAGCAAACCTTATAAAGACACTCATCGAGCTCGCTTAGCCTATTGTTTTGTATTTAAAACATTTTCCAGTGCAGTGCGCAAGACCTTTAGACACAATAGAGTTTGTCGACATCGGTATAAGTCTTTGTGTATTAATTATATTTTAGTAGAACATACTTTGAATTTGTATAATGGGACATATATGTACATAGAGTGGTTGGGAGAATGTGTTGGTATGGTTGCCATTTTTGGATATAGTGTAAATTGGATGTATCGGGATTTGGAATTAGACTATGTGCGTCGTCATGCTGCTTTGAGATTTTCCATTTGCTGAATTTTACCAAATCTAAACTAAAAATAAAAGAAAAATTTTATAGGAGGTTTTAGCAAACAATGCGACCGCTTCCACAGGAAATTTCTAGTCGTTGAGGAATGGCAGTTTGGGGATTTCTATGGAGTGTCGACACGCCCCGCGCGGAAGAGGAGTGGGGAGTATGTCGACAATATACTAAGGCTTGACAAATCTTGCTAAAGCGGCTTGTGGATGCCTGGCTCCTAGTTCACTTGAGACCCTTATGCTATAATAGAGAAAATGAGAACATGTTAGAACATATATGCATGTTTTTGAGTATCAATTAGACCATCAAGTTCACTTGTGAGGTTGAAATCAAGACGATATCCCACAAATTAGTAAGTTATGACTAGTTTTTCTTTTCCCCTTTTTACCTAATATTGGAAATTTAGCTCTGAATCAAAGTCATAAGAACTTCAATGTTGAACCATGATGATTGAAGGCACCTCATAGCTCCACTGAGTCCAAAGGAGATCATCCAAATTGTTCCATCTGTATTAATGCTGGGAAACAATTATGTTCCATTAAGATCAAACTATATTATGGGATTGTACTTATACATGAAAAAAAAACCCAATAAAACTAAATGGAAATGAAGAAAATCCCAAGAAATGGTTACAGATAATGTTGGGATTCAACAATCACCAATTTGAAAGAACTGAAGTTTCTAGCTTTGGATTAGGAAGGAGACTAGATAGAAGAACCATCAGTTCAAACGACCGCATTTCCAAGCTGTTCAATTTCATGGAAATAAATAAACTGCATTAAAATATTTAGAGACAAGGAATACAAATTGAGATATTGGGACTCTATTGTTATTTTCTTGTTAGAGATCACATGGAGCATTAAGAAATGGGAATTTACCAGACCATGCCAGCAGAAGGAATAGCAAGTCTATGAAAATCATGGATATTATGCATGGCCTCCTTTGATAATCCAGTCCTAGTTTTCGAGCAAGAAAACGAAAATCTGACATATAATGCCAGCAACAAAACATTTATCCAATAGGATATACTATTTGCCAAAGCAGCACCTTTACTTCCAAGGCTAGATTTGAAAACAAGAAGGCAACACACCAGAAGATGGACTAAAGTTGTAATTCCAGAGATTACCATCATTAGGAAGACAATGTTTGTGTTTGCAAGAATTTGACTAGACATTGAAGGAGGCCATAGGCAAACAGGCTTGGGACCATGAAACGAGCATAAGTTTTAGCTTCTTGTGATATCTCAGGTTCTTGACCCACAACCATTAGAATGGTTCCTGTATATGCCCAAATGATAGAAAAAGGTATGCTAACAAGGAGAAGAATAAGCATGGCCCTCTGCTTGTGTACACCAAGTAGATGGTATTGCTTTGCTCCATATGACTGCCAAAATAGGTATCCCAATGCGCACACCTGTCCCCATCCTGTTTCAATAAAAAGAAAAATGGGAACAAATTCAACATTTTCCTTACTTTTTGGGAGAATGACAAAAACAACTTGTATGCAACCAAATACAACTGAATAAATAAAGTCAATAATTTGTGTTCTAGCAGCTGAAAGACTAAAGGCTTCGTTTCGATCTCATGTAACATAGAGGAAAAAAGAACAAAGTGCTTAAAATAACTTTATGATATATTTTCGGTCTTCCTCTCCTGTTCTGTACAAATAAGAAAAACAGAGTCAAACAACTGGAAACAAATTCTACAATAACAAAAATGGAAAAGTGAGCTGAAAAGTGCAGACTCATCATGGAAAAAAGATAAATCCCATTACGGCTAAGAAAATTAAGTCCACACCAGTCCTTCCTGAATTGGCCAAGTCTACCACTTGTTCTATACACAAAACATGAACAAATAACAAAATCTGTATATTAGGTCTGTCCAAAGTCCCACTTCTGATGGAGTGGGAAGGATCATGAGTTGATGAGCATGGGCAACATTTAATTAATATGAGATTTTTTAGGGGAGAAGCCAAAAAACAAAACCATGAGGTATTAGACCCAAAATCGACTATCATATATTGGAGGAAGGGTGTAATTATTCAAACCGCGACAGAAGCTTAACTATGTGGATGCCTGTGGAATATCCTCATTTTACATGATATGTTTGTACCACGTGTGCCTCACATGATGTGGTGTATGTACTCGTTAGCATTAGTAGGTTGTTTTCTTGGTTTTGCTTCTAGAGGTTTCTTCTTTGTTGTATATAGGACTGGTGCTCTGTTCCCAAATTAACGATCTTTGTGCGATATGAAAATTGTATGGTTTCTTTTTTTATCATGGTATCATAGTAGGCACAAAGGAGAAAAGTGTGAAAGAAATTTTTTTCTTCTTTCAAACCAAACAGAGTAAGTAGATATGAAATAGATGAAAATAAGGGGGATGAATGGGGATCAAGAATCCAAATCTAGTCACGTGGTCTCTGGAAATCTCAAAGAAACTAGTAATGAAAATAAAGAGAGACGAAGAGGAGATGATATATCTCTCATCTACAAAAGAAGAAAGGAGCAAAGAGGAGAGGGTGAGAAAGTGAGAAAAAAATAGAGAGAAACTCAATTGAAAAGGTTCCTCTCAACTGAGGAATTTCCTCACCGGAGGAGTGTGAGGTTATCTCTATTTCTTGAGTATACCCAAGATCAGTATATTCTTGGGAGGAGTTGTACTGTATACTATTTAATTTATGATAGTAAAGAATTGTTTGAAGTTTGTTTTGTGATTTTTCCCTTCACCTTGAAAGGTTTTCCAAGTAAATTTGGTGTTCTTCATTTCTATATTTATTTTCTCGTATAGGCACTCTTCACGTATATGAGTACTATTTACATTACATACTATTCATGTATATGGGTACTATTCACATATACGAACTATTCATGTATATGGGTACTATTCACCTTTATAGGTACTATTTACATATACTGGTACTAATCATCCAACGATCAACAAACACTACTAGAGAGTAGTATCGGAGCAATAGAAACCAATCATTTAGGCACCCAACATAAAATAAATAGTTTTTCTTAGACAATTAAACATTTTATTATAATATAGTAAACCAAATATCTTATCTTTTTAAACTTTGAATATTTTACCAATTGAAATATACATATGAACAAAATAAATAGTTTTTAGATATTCCAAAATTAATTAAAATAATATATATATATCTATAATATAATACAAGTAATAAGTACTCTTGGAAAGTTTATCTTTTTTATTCTTTTTGTCCCTTCAAAAACACTATTTTGAACTTAAGAAAATTAATATCTATATATTCAATGAGAAATATTGTTAGATTAAATATTTTTATAGCTTTCAAAGTTGGACACGGCACCAAAATAAAAAAAATAATAAACATGTTCGATCAAAAGTCTCATATATAAAGTATTTCATTAAGATCATCATTTTTGTGTGAGAATTAACTATTTATAATGAACCATATTTATTTTTCCTTATTTAGTCAATTATTATAATAAAAAAATTATGTGCAGAATATGAGAACAAGTAAAAATATTGGAGGAAATTGAAAAACAAAATATGGTAAACTATCGACAATGAAGAATTGTAAAATTTGATCAATATTAGTCAAATAACCAGTCCTATTTTGGTAAATTGGTTAAAAGGTTGATAATGATGATTAACGGTTTTCTCTATATTTCATGAGAAACCTTCGGGTTTTTTTTTTCTCAGTTTATTGTACTTTTAAGTAGTGATTTATATTATAAAATATAGTTCACAAAATCTTTAAGCATCTGATTATTACATGTTACTTAACAAAAATAATGTAAAAAAAACAAAATAATAAAATTGTGAATAAAAGCAATAAATTAATTAATTTTTTGAACTAAAATTAATTAATTTTTAAAAAATTATATAAAACAATATAAATGTACTTAATGTTTTGAATAATTAGATGTGTGACCTTATAAGCTTATAAGTAAATTTATAGCATCCAATAAATTTGACTAATTATAAAATACAAGTCATGTGGAATAAGGTTATTTTATGAAAGGAGACTTCCAATAGAAACTTAATTACTAATTCTGCCATTAATATAATTGCCGACATATTTTATAATTTGCCTTTAAGATTTGCTTCTTTGGCAACACTACTGTAGATCTATTTCAAAATCAAAATTATAAAATGGAGTAATATGTTACAAGTCATGTGTTTTTCCTTATCCTATTTTATTAATTAGCTTTTGCCTGTCACAATAGGGGCGAGGTAAAAGTTCATAGTTTGGAAATCTTTAATAACTTTTTCTCGTTTTTTGTAACATAATTTACTATTTTGAAATTATAGTGTGTTAAAATTTAAAAAAAAAAACATGTGTGGGCACCATGGGCTGCAGAGCACCCACTAGTCGGTGGCTGGCCAAAAGCTGAAGGTTAGGCGAAGCGTGCGACCCCGAGAGCGCGATAGTCCTCAGCGGGTACCTAAAGGGATTAGGCCTAGAAGCGGTAGGCCTAAAGGCATGACCAATCCTTAGCTAGGGTGCTGAAGGGTTAGGCCCGAAGCCGGTCGACTGGAGCGGCTCGACCAGGTCAGCTTTGCACGGTGCGGTATCATATCCCGATGCCTTTTTTTATCCCGAGGTGTTCAGCACCCGATCGGCAGCTCCCTTTAGCAATGATGCCAGCCGACGAAGAAAGAGAAAGACCATTTATGGTGATTGTAAAGGTCTCCCGTGAGTCGATGCGCTCGCCTCGAGAGGCATATGAATGCATTCTAGCGGCGGCCTATCGGGAAAGTAGTTATGTAAAGCGAATAAGTCATCCCTCGAAATGAGTCACCTTCCCCTAACATTATGGGAAGAAATCGTCTACTCTCTAAAAAAAGACGGATCCTCTTTCTCCTTCCATAAAAGAGAAATGATGAGTCACCTTCTGAGATTACGGATAAGAAATAATTGGCACACTTTCTAAGCTGAAAGTCTTCGAGAAAAAGATTAACTGCCGTAGAGGAACTGGCGGAACACCACCATCGTCTTCTTATTTGTTTTGCAGGTTGCGTAGGCGGTGAATGCTCGACGATCCACTAGCACACGAGGTCGGGAGACCCTGATTGGCGTGCGGCAGGAAAGCGTGAAGCGAAATCTCGGAGGCGGTGCGAGGTGGCAGGGTACCTGCTCCCCGGGTGACCTGGCGTCCGAAGCTTTAGCTATTCCCCGAGCATCCCGTCGGATGAAACCGGAATTCACTTAGCCATGACTAGCGATCAACGAACCTAGCCCGAAGACTAGTTCCACTCAGTTGGCTCGAGATGGAAGCAAACAAGAGGAGCGGGCCGACGGATGGTAGAATTGCACGAGCAGGCGAGCCGGTTCTTGGAGGAAGAATGGCACCTCACGAACCGGTTGAAGGCGGAGTCGGGTAGAAGCGTCGTGGGAACCTCGCCCATTTCCTGCTTCAGGCCCTGAGAGAACAAGAATTCGTTGCGGCCGGACGACATCGACCTGCCGGCGGATGATGAGCTATCCTCCAGTAGTACCCCGCTCCCGCGCCATTCTTCATCCGAACGCCGCGGAAGCCCAATCTAGAAAAAGGCCACCTCGCCAGATCCGGCCGGTTCATCGGTGTCATGGCGCCGGGTGTGGAAGAACCGGCGGGGACGAGCGACCACCAGCGCTGACTCACCCATATGTGCACGGCCCAGGGCATGGGGCTTGCCAGCGGTACCATCCATGTACGCCGGGGCCACACCTTCAATGATGATTTTTCCTCCGCCCGTCGGGGACCGTGGGGACATGCTCTCCACTCCTTAAATTGACATATCACAGACAGCGGAGCCACACACACCGCGGAAACTTCTCCATACCACCCTTCGCCATGTGCGGCCAGTTGTTCCGTCCGTCTGATCACATCTTTACATTTCAACCGAGGCAATGATCCTGTCTAGGGACGATCGACTCTGTGTAAGGTGTTCAGGCCCGGCCTTCAGAATTTTGCTGGCCTGGTTTCACAAGCTCCCGGTCGATAAACACATTCGACGAGCGTGGGTACGTTCATCTCTCGTGCGTACTCTTGTCGAATAGGGGAACATCGAGCTCCGCCAGGTCCATCCTTAAATGGGAAAGCAGGTCATCAGGTACTTCACGCGAGGTTTAGACAAGCGTCCGAAGCTGGTCGATGTCTGAAGTATGGATGCGGTATTACAAAACTTCAGAAGAAGCTTTGGGCCAACCACTCAGTTCTTCGGTCTTTATCCCTGGACCGCCGTATTATGGAGAATTATATCGGCCAGTGGATATATTCTCTGACGGAAGATAACATCCAGCGCTAAGCAGTCATGATAACCACCTAGGTGGCCCATTCTGGAGCTCGTCCCGAGCAAACTGACAGGGGCGAAGCGCCCCGACCAGTAATCGAAGGAAAAGATCCCGGTTCCGCACTTTCAACACTCGCTATGGCCGGCTCTACCCATCGGTCGGGACCTCCCCAGATTTCAAGTGGCCCCACCCATGAGGCGGGGCGGGACGGCGCAACCGGATCCACTGCGATCACGAGGTATCCACGAGGACCATGGCCACGAGACCAATCACTGCTAGAGCCTCAAATTTCTAATAGAAAAGTTGATTCATGCGGGCACCTCGGGCGATTTTGAGGAGCCAACCGAGGCGACGAGCTGCTCCCCCACGGTCGATAAAATGGGTTGTAGATATCAATTGTAGCGGGACCCGTAGGCCATCGACTTTATCTGGGGCCATTAACGACCAAATATCAATCAAGAAAGCAGCGTAGAAGAATGTCAGAGAGAGGCCTCGATTGAAATTTAAGTAAACATCGTCGGCAATGGGGGGATATCCACGGCGATTCTGCAGGTTTACAATACATATCCTTGCCCTAATATTAACCTTACGGGTCATCACACCACACTACGATGCACTCGTACTGACTGTATGTATTAACAGTTTTGATGTGCATAGGGTTCTTGTCGATCGAGCGGTCTGTGGAGTTGCTCCGTCTCTGACCCTTAAACAAATGGGGTCTGATGGATCATCTGTTCACGTGGCGGGGTTTTGTCGAGGTTTCAATGGAGGTATCCTGCTTGTCGGGTTAGGGACATGCAGCACATCGGCGGTCCGTGCTTCGGCGTCACGTTCTCAGGTGGTAGAAGACACGGGAGCCATCACATTCTATCTTGAAGTAGAACTGGCTATATGCCATGAAAGCAGTACCATCCACTTATCACCAAACAATCAGCTACCTGACTGAGTCCGAGCAAGTCGACCTTCAGGGAAGTTAGTTAGTAAATGCAGCGATACTATCGACTCTCGGTAATCTGAGAACGCGAAACGGGATGAATGCTCTGGTGAACCACCCTTAAAGGCTGACCTGACAATAGCAATCACGGTCATCGGCCGGAATCACTTGGGGGCGGGGAGCGTTAGCGGTGATCCATTAGGCTCCCACACCCCTTGACGGGCCGGACAGATGCATATATGTTAGTACCCTCCTCTCCTAGGAGGAAAATGCCCAATTATGCCAGGTGATACAGTTAAATGCTGATGTATTTTCTTGGACTCACGCAGATATGACCGGGATCAGCCCCACACACACCTCACACAAGCTAAACGTCTCCCCCTCGGCCAAGTCGGTCAGATAAAAAGTGAGACACTTTCACCCAGATAGCCACTTGGTCATCCAGACCGAGGTTGATAATCTTCTGCATAATGGATTAATCAGAGCAGTTAAATACCCCGAATGGCTGGCCAACGTGGTGGTGGTTCCAAAGAAGGGAAACAAATGGAAGTATGTGTGGTTACCACGAACCTCGAGCGATGCATGTCGAATGGCTTCCACACTTACCAGCGCCGTCGGTTGTGGATGCCTCGAAGGGCACGATATGCTATCATTACGGGTGCTCTCGAGGATACCACCAAATCCCAATGCACCCTCCGGATGCGGAAAAGCGTGTTCATCACTCCCATGGACTCTACTATTTTCAGAAATGCTGATGCTTCCGACTAAGAGCGAGGCAACCTATTAGAGATTGGTGACAAAAGTGTTTCGATCATTACTCGGAAGCACGATGAAAGTCTATATTGATGATATGCTAGTGAAATCCAAGTAGCGCCCGGATCCGCGGCGATCATCTCAATGAACGATGACCTCCTTAGGAGTCTTGTGGCTGAACCCCTAAAATGTGCTAGCCGGGTAAGTGTAGGCGGAGATTCATGGCTTTATGGTAGCTCAAAGGGGATAGAGATAATCTGCTTAACTTAAGGCCATCTTGCGATCGCTAGGCTGGCTCGAAAGGGATCCGGCGATTGCCGGTTGGCGGATTCTTGGGCGTTTATTTCAGTTCACGGACCGTTTGAAACCCTTCTTGCCGCTGCTGCGAGGGAGCCAGCCGGGCGAATGGAATGAGGAGTCTGACCTGGGCATTAGTAGCAATCAGCGATACGACGAGCCAGATTCTTATGGCAGAGGCTTCTGAAGTACTCTATCTACTGAAGCCTACGATGTAGCAATAAGTGGAGCCTTATTTAAAGAATGTGGGGCGAGATTAGTAGGTGTTTTGTCATCAAATCCTTAGCAAATAGCGAACGGATACACCCACCTTGAGCAGTGCCTTGGCCTACGAACATCAGCGAGGCTTTGCTCATACTTAGGGCCTCACCGGATTGCCAGTGTGATTGATCTTCCACTCCGGGGCACGATTCATAAACCGGTTTTGTCCGGAAGGATGGCCCGTTGAGTAATGGAACTAAGCAAGTATGGCATCCAGTACAAGCCGAGACTCTTAAAGAAGGGGCAAGTCTTAGCTGACTTCCTTCTTGCAGAAATCCCGCAACCCGATACTTGCCCGGATGAAAAGGGTGGTGGACCCTTTGCGTTTATGGGGCTTCCAAACAATCGGGAGCCGGCATCGGTCTGAAATTAACCTCCCCAACATGGGAGCAGTTGAGTGACGGTCAGTTTGAAGCTGACGCCTCAAAATGGTCAGTGCGAAGCCATGATGGCCGGTCTTGAACCTTCTTTCAGCATTAAGGTCTTAACGACCTTCCCGATTGAGGCGACTCTGGTGGTTATAGGACAAGTCAACGCAGAGTTTGAGTTCAGGGAACCCCGAATGGCAAAATATGCTTCTCTAGTCAAATAGAGATTAAGCACCCTCTCGGCCTGGAAACTTGAACACGTCTCTAGGGACTGTAATGGAAGGGCCGATGCCTTAGCCGCCATTGCCGACCATTGCGATAACTTGAGTATTATATCCCCGTCTTATCAGCGCGCTCCATCCCATGCTACATACTCAAGTAAGCGGATTGAGGAGGGTTCCCAAATCTGGATGGATCCCATATGGCTTCTACATATGCATGGGAGAACTACCTAATAGCCAGGAGCCGGGGCTCACAAAATTCGGTCGGTCGGCTAGGTTCTCCACGGTGGGCGAGCTGACTCATAAGCGATCCTTGGGCGGGCGTACGAAGTGCCCCAACTCACCGAGACGAGGCCGGTGTGTGTTGGTGAGTTACCTGTAATTATATCTTGGAATCACACCTTACACCAGGGCTCCTACGCAAGGGTATTGCGGCCCGCCTATGAAGTTAGATGATGCGAACTACATCAATGTGACCACGCAGCCAGATATCTCCGTCTTGAAATCGTCGGTCTTGAATTTGGTCTCCATCTACAGCTCGTGGCCATTCGCTCAGTGGAGGATTGATATTGTGGGTCAAAGCCACAGCACACCTTGAAAAGAAACTATTGTTGGTAGCCCTGGGTGTGAGGATAGAGATGTTACTCTGTTCATACGGAAAAACATTATGCATCGATTCGGCATCCAGATCAAATCGTATCCGATAATGGGCAGCATGATTTGTATTGAGATTATCGGGACTTTGCGAAATTAAAGATAAAACTTGTACTCCGTCCCACGTTGCCCCAAGCAGTAAAAGCTGGTAGGCCTCGATAAAACCACGGTGGCGCCTCAGCGATTAGACTTATTAAAGGGAAATGGGTGGAGGAACACAGGTGCTGCAGACTATGGGACCCTGACCACAAGCTTGGCCAGGCATCTCCTTCAGCTCACTTGGGGATGGGCGGATTATCCCTACAGAAATCGATGCACCTACCATCCAGAAGCGACTCGCTGAATCGAGAAAATGCGAGAATCGGTGGTGAAGAGTTGAACCGCAGTGACGGCTGCGGAAGCGCGGCCGGTCGAGTAGCATCTATCCGCGCCGCTTAGCAAACTCTTATAACAAGCCTGATGAAGCCTCGGGCGTTTCGGCCCAGCGATCTAGTCTTGAGGAAAGTTTTTTTTTGAGAATACTCACGGACCTGATAGGAAAATTCCTGACCCTAAGCGGGAGAGGGATTGTATGTAGTCACACGGATCGGGAGTTCGGGTCACATCTTATAAGGCAAAGTAGATGGCATACGTACCTAGGATGTGGAATGCCACTCACTTGAAAGATATTATCGATAAAAGAATGTCTTTATTATGCGCTCTGCGGCGTGTCTTCGCATATCTATCTGATTAGATTCAATTCTGGTCAGGGTTGCGCGAGGCCGACACCTTTCGGCCCGAGCATAGATAACATCTAGGCGGGGTCAAATTACAAGTCCGGGTGGCGTAGGAAGCCCGACTGCCGTATGTCATAGATAACATCTAATTGGTGTTCAAGTCTGGGTAGCACGGTTATTTGACCTGCCGACCCCAGCATAGATAACATCGTGGTGAATTCCTGAGTCGGGTGGCTCAGCGATCTGCCGGCCCGAGCATGGATAACATCTGGTGTGGTCAAATTAAGTCTGGGTGCACGAGCCATTTTGCTCTTGCCCATCATGGATAACATCTAGGTGGTCGAATTACGAGTCGGGGTGGCGTAGCCCGGCACGGCGCGTCAGATAACATCTAGTTTGGTCGATTTCAAAGTCGGGTAGAAGCGGAAATTGACTTGCCGACCCGGCCTGAATAACATATCTAGTTGGTCGATTTAAAGGAATCCGGTAAGCGCGGTTCAGCGACGCCTCGAGCTAGATAGCATCTGGCTGGTCACATACATAACCCCGGATGGATGGCCAGGGCCCGGCCTCGCTGCACTAGCGGCCACATCCATAAGCGGCGAAGCGAGTTAAAGACCTATCATTTCGGCGGATATACGCTTCGAATCGCCGGATGATCAAATGATAAAAACCAGGATGACCACACTCAGACGAGCACTGACAAAATCAAAAGCTTCGATGGCATAACATTAAAGCATTCAGTATAACAAAACTTAACAAAAAGAAGAAATAAAGGAAAATTGTTTGGTACAAAAACACTTAACAAAACAAGTCCCGCCTCAATAAAGCGCTTAAGCCACACTCGTGTGCTTCTGTTTCATGGAAGATTCATTTAGGCGTTGTCTCCTCATTGCGGTTGGGATTTATTCTCAGAAACGATCCTCACCTTCTTGTGACGGGATCAAAGCGGGCGTAGAAGTGCACAGGGGCATCGGGGATTAGCGAAGAATTCCGGAGTTAGCAGGACAAAGGGATCTGGCATCCCATCCGGGATTTGAGGCTTGCTCCCGCAAATGTTATGCGTGAAAACTCAACAACCATAGCCCGTAATTAGACAGAGCGCATCGCATTTGAATCAATTTCGACCTCCATTGTCTCTTTATCGTGACCTTCTCCCGAATGCAGCGAATTAGGTCCGCCAGTGTGGATTGAACCATAATCAAGGGAAGTCTCGTCAGGTGACGGTAGCTCTCTTCTTCCACCTTCCACGCAAACTTCCCGCGGTAGCGCCTCCCAATGGCTCTCAGTATTGGACTTCGCCCTGCGCGGGCATCTTCATGGTAAGGCATGTTAGATGCGGGCGAGCTCGGACTCACTCTGTGCTGAGTGTGTGGCCACCCGGTCATGACTTGGCCATCGACGCACCGTGGCATGCAGCGTCTCCTCCCGACCTTAGCCCAAGCGCCGGCTGGACTCCTTGGCCTCGAGCTCGAGAGCGACCATGACTCGAAGCATTCTTTAATGAGGCGCTGCGTCTCCCGTTCGGCCGTTCCTTTGAGCGTATAATCTTAGCCAGCTCGGCTTCCCTTGGCGGGGGCTTGCAACTCATGATCTTCGAACGTCATGTTAGAGACAACGGCAATGACCTACAAAGAAACCCATTAGCAACTAAGAAAATAAGCAATAGTGCTAATACCACCTGACGGAACTCCCTATCTTACCAGCTCGGTTGACTGAAGCGAAGTGCGATTCGGACACGTATCCGTTGTCTATAATGCTTGAGAAAATCCTCATTGGCGGTAAAGAGCGAGGAGGGTCATTGTATAATCCTCGCGAAGACCCATACCGGCGATACAGGCCTTTTCGGTATATATGCGGATACAAATTGCCTATGCGATCTAGGACGCTCAGCGATGGGCCGGCTCCGAAAGCGGCCTTGATATATCCTTCCTTCTCAGCGGAGCGGACACCTCCACTCTCGGGGGCTTAGGCTCGCGTACAGGAAGGTAGCTGTGGGTTGTCACCTAGTCCGGCCGGTGGGAACTGTGATCGGACGCATATGCCGACTTGCTTGGTTGCTCCGGCCCGATCTAAAGGCCCGGGATTACTTAGATGCGGTCGAATTTGGATACGTCGTTCGATTTTGGTCGGTCGGTCCGTCCGGTTCGTTCTATGAGCGATTCGAGAAGACGGGGGGATGATGATTACTGGTCCACGAACTTCCTTGGCGTGGGGCGACCATCGTAGATAAGCTCGGTCCCCATTGATCTGGACATGGCGGTGTCGACTCACCGTGAAAATCTGTCGCTTCCTCTTTAACGGTAGTAGTAACTTAATCCAGTAGCCAGTCATTCTCTAATCTCGTTCTTCTTCCTCGAGTCTACAGGGACACTGTAGGTGTTTGTAGGGGCTTGAGGTGCGAAGTCCTCTCTGGACCCGGCGGCGTTTCGAGCTTGGGTGCCCTTTAAAACGACCTTTACCACTCGGCGGTCAGGCCATAGCAGGGGCATGAGGAGCGTTCGGAAGAGGACGGGAGGATGAACTAGAATCGACTCGAAGAAGCGGATGACTCGATGTGCCTCGAGGCACCACACTTTGCGGTCGATGCCTCGGTGTCAGTTCACGGAGGAGCTAGTTGCGAAGCAGGCGCGCAAATCGGCAACCACCATGCTCCCCGCTTCCCACTGGCGTGCGACGGCGCGAAGGAATAGCAGGGAGGGTATAAGTCGGGGTTGTGTCTTACGTGAATATGTTCTCACAGAGTAAGCGAGGCAGACGGTGGCGCTCGGATTCGAAATCTCGAAAGTCAGCGGATCTTCTCAATAATAGGCTTCTCCACCCAGTTTACCAACCTTCCTGACCTTTCCTGCGTGAATAACCAGCGGTTAATGCATCGTAACACGACAAGCGTCGGGGTATAGGTTGACGATCGAATCAGGCAGGCTACACACAGGAAGGATTGAGGCTGGGTTAACAATAAGCGGCGACTCGGGAGCAGGGGTCTCATTCAAGGATCCACCTCACTAGCCCGACGCACCTTTCTCCTGTGCCCAGAAGTGAGTGGGGAAGCCAGATTGACAATCTGAGTCGAGGGCTCAAAGCCAACATTTTGTCCGACCACGACCTACGCTCGAGGAAGTAAATAATGAAAAGCTCCTGACGGAGATGATTGGTACATATGGAATCGACAAATGCGGCCCCTTTGTGGGATCTGAATCCGTTGGGATGGATGAGGCCCGAGGGCGCTGAGGTAAAATGAAAAGCGTTTAGCTGGTAGACGCGGAGAAAATGTCAAATGATTAGTGTTTCAAAGTGCCTATTTTGAACCACATTTATTACGAGGTTTGAGCACTTTATCATGCTAATCGGCGTAATTAACCGATTTGCACATTAAGGTCCTATTTATTCATGATCGCATTTTAATGGCTAATTTTGTAGTTTTGCAGAAATTTATTTGTGCCAAAAAGTTATTGGAGTGATCCAAGCACGAAGAATTGAGTCAAACTGGCATTGGATTAAGAGACGAGAAGGAAAGAAAAGCGGGTACGAGTTGAGAGCATTTGCGAGTACGCATCTGCATGCACTATTCACGACACTTGACAGCTGTTAAGTAATACCTGTTGAATTCACTGTTTGCCACAGACCCGAATTTTTCCTTTTTGTTCCCTTTTGATTTCTTCCATTTGTCCTTATACTTGATTACTTTGGTGATTTTGTAATTTCCGCACCACTGGCTTGGTATATAGCTCGATCGCGGTGCAAGGTATAATCTTTTTGCGTGATAAATTTTTGGGAGAAGCTTTCGACTCTCTCGTCTCATTTTCTTTTACTGCTCCTTTCCTTCGTTTTTCTCTCATTTTTCTTGGCACTTTCTAGGCGACGAAACCTCAGGGATAATGACTCGGAGGATGTGTGGCCCCAAAACCATCCTCCTTAGTGAAGGCTTTCTTAGGTGCGGGATCTGGGGCTCTTGGAGGTCCACTGTTTTCCGCAGCGAGGTACTCATTGTCGTCTGTGTTCTCCTTTTAACTGGTTAGATCCCTTCCATTCATGTTGAATGGTCATTACTTGGTAATCTTTTAGTGCTCACTTGATGCTTATCACTAAATCTCGTGATGTTCATTAGTTATCATTTATTACCCATTGTAATGTGAGTGAGGAGACTCGTTTTCCAATGTCGGTGACGATGCTCGATGATGCCATTTTCAAAGGATAAATATTTTGGGTTGGTTTTATAGCTAAATGAAGATCCGGTTCGGGAGATGACTATAGGTCATCCTCTGGCCTTAGAAATGAACCTGGAAACCCTCTCGATTTAGCCGTATAATCGAGCCCGGTATCTGATAACGAGGAGATCTCTTTTATTCTTTTCTTATTTTACTCCATTTTTATTTCAGCCTGCTCACCATCAAAATCCCCTTATTTTCAAATCCACAAATCAATTGAGAATTTGCGCATTTTAAACCTCCTTTGTAAATCATTTAATAGAAGAAAACCATCTGGCCAATTTCGGCCGCAAACGAAGTATCTTGTAGTAGCTTTGCTTTCTGATGACAGGAAGAATTTGAGGATACAAATTTTGTTGATTTCGGATCACCTGCTGTTGGCATGAATCCAAGCGGCGTCGTTAGGGGATGGTGCTTAGTCGGTCTGAGTTGTTGAACTTGTGATCCTCGTCACAAGTGTTGGTGAGTCTAATCCACTTTTTGTTTTTCCGTTCATTTCACAGCAGTCACTCTTTGGGATTTGTTTGATTTTATCTTTAATCAGGGACATAAATTTTCAATTTTTTTTAGCTAACATTAACCTTTTTGGTAGCCCTGCTTTCTATTTGGTTGTCTGTCTATGTTGCTTTCCTAGCAGCTTATGCACCATTGGGACAAAAACACTGCAGGTAGATTGAAAAGGGTTAGTGCTCCAATTGAATAGGGGTGTGAAGTGAGCCTAAAATGTGACCAAATGGAAGAGGGAGAGTAGTACAGTTGTTTGCCTTTTTCTATATAGACTAAAAACCCCTCAAATTCACATAGTTATAAGAGCCTTACACTTCTCTTGAAGCCATGTCACTTTGGATAAATTTGTTTGATAAAATAATTCTTTCCTTATGTTCATGATTTAAAAATATGGAGTCCCAGTCTATGACAACGCAGTGCCACAGTTATACAAGTAGTAAAATGCGGATGTAAGTCCGGGGTATCATTCCACCGATTGACAAAATTAGGGGTCGACTACTGACTGCGAAATTCCATCTTTATTTTGGACTAAAACTCATAGTGGTTTATCTAAAGCCAAGGAATCTAGACTATTTACTAACTTGGTTAATTTAAAACAAAATAATAAAGAATAAATGAATAAAAAATAAATGATAAGCGAAATATTGGGTGAATCATTTCCACTGTAGAAACGAAAACTATCAAGAATTACAATGAAGCAATTCAGTTCCTACACGAAAATACATTGCTCTGTTTATGTATGGATACGGACGTCGAGATTTCCTAATTTTGGAATTAGTTCTCCATATTCAACGGTTGGAAACCCTTGCTTCTCTCGAAGACAAGATCTAACCCCATTTCTGTATTTCAATTCTTTCTTGCAAGATCGAGAGCATTTTACCTTTCACCCATTGCTTCCACCCATTTCTTGATGGCCAGGCGGATCTTTGCGTTCCTTCACCCAGGGTTTTTGCAAAGTTTCTACCACTTGGTGGTGGCTCATCCTCAGTCCTATTGGTTGGATTCCCTTTCCCTAGATTAGATCTCGGTAACACGGGGTTGGAAACTTCTTGTAGATTAAAGGTGAACTCTACGATTATTTATATTGTTAAATACTCCTTGACTTCAATTATGGCGAATGGGGATTTATCAAAATGAACTTTAGAAGCCCGGCCGGGTTCATTAATGGTAGTCGCATACCCGAGGAGTAAATGTTCTCGGCTCTCACGAGGAATCTCGAGCTACGTGTCACCTTGAGAGGGCATCTTGGAAATCGAGGAGCAAGATACATTCTCAGTGGTATTGAAATTTACTACTATTGGGGGGGCTTTATCGATTCAGAACGACACCCAGTAGTGAATCAGACAGAATAATTTTCTCCATATTTTGCGAAAGAGTGTAACTAACTATAAGTCAAATCCGGAGAGCATTCAATTGCGCATTACAATTAAAGAAGTAGATGCAGATCCGCACATCCACTATAATCGCAATAAGTAATAAAAAAAATGAATTGAGGGTATGCAGATTTCATAACGGAAAATAACGGAAATAAAAATCCAGCTTAAATCGTTTCTGCACAGTTCGCAGATTCAGATCCATAAAAGAATTAAAGAAGAAAGAAAATAAAATAAAATAAAAAATAAAAACTAAAATTCTGCACCAGACTATACCTTTGAGTTCCTCTCCGTTCCCTTTTCTGGTAGTGAAGACGGAAGCTACTTTACTATTCTATCTTTGTCTATTTATAAGATGTTAAAAGAAATGGGTCGAATCCCTTGAAAACTTCAGTGGAGATGCGAAAGAAAAGCCGGGTTCGATGTCTTGGAGTCGCAACGGGTTGATGTCAACACACGGATCTCTTGTCTTGCCTTGTCGATTCGCGACGTTTTTACATTGCGACCCGGTTTCACTTTGCGGTAGCCGATTTGTGGTCGCGACATCAACTTGTGGTCGCGACCTTGTTGTCTCAGTTGTTCTCAAAAATTGATGTCGCGACCATAGTCCCATGTCGTGACCTTGTTGTCTTTCCCTTCTATTGCATTCCAAGTCACGACCTCAGTTTTAGGTTGCGACCACATTCCGTTACGGTTGCGCGATCTCGGTCGCGACTTCCCTTAATGCAGTCGCGACCTCGTTGTGAGCCTTATGTCTTCAAATGTTCTGAACTTTAAGTTGCGACCTTCATAATTGGTCGCGACTACTTTAGATAGTCCTTTCTTTTAAACTGGTCATAACCTCAATTCTCGATTCTGACCCGGTTTCCTCATTACCTACATTCCCGGTCGCGACCTGAGGTGATGTCATGACCTCATGGTTGCTAACTACGGTTGCATGTTGTCCACAGTGGTTTTAAACATAGTTTAGACATGGTTCGATCTTATTGTTTCTTGGTGCGACCTCGGTGATTGGTCACGACCTCAGCGGTCCTTGAAAACAAAGTGGTTGCAACTTCATTTTCCACATTTGGGACTTCGCTGGCTCGACCGAGTTTCTGCCAGCGACCTCAGTGATGTCTCGACCTGAAGTGGTTTTTTGCTAGGATTTTTAAACCTGCGTACTTTTCTACAAAATTAAATTTTAGTGAATTATCCAGGATTCTGCATATGAATTAACAATTATCTTGTAATATACTCAGAAAAATGGATTAAAAATCAAATGAGTTTTGGAGCTCATCATTCCCCCCAGGCTTTTAAAATTTTGCTTGTCCCCCAATGAAAGAAAAAAGTTGTTGTCCTCGAACAATTAAAGCTTAAATTTTTAAGGATGATTTTCTAATTCACACCCGCAGTCTTCTTATTCACCTTCTAACTTGAAGAGTAGGAGATAGCGACATCATTTAAATTTAAGTTCGGTCAAGAAAAAGGGAATGGTTTCTACTTCTTATCACAAATTCCTTGATGAAATAATGTATTTAAGCAGGTTTATTAAACAAGTCTTGTTACGTGTGTGTGTGTCGCGCAGTCTTCAATCCCCTTTTCATCTTCATGTTGAAATTAGTTAATCTGCAAAGTCTCCTTAGAAAATTAGTCGAGAGTCCACGTAGGCTTGTTTTTCATATTGATCTCCACTAATGTAGGTAAATCCAACCTTCAAGATCAACAAAGTCTTTCAGGCTTGTAATGTTGGGCTTAGGTAATTGGGTAGATAATGGGAAAAATTTAAGTTGCAAATCACCCAGTTTCCAATCTTTCTTTTACCTAATTGCCTTCAGCTTTCACTCTTTTCCTTCTTTGTACTTGTTGATTCTCCTCAATCTTGGCCTGATTCATCTTTTTGAAATCTTTTTATGGCATTTTGATTTCCACTTGTACTTATTCAAGCCAGTTCCCTTGTTCTATAACTCTTTTGCTTCTGTTTTTCTAAGAATAGAATGGTCTGATGTTTTGTCTTAGGCTTTCCTGTACCCTTAGAGAACTTTGAAATTTAGCAGCTCCCATACCGGAGTTGGCATTAGGGTACTAGGTGTTAAAACACATACGAGCTTAATTGTTCCAGAAAGGAAATGAGCCCTGAAGACAAAACTTATTCCCTTTTATCATCAATTTCTGCTTCTTTACTTCTTCTTCTCCTCCTTCCTTGTAATATTTGGAAATATTTTTCCCCCAGGCTTGTTTCTTCCTTCTGGTAGACCTTTGTCTTTGACTGGATAATTTAGATTTCTTCTTGAGGCTATTGCAAGGAAGGGGATTCAGGTTTTCAATTACTGTCTTTTGAAGAATTAAAGCTTGTTTGGCTCAAATCATGGAACTAGGGTATGCTTTAGCATATATTGAGAGATAAGCTTGAAAAGCTCAAGCGCCAAGGAAGGATGGTCTCTATCACTTTGTTAGCTGTTTTTACCTAGATTTACGCCTCAATCAATAATGTAACAAGTTCTAGAACCATGAACTCTTAATCATGAATTTCCCGGAAGTGTTTCCTAATTCTTCTCCAAGTTTTATGAGGTTTTGTTGACTAAGTGTATTATTTCTTCAAGACTTGTATTCACTTTGTTTATTTACACACTTTCAATCAAGTTGTTGTTATTGACAATATCGAGTTTTCCAAAATTTTTGCAATCTAAACTAGATTTTAAATAAAGTACGCTTCAGATCTGATTCAGTTTACTAGTCTATGCCCATATTTTTCACCGCGTGTTGTTCTTAGGATAAAAGCAGTTTGGTCATTGATTCTTGTCTGGACAAGGCACTCATAATTTTTCATGTAACGAAATAGCGAAACCTGGAATTTCTCAAGTCATGTTTATCCATTAAACAACACCTAATTCTTCACAATCAAATTTTCATTCAACAATGCAAACAAAATCCAACAAGCGAAGAGAATAACTATCAAATGAAAATTCAATAAAACACAGGACAATTTGGATGAACAAAATGGATTTCTATTAAAATTTTGGGAATGTATAAATTGAGAACATGCTAGGAAAATTTTTAGGTTCCCTTTCTTCTTTTGTAGGCTTTTTGAGGTATAATGTTAGGAGGGTCTACATCAAAACTGGCCACGTTGGGATCAAACTTAGGAAATTTCATTTTGGTTACGTCTCGAGCTGCGGGGAGGGGAATTTTCTTTGCCTTTTGCATATATTCACTATTTAGGTACCTTTGCAGCGATGAGTGTGTCTTGCCTCTTCCCCACGATTAAGCGTCGCTTCCTAACTCAAAAATACATTCTAGTAGTTTGGACAAATTTTGATTGATCAATTCCAAACTCTCCAACCAGATTTTTCTCCTATACACATCATTGTCCTCCAATTGCTGATCTCTATCCTTCATTAATTTCTCAAATTCCTTGAACTATTCTCTATAGAAGTATTTGAAGCCCTCAATTTTCCTGAGCATGTTAGCCTCATTTTCTGCTTCCTTCTTTTTCAGTATGTCGAGAAGATCTGCATCTCTCTTGAATTGATTATTGTAAAATGCCTCAATTTTTGCATTCATTTTTCCAATCATTTTTCCTTCTCTTCTCTATAGCTCCTCTTTCCATTCTTCTTCTCTGAGCTTCCAATTTTGCTCCCACACCTGCTCCTACTTTCTAGCTGCAGCTTCTAAAAAATCTTCTATGATCTGCTGTAGTCTTTCCCATTTCTTCACTCTCTCTTCCATCTCCCTCTTCATTGATCGAAGCATTTCTATAATTTCTATGTTATCTTCTCTGCTCCTTGATCCTTCTGCTTGCAAGGTAGTTGCTCTTCTGCCTCAGGATAAGAATGGCTCAAAGGGCTAATGCTGAAAATATATTAGCTTTCACGCTGCATTGGATGGATATCTTCTGGTACTTCCTCCATCTCTCTTGTCTCATTTCCTCTCAGCGTTGTTGCCGACATCCACCTCCATTATTTCTTTCTTCCTTTTTTCCATTAGGTCCCCTTGTCACTCCAATTAGGGTCAGAGGAGAGACCCGAGGGCATTTCTATTCTTCCTCCCACATTCCCTTCACCCCTGCCAAGAGACAAAGTCTGGTGATAGTAGTAGGGTGAGGATCAGCCCTCTTTGCGTGGTGGTAGCGCTTTGATGGGCTCACGGTGGGGATTCTATTCATTTTATATCCTTTCAAAAGGCATATAAAATTATGGCCTGTTCACGGCGGCAGATGTTTTGTGGAACTATCCGCAGAACAAATGAAGTAAAGCAACCCAACTGCTTCTTACGTGAGGGGCTCCCATTTGATGGCGTGGTGGGGGTTCTTCTTCGTGACCTCCCATTTTCCTTCTACTCCAGTCAATAGGTTTAGTATCTTTTCATAATTTGGATTTTCTACCAACTTTTTATACTTCGACCCGTGCTTGAGATCCCTCAGTTTAAACATTTCATTTATCCGTCTATCCCCGAAAGGTACCCCAACACCCCTCAAATAGACTAAATCCTCCTTCATACCCACCATATTTGCATAAAACTCCCTGGCAAGAGCTGAAAATCCTAGCGCCTTGTGCTCACAAAAGAATCCCCAACCTCTTTTCTCTATTACCTCCAAAAACGGGGAAATCAGTTTCCCAAAACCCCTTTCACAAACGAACTCTTTGTCAAACAGTATCTTGTTCCACAATTCTTGAGCCTCTTTTGAAATGAAGTCTTTGTCTTCTTCTGTTGCTTCTTTCTCTGGCTGCTCATCTTCCTCAGGCTGGGTTCCTTGTTCGACATTGATTTCTTCCCCAGGTTGAGGTTCCAATTGAACCTCTTCAACGCCTCCCGACACTTTCACGCATAATTTAAAAATCCGATCGGAGTTTATTAAGATTTCCGATGTCGTCTTGATTTGCTGCCATGAGTGAAGATTTGTGCTTTTGTCTTGGTTCGCTCTCTGGTTTTAGGGT
The DNA here is from genome assembly GCA_016808115.1 of Tetrastigma voinierianum. NCBI lineage: Eukaryota > Viridiplantae > Streptophyta > Magnoliopsida > Vitales > Vitaceae > Tetrastigma > Tetrastigma voinierianum. Next base: position 367,015 of record JAEQBH010001812.1, read on the forward strand.
TTTAAGACTCAAAACGATGGATGCAGAAGTGGAAAGGTTGGGATGAATTAAAGTTGAATGGGAATTTGAATGGAAGTTAGGCTCAATGTCATGATTGTGATATGGGGGTTGCGACATTAAATTTCGAGCCTCTTAATGAATGATTTGCAATGAATCCTATTTTTAAAGCTAGAACGCCCAAAATGAAAGGTTTAAAACCTATTTTTTATTTAAGAATTGGACAATTATGGTCGCAACCTAAAGATTTTGTCGCGACACGCAGTAATTACAACTTAAATTTCCTTTGTTATGACACATTTTTTTTTTTTTTTAACTTATTGCTTCAATGCCCAGCTTCTTGGTCGCGACCTGTGAATTGATGTCATGACCAGAAAATTTTTTTAAGTCTCCCTGAACAATTCAATTCACAGCAATTCCAATTCACCAAATCCAATCAAAACAAATACAACTCAATTCATCCTCATCATTCAAATACTCAACAAATCCATTCACTATGCATCAGATTCAAAATTTAAGCACAAAAATAAAATAAAACTCCCCCAAACTTTCAATCATTCTATCTCAGAGACAAAATTTAAATAAGTTCAAGAAAAGTATACTGCCCATTTTTTTTGTCTCTTTTGCAGATTGGAAGTTTGATTGTAGATGTTCCTCCTTTGCACATTCTTATTGTCCTGCAAAACTAAAAAAAAAAATTTTACTTACTCTTCAAGCATTAATGAATAAAATTACACAAAGCTGTTAAATATTTTCACACAAAAAGTATAATGGGAAAACTTAAAACAAACTGATGTGGATTGCCTTCCACAAAGCTGCTGAATTTTTAGTCTTTAGCGGACTACGCTACCATATTTTTGTTTCTTCAAATTTTCTCATTCAGAACTAAAGTCATTCTTCCATTTGCATTCCCTCAAGGTAGTGCTTTAATCTCTGACCATTAACTTTGAATTCCTCATGATTGCTGGTTCTAAGTATCCTTTGCTGAGAATTTGTGCTTGATACTCTTTGTATGGTCCACTCCATTTTGATTTAAGCTTCCTGGAAAGAGTCTTAATATGGAGTTGAATAACTGGACCTGATCTCCTGCTTTGAATTCTCTCCTTATAATTTTTTGATCATGCCATTTTTGCCATTTTTTGTTTTATCTTTGTGAATTATGCTTATCATGGGCTTCATTTCTCAAACTCTTCCAATTCATTTCTGGCCGGAAGAACCTCTGTCTTCTTTAGTAGCCTTGAAATCAAGAATTTAGCTTCTTGATGGCCCACGTAACTTTATATTCTAGCTGAAGGAAGGTGTGAGAGTTTTCCCGAAGCGGTGTATGGGGACATTCGATGGGAGTTTTAAGCGTTATGTATGCCCAGTGCATCATCGAGTTTCGAGAGACCAATCTCTTAACTGGGCTTACGGTCTTTTCAAGAATTTTCTTTCTCCACATTGGAAATTTGTTGCCATTTGTTTGAGGATGATAAGCGAGCTCGTAATGTGTTTGATACCATATTGCCCTTGAGTTTGTCAAACACCTTATTTCTGTGGCTTCCTCATCGCTGATTATAGTTATGGGTGTCCGTCTGCGAGAATATTTCTTTGTAAATCCTGACTATGTTAGCATCATTCTTGGGACAAGCTACTGCCTTAACCCATTTGATACATCCACAGTGGAGTATGTATATATTTCCAAATGAAAATTTGGAAAGGCCCATGGAAATCCTTCCCGTACATCAAATAGTTTGCACCACCGGGATACCTTGCGGGGCATTTCATGCCTTTTCTTGATATTTCCCATTCTTTGGCATTGATCACATAGCCGCTTTATTCAGAAAACGGTCCTTGAAAATAGTAGGCGATAAATCGGATTAGAAGAATTTTATGGTGTTTTGTCTCTATGAAATGTCCTCCATATGGTGATGCATGACATTCTGTAAAATTTTGCTTTGCTCACATACGGTACGCATCATATGATGATCACTCTCGACTCCTCTTCTAAATAGCAATGGAGTCGTCCCGGATGTAGTACTTCTTTGTCGGTCCTTAGTTTTCTCTACGGTAAATTTGAGATGCAGTGTAATTCACATGCTAAGAAGTTCACAATATCGGCATGCCAGGTGATTGGGTGGCCAATTTGGAATGGCGCTCATCTGAAAAATTTCGAAGCTATTTCCGCTCTTCATCTTATGCAATGAGTTTTCCACTCTTAATAGTGATCTCAGTATCACGATATCACAACCTTTCTTGTCTTTTATTTCTAAATCAAATTCTGTAATGCTGTAATACCCGCTTTGATGGAGTCTTCGGCTTTGCTTCTTTCTTTGTAAGTAGATATTTAATTCTTTGCATGATCGGTGTGTATAATTCACATGGGACCCAAAAATGTATGGCTAGAATTTTCACATGCAAATCTTGTACGATCTCTTTTATTAGTAGAGTAATTTTCACGAGCTTCATTGAAGGTTTGTTGGCATAGTATATGGCCTTGAATACCTTTAAACTTTACGTCCCGATATAGCTCCCATTGCAAAATCCGCGGCACATCCTGTGATTTAAATTCTACATTTCCCAATCGGTTTTATATGATGGGGCTTCAATGATGCGGATTTGATTTCTTGAAGAATTCGAGGATTCATCAAATTTGAACTTAGTATCTTTTTTCGACCCAACTTTGCATAGTGAGATTACAGCAATTTTTAAGAAATCTCGATAAATCTTCTATAAATCCGGCATGTCTAAAACTTCTAATTCCGCGAGCGCAGTGGGTGGCATGATTTCTTATAGTGAAACTTTTGCTTGGTCTACTTCTATACTCTTGCCAAATCATGTGCCCCAAGGCCAGTTCAGCCTTAACCATAAGTGGCATTTCTCACCGATTGAGCTAGATTCTTGTCTTTGCACCTTCAATCATCCCAGTGCTCTGAGCATTGTTCAGCTGGATCCACTTTGCTGTGAAATCATCCATGAAGATCTCCATGAAATTCTTTTGCTAAATCGGAAAATATAGACATCATGCATGCTGGGATGTCTTAGGAGCATTACCTGAGCCAGATGGCACATTACAGCGAAAGTACCCGAATGGGCATGTAAAGGTGGTTTTCTCCTGATCCTCGGGTGCGATGGAAATTTGGACATGACGGAGTATCCATCGAAAGCGAGTGAGGTGTCTGCAGCTATCCATCGTCGAACCAATGAAAGGCGGGAAAATGATCCTTTCTTGTTGCGATCATTTAGTTTTACGCCAATCCCGATACACCCCTAAATCCTGTCATGGTTCTTGTAGGAATCGGATCATTCTTTTCATTTCTAATCACGGTGAATCCACCTTTCTTAGAACCGCAATACGCTGGGCTCACCCGAAACTATTACATTATAGCATATATAAGAGCACCGCATTTAGCCATTTCATAACTTCTTTTCTAACAACTTCTTTCATCCGGGGTTCGGCCTCCTCGATCTTTCGATAGAAGTTTTGCATTATCGATGTGATATTTTGTGCATGCAAATGGAGGGGCGATACCCTTGGATCCTGATTGACGGCATTAGCTTCGCGTACTTTCGGAATTTCCGGCGTTATTGCCCCAGTTGATTAATGCGGTGATATGATATTGGTTCTGCACCCGGTTCTGAAAACATATTTCAAATGGTAGGCAATTCCTTGATATTAACCCATACGCACTAGTTTCACCTTTCGGTAGTTTTATGTCACGACTACATACATCATCTTATTTGTTTTCATTTATGCTCAGAAGCGTTTCTTTGTTATACATACTGGAAATGACATTTCGTCGATACTCGAATCTCGAAAATTCATCTGATTTCATTGATAGAATGTTGAAGAACCTGTCAGTGATTGACGAGAAGACTATTGTTTCTGACCATACAACCTTCTGCATCTATCGGTGTTCGAACTCTTATTAAGATTAAAATTACCTTCACTTCGTACCCGCCCCTTAATTATTCGGTTCACCTTTACTTACGTCTGTCCAGTGACTCAGTTCTTAGAAGGGTCTTCACAGCGTGAAAGGAACTTGGGTGTCTTATCACGTCTTCGTATTAACAAAATCCACAAAAGATGAATTTTTCCACCTTAGCCAAGGAACATCTTGATAACACCTTACAGTTTATTGCCATTGATCATCGACCGTTCTGATAATTCTTCTGTTGAGTTAAATTCTACGAACTTCGATCTTTACACCACTAATAGAGACATGGTATACTAACACCCAGAATCACATAAGGCCTTCTTGAATTCATATTTCCTTTATGGAGCCGGGGAATGGTGGCTTGCACAGGTCACTTCATTTTTCTTTGAGGCTTTCTTTGGATAAGCGCACTTCTGAGTAGCAATCGGGTTCCTTATTCCTTCCTCATTATCTTATTTTTCTTGTTCGGTATCTCAGCCCGGAAATTTTGCATAGTTAGGCATTTGGTTGATTATACGCAAAGGGATATTGATTTCTATCTTCTTGAAGATGTCAATTGCCTTCCCTTTTTGCCTTACGAAGCCTGGGAAATGGCACCCCATGGGTGTATAATTGGTACTACTCTCCTATTTGTTTTTGCTCACTACTTCCTTCAGGCTGTTCAGTCTGTGTATTCTTCTCTGCTTTTGTAGTCTTTCCAGGTTTTCTCATCTCTCCTTCCTTTTCATTTTCTTTTTGTTACGCATCGGAGTCTTGCTCCTTCTTTTTTCTTTGTTGTTTCTATGCTCCCTTCTTAGGCGAGCGCCATGTAGTCCTTTGGATTCTTTTGAGTGTCACTAGAGAATGTACCCTTGCTCACGATTTGGAATACTAAGGGCGGAGTGTTACCTATATGTCTCAAGTTCTTGATGAGGCACTTGTATTCTTAAAAAATACTTAGTGTCGAGGGCAGCTTCAGTCGAATGATTTAATTCATGGAAGTGTATAAGCCTCTTGTTGTCCCCATGGTACCCAACATCTATTCTTCAAATGGTGGGTCCTGCATGACCACAATAGTCGTTCCTTCACTTGCCAGTCTTCATTGGAGACAGCAGTGGTGATATCCTGGTGAGGATTATGTCCGTGCCTTGGGCCTTGTAATGCCCTCGCGTATAGAAATTCTCATGGTTCCTTAGTCTTTGAGTTAGTAATGTGTGGGCGAGGTGGGATTTGGCTTGAAATGGTAACTTCTTGGTTCATTCACGTGCCAACGCCTCGACCCCATAGGTCACTCTTCATTTGGTACTTCAACCTTCTTCTCATCTATTCTCTTTCCTTGCTCTGTTCATGAATGGGTGTGCGTCTTCTTTCTGTTTTGTCCATCATGTGCATGATGGCATCTAACTCCCTTCATCTTGTCATTGCTCATCTCCCATGACCCTTTTCCTCTGTTGTTGCCTTGAAAACTTAGATGGAGCTTTCATATTACACTTAGCTAGGTCTTCCTATCCAGATCCCCACCAGCTTCTCTTGACTACCACATTTGAATGCTCCTGACACGAGCATCCCGATGATGCCTTCAGTTATATCATTTAAGGCATGGTATATTATATCCATTTGGGTTTTAAATCAATTCCATGCATAGGGCACCTTTTCCATAGAAAGGAGGAAGAAGAGGACGCGAGGCATCTCTTGAATCTTCCCGGGCTATATGAGCTCTCATCTTCCCCTGTTGGAACTTTATTATCTCTCTTTATACTGCCGGAGGTGAGAGATGGAAAGAACACATGAAGTATGCTTACATAACTCTTCCCCGGTATCAGCGGGGAGACCATATGGTAGACTCATGCTAAGTGACTGGTATATCTCGCCGAAAAATGGGAAGAATGCGACTGTCCACCTCTGGCCTTACTCCCGTCGGCTTAAATTGTGTTGCCATCTTGAGAAATCTCCCCGAGTGCTTTCGTTGGGGTCTTGATGGGGTGGCTTGGTGGCGATGTTCTTTGCACCATTGTTATCAAAGCTAGCTTTAATTCGAAGTTGTTTGCATCTATAGTAGGCTATCTAATTGCAGAATATTCTTCCTGAATGATAGGCCTCCAGAAATCCTCCATTATTAATACTGTAATAGGAGGCACTTAAGGCTGCAGCATCCTTCTTTCCTCTGTCTGGTCATGTCTCTCATATGCCGTAGTACAACGTTCTCTGCTCTTTTAGTCTTTCTTAAACGAGTGTTCTTTCCCGGTCGGTGTCTGTGTGCAGTCTGAATCATTTCACGATGCATTAAAAAGTTTCACGAAATTGAAACACTTTCAGTTAATAGATAGTGGGACTGAAAAATATTTTCAATATGGCTTGTTAAAGATCGATTGGTTGATATAATACTGTATAAAAATTTGTTTTGGTCTTTCTTTTATAGAATGTTTTGAAAAATGTCCAGAATTAGCATTTCCCTCTTTTTGTTTGCCTTTTTATATAGACTAAGCACTTCGAGTCGCATAATTCACAGAGGCCTTACCTTCTCTTTGCAGCCATTGTCACTTTGGATAAATTTGTTTTGATAAAATAATTCTTTCTTAATGTTCATGATTTAAAAATATGGAGTGCAGCCCCTTGACCTTTGCAAGTGCATAGGTCCTCACAGTAGTAAAATCTGAATGTAAGTCGGGTATCATTCCCACGAGATTGTGAGTGAGATCAGCTACCTGACCCCTCTTTGAAATTCCATGTATTTGAATTTAAAACTCCCCATTAAGTTTTATCTAAAAATAAAGATCCTAGACTATTTACTACAAGTTGAGCTAAAACAAAATAATAAAAAGAATAAATGAATAAAAAATAAATGATAACTGAAATCTTGGTGAATCGGTTTCACGTGGGAAATGAAAACTATCAGTCTGATAAACGAGTGATTCTACTGCGAAAATACATTGCTTTGTTTTATGTATGGATGCGGATTTGTCGAGATTTCCTAATTTGGAATTAGTTCTCCATATTCATGGTTTGAGCCTTGCTTCTCTCGAAGACAAGATCTAACTAGCTACCTGTATTTCCAATTCTCTTGCAAGATATGGTCATTTTTCTTTCTCAATACTTCACACCCATTTCTTGATGACGGCAGATCTTTTGCATTTTCTTGAGTTTTACTGATGTTTCTACCATGGTGGTGGCTCATCCTCCAGTCCTGATGGTTCATTCGCCCTTGATTAGATCTCGGCCTTGCGGGGTTGGGAACTTCCTGTAGATTAAGGTGAACTCTACGATTATTTATATTTATTTAAATACTCCTTGACTTCAATTATGAAGCGGAATGGAGGATTTATCAAAATGAACTTCGAGCTCGGCGAGTTCATCAATGGTAGTCTAGCATACTCATAAGTAAATGTTCTCAGCTCTTAGGAATCTAGCTTTCTGTGTCCGCGCGAGAATCTGGAATCGGAAGCGAGATCGTTCCACTCGAAATTTGGTGTCGGTACTCGCATTGGGAACTTATTGATTCAAAAACGACACAAAGTAAGTAAATTCGAACCCAAATAATTTTCTCCATTTTTTTTCAATAAAGACTGTAACTAACTATAAATCAAATCTAGCAGAGCTGCGTTTCAATTACTGCATTACAATTAAAGAAATGGAGTACCAATCATGCACATCCACTATAATCGCGATGGCCCGATAAAAATGAATTCAGTGTCTAGATTTCATAAATTTTCGAGCGATAATTTTAAGGAGAAATAGCGGAAATAAAATCAACTCAAATCGTTTGCTGGTTCGTGATTGGATCAGGAAAGAATTAGAAAAGAAAAAAATAAATAATAAAACTAAAAACTAAAATTCTATACTGGTATGCAACAGGTTCCTCTTCATTCCCCTTTTTATGGGTAGTGAAGACGGAAGCTACTTTACTATTCTAATGCTGTCTATTTATAGTTGTTAAAAGAAATTAGGCTGAATCCCAAAAAAACTTCCAGGTGGAATTCTCAAAAGAAAAGCCCAGTTCACTGTCTCAAGTCGCTACCTCGGGTTGATGTCGAACTGGATCTCTTATCTACTTGTCCCGATTGCGACCTTATTTTTTATTTGTGACAGTTTCCTTATGTATTAGCCGATTTGTCATTGCGACATCAACTTGTGGTCGCGTATGTATCTCGATTGTTCTCAAAATTGATGTCGCGACATGATCCATCGTGACCTTGTTGTGCTTTCCTTCTCTTTGCATTTCCAGTCAGCCTCGGTTTTGAGTTGCGACCACATTTCCATTTCTGCTGCCTCAATCTCAAGTCGTGACTTCCCTTGTCTGGTCGCGACCTCGTTATGAGCCTTATGTCTTCAAATAATTACGAACTTTAGTTCGGTACAACTATAATTGGTAACAAACTACTTGAATAGTCGCTTGCTTTTAAGCGGTCGCAGCGATTCTCGGTTGCAACCGGTTTCTGTTCTACCACTCTATTCGGTGCGACCTCAAGGTGATGTTGCGACCTCATGGTTTACTCTTTTAAGTTGCATGTTGTCCCGGTGGTTTAAACATAGTTGCGAGCATGGTTTACGTGATAGCGGTTGCGGCCTCGTGATTGGTCGACCTCCCTTGGGAGTCCCTTGAAAGTAAGTGATTACTGGCTTCATTTTTCCCTGGCGGGACCGCTTTGCTTCGACTCCCGATTTCCTATCACGACCTCGAAGTGATGTTGCGACCTATCTTTGATTCTCCAACTCTCTTGTAGTTAACGACCTCGAATCTCATGTTGACGACTCCAATTTAGTTTCAGCCGACCCCAAATATTAGTCGCGACCTAAAATAATGTTTTCATTAAAGCACGAGTTGCAACCTCGTTTCTCTGGCTGACTTATTTGTAGGCTTCGTGTGGATCCTGTCGCAGCCTCAGTTAAGCGTCAGTGACCTCAGTTTCTGCCTTGAATAATTTCTTTCGTCTCAACCACACTTTCTTGGTTGCAACCTTTATCACTGGTTTCCTTGGTCATTTCTGGTCGCCATTTAAACTTCAAGTCACGACTTCGTTTGAATAAGCCTTCTATTTCTTCCTCAAGGCTGGTCCTGCTGATGTCGTAACCTAGAATTAACTTAACAACAAGCTTCTTGTCGCGACTCCGACTTTCAGTTGTGACCTCGTTTATGCTCTTAGGCTTATTTCTTCTGGTTTTTTCTAGGATTTTCACTTCTGTTGTACTTTTCTGCAAAATTAAATTTGAGTGAATTATCCAGGATTCTGCATGGATGCTTCAGTATCTTTGTAATATACTCAAAAATGGATTAAAAAATCAAAATGAGTTTTTTAGACTCATCAACGATCAATACACTATGGAGAAATCACAGAGCATACATGTCAATGAGGGATTACCGAGACACCTTCCCAGGAAGAATCGTGTCGGTTGAGGAGAAATCAAGCCCATCTAGGTCCATGAGGGGATGCTATAGAAACCCTCGATGATGAGTGCGCCTCCTACGGTGTTACCCCTGGCTTATGCACCTCACCTTCTCCCATATTATGCCTTAACTCCTCGGCCACACAGCCACACGGTTGACATCTTCGAGTTGAAGCGGGCAATGCGGAGCAGGCAAACTAGTGGATAATTTCAAGAAGGGAGTAGAGGGCGAGTGAATGTCCCTCGAGCTAATTAGGAAATTGACACAATGGAAACTCCGGGGTAAGGAGTGGATGCATTCCAGAGTGAAATGGATGAAAATTTTGACATGTTGTAGCAATCCGCTCTCAAGCTCACCAATCGACTTGTTCATCTGGAGGAGAACCTAGAGAAGAGTGCTGGCTGACACTATCTTGGGTGAAAACGGGCTCGAAAACGCGACTTCGGGAGGATTGGGCAGAACCAACGAGAAGATCCACGAGGAACTGCGGATGTTCCCAGAATCATATGTTGTCTAGCATGGGCCATGGAGGAGAGGAAGAGAAATCCTTCCCTTATTGGCCCGAGAGGCAATGGAAAGGAGGCGGAGTGGAATAACACCCGAGATCACAATCTACCCACGCCCCCTATTGACTCGGTATATACCTTGCCCACACATAGGCATCAAACCCTGAAACACACACGAAGGCCACCCCTATCTGCCTATGCTGCAAAACTTCAAGAAATTAGTGGCCAATGTACAAACTTTTGCCACTACATAAAAAACATTAGCGACCACTCACATACATATGACATGAGTGGATGTGGTTCGGTGTTGGTTCGGACATGGAGCACGGACCTCGGCATTCTACGCAAGCTCCAACGGTTCCAACAGCTTCTCTACAGGCTTAAGGAGGTGGTTTGGGGGGCACAAACTCCCCACTTTGTTTCCAGCTCTTTTCTTATTTTATCTTATTTTTATTTTGATTTTATTAATTTTTCTTCTTAGATTTTCTCTAATTTTTAGTTAATCTTTGTTTTTAGATTAATTTTTTTTTTTTAATTTTTCTTGTGTTTATTTTTGCAGGTTTTTGGTTTAATTTTGACGAGCAGGGAAGCGAAGTGCGAGCAATTTAAAATTTTACTTTGTGCGGGTGGTATTTTCATGCATGCGAAATTTCACTCAACAAGAAAATCGAACATTCACTGTAGCACCTATACGACCATATGAGACAAAAAAGGGGAATAGTTAACCCAAACTGAGTGAATAAGGTGTCGATGGAAAGCTTGCGAAGTCTCTATCCAACGCAGTACATTCATCAAGCACTTCAGCCTTTAACTTTCAATCCAATCACCATTGCGGGACCAATGTTACATTTTGGTTGGGGAGAGAGTTCTGTGACGGTGACATTTATTTATGTTTTGTTACTATTTGAGCAAGCCCATTTTTATGTTCCCGGTGGTTTCTTGGTTTTTCTTTACAATATTGTTATACTATAGCACTTTTTTAATTCAAAACTTGCACCCATTTTTGCACCCTTTTTTTTTTTTTTTGGTTTTGCCTAACTTGCAAGTTGGAAAATTGAAACTTTGTCTAATCCGGTTGATGTTAGATTGATGCCATGCCTAATTGAGTGGATGATTAGTTAAATTCTTGCTGATTTCGACCTTTTTCTTCCACCTTTAGCTAACCACACACGAGTGCATCGGGTTTCTTCAATATGCTGAGCGCTAGCCTCCTAAGCCTTGCAATAACTACATTCTAGTTTCGTTGACTACCTTTAATAGGTTAAGGACCCCCATGAATAGAAGGCCAATGTGTCTTCCAAAATAAAAAGAAAAGAAAAAGAAAAAGAAAAGAAAAAGAAAAGAAAAAGAAAAATTGCGACGCTTTACCCTGAAACCCGAGCACGGTCTGAGGGGTATATGGCTAAAGCCTTTAAAGCCCGGTGCCTTAAGTCAACTGGTTGGGAGCCCTTAGACTTAGTGCTGCATACAATTGGATGGGTGGAGTTTAGCGGTTGTAGATGTGGAGTTTCGAAATCATTCGAAGTCGGGGTGAAACTTCACGAATTTAATTGGTCGAAAGATCCTTATGACTTGGTGCCCTAAGCCTTAATTGGTTAGAGGTCATCGGTAGATCCTGGATTACATGGACTTTGGTGGTGGATTCCTCGGCATTGCACACCCTACAACCTGTAAAGTTTATTGGAATAAGAGTGGGTCCCCGATCTATTTGGTGGTTTATGCTAGGTTGTGGCTTAATGGTTGGGGAGAGTCACGGTTTGGCGGTTGTGTTGAGCTTATCAAACAAACACTTAGATTTTGGTGAAAGTTTCTGGTTGATTCATCGAGATGGAGGCTCTTTAGATACTCAATTTTGTATGGCATTCATTCTCTCAAGATAGTTATTGGGCAAGGGTTTGATGATTCTTACATAGGGTTAGGCATTACTCATCCACAACCTTTTTGAAATATAATTTTTGTGAACATAATTTTTATTTTGTTTTGTATGCTCTTTCTTTCTTTCTTTCATTGCTAAGGGACTAGCAATGTGTAGGTTGGGGGTGTGATTAGTGCTCAAAAAGTGCTATTTTGAACCACATTTATTACAGTTTGAGCACTTTTGTATTCCTGTCAGCGTAATTAACCCGATTTTCACATTAAGGTCCTTGCTATTCTATTGATAGCATTTTGTGGCTAATTTTGTAGTTTTGCAGAAGCTGGCCCATGCAAAGTTGTTAGAATTCGATCCAAGCACGAAGTCGAGGTCAAACTCAGCGTTGCATATCGAGACAGAGGAAAAGAAGAGCATAAAATGCAAAATTGGAGATTTGTTGAGAAATTGCATCCACATGCACTATTCAAACACTTGACAACATTCATCCTACCTGTTAATTCCTACGCGGATTAATTTTTGCCTTTTGTTCCCACTTTTGATTTCTTCCCATTTTGTCGCATGCAGTTAAGCGCCTTTGTTGATTTTGTAATTTCCCTTTGCCATGAGAAAAATTTCTTGCCGGCTTCGGTCAGTGATGTAAAATCAATCACTTTTCGACAATAGAATTTTTGGGAGAAACTTTGACTCTCCTCTCGTCTCACAGCTTTTCTCTTCTCCATTTTCCTTCATTTTCTCTCATTTTCTCAGCACTTACGAAGGCCAAACACCCTCAAGGATGACAACTGGGGATGTGCGGCTAAAACCCTTCACTCATGAGAAGCGAGAAGAGGCTGGCACGGGTGCGAGGATGCGGAGGCTTCTTTGGAGGTCCGCGTTTTTTGCTGGTGCTCATTGTCGATGTGTTCTCCTTTAACTAGTTTAGATCCGATTCATGTTGAATGGTGAATGCTTGGTAATCTTTTAGTGCTCACTTGATGCTTATCACTAGATCTCGTGATGTTCATTAGTTATCATTTATTACCTATTGTAATGTGAGTCAAGGAGACTCATTTTTCACTGTCGGTGACCACTGATGCTCAGTGAATGCCATTTTTCAAAAGGATAAATATTTTGGGTTAGGTTTTATAGCTAAATGAAGATCCGGTTCGGGATATGACTATAGGTCATCCTCCTATGTCAGAGGAATTGAACCTGAAACTCGGTTGTCGTAGAATCGACCCGATTATCGATACTTCAGGAGATCTCTTTTTTCTTTTTCTTATTTTCTCCATTTTATTTCAATCTCACCATCAAAATCCCACTTGTTTTTACCAAATCACGAAATCAAATTGAAGTACACCATTTTTTGAACCTCCTTTGTAAATCATTTGGCATACGAAGAAAACCCATCGTTTGTGTTCGACCCTAGAACCGCTATCTTTACTTGATGGCTTTGCTTATATGACGCAATATGAAATTTAGGATACAAATTTTGTTGATTTCGGATCGTCACCTAACGTGACACGAATCACCGGTTCTTTAGGTGCCTCCTCAGGTAAAAAACACACCGTTGTGTTTCTCCACTGCGCGATGGACTGAATCAGCCCTCTCCATCCTTGGGAGGTCCAATGTTATCAGGCACTTCGCAATACGCCCTTAGTTCCTCCATCGTTAGGGACGAAATGATGCTGAAGCGTCGCCAAAGGCGCCCTCAGGGCGACCACGCCTCTGAGTCTCTTTTCCTGAGCCCTCGCTATTCTACAAGCGGATCCAAAGGAGGGAGAAAATGAATATTAGACCTATCCATAATCCCAATTGGTACAGGCACTTGCCACAGGCAGGCAAGCCAGCACTTAGAGCAAAATAAGTGTTAAGACACGTCCCTTCTCTTCCAGGCCTTTAACAGCCGGAAACCAGTCACCCACCAAGGACCAACACTACTAAGGCGCGATGATAGTTACCTGTGGAATGAAGTGCGCGAATGCCTACAACGATGGCTCACGAACGAACGCAAGGTAGAACCTTAGCCTCTTATGATGATTGGTCACCAAGAGGAAAGAAGATAAACCAAATAACATGGAAAGGAAAAAGAATTGTAGAACTTCAATGATGCCTATCTATATATATGCCCGCCCTGGGCTGTGAAGTCGCATTTAATGCGTGGTAGCTAATATCATTTGGGATCTCAACCATCACGATGGGTTTGGCTCTGGGAACGATAGCCTAAGGTGGGCCAAGCCTTGGGCCTTTCTCTCGAGAGCGTTAAGCGGGCGCAGGTAAACTAGTTTTATAATATCCAACAAGCCTCAATTAAACAGAATGTCCACACACAATTGTAGTAAGGTACTAGCTGTAAAAAAAAATCACGATTTTTATTAATTGCAGCAAAAAGGTGTTCAGCATTACATAGCGATGTTTGTTGCCAAGCAATCATAATACAACTTCGACAAGCAACATTCACTGCCATGTCAAAAATACAAAGAAAAGCAGTGAGGCATTCGGCCTTGCCTGGGACAGAGGAAAAGCGGAGATGGGGTAGAAAGGCGTGGAAACCAGAAGAGGGAAGATGGGGGAGTGAAGTGCCGCATGAGGCTAAAGGGAAAATTAGAGGATGAGGCTGGAGGGAGGTTAAGCGATCCCTGCAGAATTCAGCAGGGGGCGTCCTCGGACTCCATTCAAGTTCTAGAACCACCCGAGACCCAGGGACATTTTAGGCTCCGCTCAAACCATACAATCTTTGAGATTCAACCCGCAGTTGAGGCGCGTTCAAGTGATGGAACACGATCATCCTTCATCCCATAATCAGGGCATAGCAACATTCAATTATCCTTCGACAAAGGAACAGGATAACGTGAACAACTAATCTACTAGCAGCACATACGCAGCTAAATCTCGACATCAACTCTAACGACCCAATAACATCTAATGCAATTTCAAAAAATTACAAAATTTATTTTGAAAATTAAGCAGCATTAATGGTAGACTGTTCCATATAAATATGACGGTCAAGCTTGTTCTTTTTTTTTTTTTCCAATCGGGGATGATCTTCCTCTAGGCGGAAAAAGGGGGCATTAATGGGCACCATGGGCGGGCGAGCACCTAACAGGCGAAGTGACTAGAGCTCAAGGGATTAGGCCGAAGCGACCAGCTGGAACGCCCGGCTAGTCTCCGCCCGGTGCCTTAAAGGGATTGGGCCTAGAAGCCGGCCGGCCGGGAGATGGAGCCAGGTCCTCAGCCACGGTGCCCAAAGGGGATTAGGCCCAGAGAGCGGTGACTGACCCGGGAACGTCCGGGCCAATCCTTTGCCGGGTGTTTGCAGGGTATCTCATATATCAGGATGCGCATCAGATGTTTCCTTTCCCGGTCGACGAACTCTCTCCGCAAGCAATGCCTTAGCCAGGCTCTTCACGGTATAAGTATAAGGTCTCCCATGAGCCAATTTGCTCGTCTCCAAGAGAATAGGAATGCATTCGGTGACCCTATGGGAAGGCCAGTTCGTAAAGAGCGAGAATAAGTCATCCCTCCCGAAATAAGAGTCATCTTCCCCTAACATTATGGGAAGAAATTGTCTACTCTCAAAAGGCAGATACTCTTTTTCTCGGCTTCATAAAGAGAAACATAGAAGTCACCAAGCAGTGCGAGATTACGGATCGAAATAATTGATGCTCTAAGTTCAAAGTCTTCGAAAAAAGACCCAACTGCCATCGGAGACGACGAATTTTCCGTCGTCTTCTTATTTGTTTATGGGAGATTGCGGCCCTTTAATGAATGCTCAGACGATCATTGACTTTCTGAGGGCCAAGGAACCACTAACATGAGTGATAAATTATGTTTAGATTAAATGAGATCTCACCGTGGTAAAAGGCCTTTATTGGAGATCTAAAGCAGTGTGTTGTCTTAGAAGAAGTATAGTTTGAAAAGTCAAGTTTAAGGTTCATCTCTTATAAATGCCATGTTTGCATCCTCCTTTCAAGCCATAAATAAAAAAGCTGTTCTTAAATGATTGCTTTTAAAATATAAAACAAGATATATCTTTTTGTAATTTTTAAGCTTTTTTATGTAGTTTCTAAAATTAATTAGTTACTACTTTTCAAAAAAATTAATTATTTATTTATTTTTACATCTATTCTTTGTGGTACTGCACTTTTTGTTCTTCTTATAGGAATTCGGGCAGGGACCCCATATTCTGGCTTAGGACAATTAATTAGTTGCTTATAAATATTGAATATCTAATTATAAAATAAAATATTTATATACAATTTAATTTTAAAACATACTTAAAAATATAAAATAAAATAAAATTTTAAATTTTCAAACAAACACTTCTTTTATAAGAAATAAAATCTATTTTGCATAACTGTTTAAAAAAATAATCGCCAAACATGGCCTTTGCGAAACCCAGGAAAAACATATTTTTTTGAAAAGGAGCGAATCAGTAATTCTTGTCGAGACGATACAGACAAAACCCTAAATTTTTCTCTATATCTCAAATGATGGAACGGATCGCGCCGTTAGAATTATCTCGTGAAATCTAGTTGAAACAAACAAACTGCGTCGAATTTCGAGACAACCAGATTTTCACTTATTTCGGTAGAGCGGACCAATCGTAGGCGCGACACAAGTGGCCGCGAGAGTGCATTCACGTGGCACCAGACCGAGGAATGCCCGGCAGTGACCAAGTGTCATACTCCTAGAATGCATGATGTTAGTGGTAGAAGGCTAGGCATGGAAGACACGTGGCTTGACTAGTTCCATGTGCCAAGGTATGCATCATGTCTAATGTTTGAGTGGAAACAGGATGAAAACTTCCTAAGGGGAAGGAGTTCTTCCTCTGGCTGGAATCAGTTCTAGAGGGGAGCAAACGATAGAAGAGAACCATAAGAGAGAAAGAGAAATGAGAGAAAGAAAGGAAGACTTGAAAGATTGATTTAGGGAATCAATCAGGTGGAAGGAAGGAGAAGTCCCTTTTTGGGTTTGAGAACATATGTGACGGGGAGGAGGGACTGTGCGGGTTTCCTCCATTTTCCAAATTTTGGTGATCAAGGATTTGATCTTACATATCCCAAGAGGTGAGGGATCTTTCCTCCTTGGTTATTTCCTTGTTTGGGGCCATGGAAATGGAATTTGGTTGAGTTTGGTATGTTATTGTTTGAATGAAGAACATGCAGAATTTGGTATCTTTCCTCAGTTATTTCTTATTTACAAGCCATGAAATGGTCATGGAAAAGTAGCCCTAGTAGTGGGCTGATTCCAAAACAGTTTCTATAGAAACTGTTAATGGTAGGACCGGTTTTCTAAGTCCTTATGGCAGTGTTCAGAGCTCATGGAGCTTGGAGTTGATTTGTGGCCTACTTGGTTTTGGAGCGATACATGAAATATACATGCTTATACAAGAACATTTTCTCTATAGAAACTGTTAATGTTGGGTGGTTTTTTGTCCTTGTAATTTGCAGAATTTTACAGGCTTGCGATGTCTGGTGTGAATATTAACATGCAGCATTTTTCTGAAACGGATGAATACATGCATAATTTTCTAGGTTTAGCCCTAGTTGTTTTGGCCATAACTTTTCCGTCCGAACTTCGATTCGGGTGTTCTTGGACTCTATGAAAAGCTCATGGAGTCAGGAATCTAGCCACAAGCCATTAAGTGGAAATAGGTGCTCACATCTATGCCGAAAAACTGAGTGTTGCACTAAGTGTACTAATTGCTATCAATATGGGTGTTTCAAACACATTGGGTTTACTGTGTGTTGTCTTTGGAACATGGTCATTTCTTTGCATGTAGCAGGCTGTATGACTAACACACTAAGTCTCAGCTTGGGAATATGAATTATGGCATTACTTGCCCAAGTAATGGTTGGAATTATGTTAATACATGCTTAAATGGTGTTTTGACATGAATGAACTGAATGATAGAAAAGATGTAGTGCATGTTTATGTGATGTACTGATTTGAATGTGCGGATTATTAACATGACTGCATGTATATTGATGTTGAACTGAATACATGAAATGTTGTTTGCATTAGACATGAGTGTTCATGGCACACACATAGTGTACGATGTAGAATGTCCATGTAGAGGTCTTCATACATTGGTCATGGGCTTCAGTGTGGTGGCACAAATTGCATTGCATTGGTGTGTGCGGTAACACCGCATTACATGGGTGTGTACATGGTACTGATTTGGCATTGCGTTCGGTGTTGAATTGTGTGGGCTTGGGAATGGGACGAAGTCCAATTGAGCTCCATAGTGTTAAATGAAAATGGAAAACGAATAGTGTCAGGCGTAGCAAGCAAGGGATAGACACCCCCCCTCAGGTGAAAAGCCTGAAAACTTGGTTAGACAGCGTATCCATTGGTGAAAGCCCGAAAAATGTTGGAGGGTGTAAGAGACCCGCGATGAGACCCCAAAAAGTTTTGTTGCCCAAAAAGACACGAAACGATTAAATAAATATCACATAGACTACGGGTTGTGAGATGGGAGTTGGGACTGACTCGATATTGATTTCCCATTGGCACTTGCATTGGGTGGTGGGTCGAAGGTTAACTCAGTACATGGGGCATGTAAGAGTGTGGAGTCTCTCATACATACGTAGTTTTCGTGGGTTTACATGTCTGCAGTTGGTTGTTTGTGTGACTGTGAAATGATCATCTGCATGTGCACCTAGGTGGGGAGTAGCCTTTATAGGATTTATCTCTATTGGGCGTTAGCTCACCCCGTCGTGGGACCCCTCTTTCAAGTACATGACAGGTGCATGCAGTTGACGCTCCTTAGAGGCCGGGATTATGAAGCGGGCCGGACTGTGGCCTTGATTCATGTTTTATGTATGTATTAGAACGAACTAGTTTTAAAATATGTTTTGTATTAAGAGTGGTGTATAGACAACTCTTGTGATCCATAAATATATGGTTTTTGTAAGCGTATGGGCAGTATGGATAATAGGCCTGATTGGGTCATTTTACTCATGTATGAGACACACAGGTTATCTATATACGATAAACTATAATTCATAAATCATAATTTTCATTTGTTTTTTTATCAAACGGAAGGGGGAAATCCAACAACAAGCACTAGTTCTTACAAGACATCCTTGGTCAGAGAATACCCATTTGGTCTTGTAAAGAAGTATTAAGCCTATGTGACCATGAGTTAAAGTAAAGCGGTATCGATTATGACTGGACGGTCCCAAGGCGTAACGATCGTGTCGGCCGATACACAAAGCAGATGATTAAAATATTTAAAAATTATTAAATATTATATAAATTATTAGAAAATAAATAAAAAATAAATATTTGTAAAGGTTTTTCTTCCGACTACGACAAGGTTTTCTTCCGGCGGACGGAAGACGAGACGAGGAAATCTGGTGCACTGATTAACTCGATCGATCGCCCGGCAACTATGAGTTTTCTTTCCTCCTCTTCTTCCGTTCTTCGTTTCTTGAGATTTCGATGTCAAAATCTCAGATCTAAGAAGAAGAACTGTTCTTCGTTCTTCGTTTGCGTTCTCAGATTTGTATTCATGTTGTTCAGTTATTTGTTCTATGAAATTGGTTCACGGGTTATTTTGCTTTTTAGAGGAATCTCTGTAAAGTTGATTTTTTTTCCCTTTTTTTGGGTTGTACTGAAGGAGTCAATTTTTTTTCTTCCACCGAGTTATCTCGGGAACTCGGCCGAGTTCACCAAGTTTCACCGATTTATACCGAGTTCCACCTGATTCATTGCCGGTCTCGTATCCGGTGTCGGTATCGACTCGGTTAGGGTCGAGTCAGAATCGACCAAGTCGTATCGGACTCGGCCTATTTTTTGAACCCTACCTATGTCTTTTGGTGGAGTTGACCATTTCATGACTTTCGAGGTGGTAAGTTCCATTGAGAGATTAGCTAGAAAATCAATTGCCTGATTTCTTTCCCTATAGACGTGTCGAACTACGATGTTTCGTGGTTCCGACAATCGGTTTCATCATCCACTTATGAACAAGGAGAGAATCAATTTCTACTATCAGTTGGCTTATTCTCCTCTCCCATGCAATACGCAACCCATGAATTAAGGCCCATAGTTCAGCTTCAACGACTGAGCGTGTCCCGAAACGTGCTGAGAACCCATCCATC
This sequence comes from Tetrastigma voinierianum, assembly GCA_016808115.1. Classification (NCBI taxonomy): domain Eukaryota; kingdom Viridiplantae; phylum Streptophyta; class Magnoliopsida; order Vitales; family Vitaceae; genus Tetrastigma; species Tetrastigma voinierianum. Next base: position 386,757 of record JAEQBH010001812.1, read on the forward strand.
CATCTTTCCTCATGGTCGCGTAGTAGTCCTCCACCCAGCTTGGTTACTGCTGCTCTTGAAGCACCCATCAATACTTAGAGTTTTCCCCCATGCATGATATGTTGGCTCATGAGCACTGAGTGTACCTCCCTGGAATAAGCCTGGACCATTGCGGCTTTGGCCTTTGTGGTGTGTTCTTTGTTTTTGAAAGTAGCCTCGTTCCGCCAACGCCAGAGCCACCACAAGCATATCGTGAAATGGTTTTTCCAATTCCGATGCGCCTCCTTCATATAGCTAATATTCAAATTCATAAAGCCAATCGTTGAAGGGGAGGTGTTGGGTGTCTCTCAGGAATTCGATATTAACCATCTAGGACCAGAACTGTAACTGCCTTGGTGCATGATCTGAACCGCGGTGCCCAGGGTCTTCTGTTTTATCTGGACAAAATTACAACACAGATTGGCTGGCAGATCCTCTTTTCGCTCTCTCATAATTTGTCATGATTTTGTTGTGGTGGACCAGTAAATCATAATTTTCATTAAATCATATCATTAAGTGTTATTTAATAAACTTATCTCTTTTTTGTATTTATGCATTTATATTTTTTTTCTTTCACTCAAATTAAGTTTCAAATAAATTTGAGTTGAAGATTTAGTTCATTCCGTCCAACCTCTCAGAAGCATGTATGTGATTGAAATATAATGAAAATGCTGGATTTGTAAGTTATATGTCTATTATTTTAGAGTTGTCTTAAAAATTATTACTGAACTTTCTTTTAAACGTAAGTCATTTAACATCAACAAAGCTACCTATTTTATTGAAATAGTTTAATATTATAAAATGAAAATTTTTGTTATCAATTTCGTTTTGGTTAGTGTGGATTTTAATATTCAATAAAGTTCTTATTAAACTAATAATACTCATTAAAATTCAATTTTTGGTTAGCTAATAGAAAACAAAAACTTTTAGGCTATTTTTTATTATTGGAAATTTTGAAATAAAATAAAATATAAAAGGAAAAATAGCTTGAAGGGAATAAATTTTTTTTTTTTTAAAGAAAAAAAGATAGATTTAAAATCAACAATTATTTTTGTATAGTTTATGACTTCTTTTATTTAGTTAATTTTTAAATATGTTTGCAATTTTTATATTTTTTTGTTCTCTTTCTCTATTTCAATTTTTTAAAAATTAATAAATAGGAACTCTTAATGAATATTCTAGCTTCTCCAACAATATGTTGATAGTACAAATCTCCTCTTGTTGTAATAACTGATAAGTAATTGGTCAGCAATACATGCCTTTTATTAGAATCACAATTTTCAGATGAGAATAAAGCTATTATGTTGCAAGAAGAGTTTCATTTTCTTACCCAAGAATAATAATAAATAGAAATTGTGATTGAAATATATTTCTACGAAATAAATATCGGAGGAAACTAAACGTTTGAAATTCAGGTTGATATAGGAAAAAGTTAAAGAATTCTGTGTTTTTAGTTTAATCTGAAAGCTTAATTGCTAGTAACATTAAATTATTCTCAAATTTTGGTACATGTAGAAAGTGATGTCTTTGTTTTAATTTGCCGTGATAATTCTTACTGTAGAAATATGTTTTTTTATCAAAACACCTGTCATCCAGTACAGAGTTATTCTTAAAAGGGTTTCTGCAAGGCATTTTAAACCTTGAGATACTTATCTATGCCCCCGTACTTCCTTACTATCTTGTGAAAGTAAATGTTAAACCTGCATTCTTATGTCAATGGTTTTCAATTATGGCATAGCAAATTATTTGGAATCACCAAAGTTGATGTCAAAAAAAATATCAGTAATGGAAAATAACATCAATTTCTCACTTGATCGCAAAGATATGCAAAAAAATTATGAAAGTTATGTGAAGAATCAATTAGCTCAAGTTTCTTACTTTATTTGATACATACAATCACAACATCAATTCTTCATCCGTTATCTTACAGTTTCTATAATTTTATGTCAAATATGATGTTGATAATGTGAGAAAAAAAAAAACCAAATCCCCATACGAAACAAACCTGAAATTCGATCATACCAACCGGTGAGGAAGAGTTTTGTATAGATAGTTTTAAGGTTGTGTATGGTTCCTAAAAATTATTAAGGAAATAAAAAAATACTAAAGAAAATAATTTTCTTATATTTGATTATCTAATAAAAAATTATTTAGAAACTTATATATTTTTACATTATTTAATCTTTATATTGGAGAGTTAAAATAAATAAAATTGGTTTAAAGTGATAAATAAAAATAATATGTTAGATTCAATTCTGTCTTTATTTTCCTTCATTTTTTTTTCTCTATTTTTCCTCTCTATTTTCTTTTCTTTACATTTCCCTTAAATTTTTTGGAATCAAACATGGCATAAATTAATTATTAATAGATATTTTGCTAGTAGATATGTCTCTAATGTATTGATTTTGGAAAAATAGGAAGCAATTTTCTCAAAGATCTTGTCCATTCATATCAAACGTAATGACAAAACTTTTTTAAAGATCTTGTCCCTGCTTACCAAACATAATAACAAAACTTTTTTAAATATCTTGTCCATGCATATTAAACATAATAACATTTTTTTTTGAGAGAGAATATTAATGACAAAACTTAAATTTTATGAGGCATTGAAATATTATTTGATTTTCTTGCTCTTATTTATGAAATTATAAAACTCTGAACAAGCATTTGATTAAAAGAGAAAAATATTTTTTTTATTTAAAATGTTATTAAAAACACCCTTTTAACTTGTATTTTATCGTTCTTACTTATTTTTAAGAGTTCCTTTAAATTATTTTTGTAACATATTTAACATTATTAAAAATATTTTAGTTTAAACAAACTCTTAGTTCAGAAACATCATAAAATAATTTCAAAAAAGATTTTCATAAATTGTTTGTTTTCACTTTGATTTTCATAAATTGTTTAAAAAATAGTTATCAAATAGATTTTAAGAGTTTTGGAACAAAAGAATGAAACCCTAAACCGGTTTATAATAAAAACTAATTATTTCTTTTAATTTAATGTCAAATATAATTTCTATAATTAATAACTTTATTGATTCATGAAACCCTATTAAATAATCAAATCAATTTACAAACCTTAAATTCTTTCATCAAAACTCTTTAATATTCATCCTCAAAGTTGCGGAGAAAAATAATGAAATATTCAGTTTTTCCAAGGAATCATTAGAGTCATAATGCAAGTAATTACTTGCTTGGATGAATAATTTTTCACTTGATAAAATTTTAGTACATTTACTTTTAATGAAAAATATTATAGGGCAATAAATAGCCTTTAACAATAATTATTTATTTCCAGCTCACTATATGAAATTCAATGACTTAATTATGATTAAAAAAACTAACTTTCCACCATATTTTTAAAGTGCTAGGAGAAATATTTCTAAAATAATTATCTATACCTAGCTCTAAATGATAAAAAGGTTATATGAGTTCAAGGGTGATTTTGAGTCCTGTTTCTGTTGGATTTTGGTCCAGAAATTATAAAAGCACGGGAATTGGTGAATGCGCGGGCATGTAAGGAAACTATAGTATTTTCGAACTAAAACGATGTCAATCTAACTTCTGCTCAAGTGAAAAATGGATTTCTTAGTTCCTTTGACAGTTCCCTAAAGTCTAAGTGGACAATGCTTTGAAAATTAGAATGTATTGAAAGTGAAGAGAGAACTATGACTCAAACTACTAAAAAAGTAAGTAAGTTTCATTGTAGAATCTATAGAAGTAAATTCTTTGAAGCATGAAAGCTTTGAAAACAAATACTTAGAAATAAAATAAGCTAGAAATCAGGAAATATTGCTGATGAACTTGTAGAAACTATGAGAAAATGTTGAAATGCTCTATTGAGTGTTAGTTGATGATTGATTTTCCGGGTTTTTGCTCATAAGTTGAGTCTCGCTTTTATAAGCATTCCTGAATAACTGCCCCACCCCACCTTCTCCAATAACTACTCACGTACCCACTACAACCTTGTTCTCCAAGCCATTTACCCACTAACAATTTGTTAAAGTAACACCTTGCCCCTTCCGGCCAAGCGTCAAGTGAGGACATCACGGTGGACGAGAACTATTAACTTTACGATATTAGTGGGCCATTTCAAGCATATATTTATCAAAACATAAACTTGTAAAACTACCACCATAGTGGTGTTTAAATTGTCATGTACATATATGCCTAAGTCCAACTACTTGTATTTACACAAGTTCTACTATATCAAAATATTACATGTACATTTTCATTACAATAGCCGGTTGGGGACCTCGTAAGCCAGGAAGCGCTGCTGGCGTGTTGGTACTGGTGAATGCGGGATGTCTCGGCGACCTCTTCGAGTACCTGCGGATGAAACACATGTTAACGCCATAACTGTTGAAATAGATAACATATATGAAAACTTGGCGGTGGTCTCGATTCTAACATACATTTAAAATAATTCATATCAGTATTCACTATCTCCATGGAAATAACAACGCAAATCTCTTTTACATAAGATTTTCATTGTACCGCTATAATATAGAACTAAGATATGCCTTAGCATCAGAGTTTACTTACTTTGTTTTCATATATTTCATTATTCAAAAACTTATCATATAAACGTATGCCTACATAGACCAGTAACAATGAATGAGAGGGATGCAGCACAATACGGTGCCCGAAGATGCAGTGCGATCAGCTGAGCAGTGCGAAACGCGAGCAGACATGCATGCTTATAACACAAATCATGAGTGTCGTGCTTTCCTGTACCAAAGTATCAAAGCACTAATGGAGACATACCCTATCACTAAAAATAGAAGTGTCATTAGCACTAGGCAGTCTTTGAAGCATATGTCTATATGTACCTATTCATTCACTATCCGGTCTTAGGCAGTCACACAATTATATGTGTTTTCAAGAAGCAGCTATTTGTCCTTGTGTATTCATGTGGTTATATAACGCATTCATTTTAGGCTTGATAGGGAAAGAAAAGCAAGCAGAATTAGCTAAAAAAACCAGAAAACTCAAAGCTTGTTCGAAAAATTTGGTTACTTTAGGTGGATCAACCCTTCGCTTAGGCAAAGGAACAGTGATAAAAAAAAAAAAAAAAAACACCCTTGGATTCACTTAGGCTGATCAACCCTTTGCCTAGGCGGAGAGGCATCGGGCTAGAAACATAAATGAGGCATTTTTGCCCCATTTCACTAGACAATTCAAATCCAAAACAAAACAAACCCCAAACTGACTTAAACCAACCAAAAACACATTTATTAGAGTTAGGGTTTTCCTAACACAAACATAGGCAAGGAATGAGTTAGGATAGTTTCCTAACCTTGATTTCTTGACACCTTCAAACTAGCTTCTTTTTCTTCTCTTTGCTTGAGCAAGTAGAACCAAGAAATGGAGAGGAATCAACCCAAAATTTAGCTCTTCTCCACAAACCGTATGCCTTAGCTCTCCAAAACCCAAAAATGGAAAATTCTTATCCTCTAGAGAACAATTTGTTCTCTTAATGCCATTTTGCTCAATTTTACTCTTTTTTCTTTTTAGTCCTCTACTTTCATTCTATTTGCATTTCAACTTATCAAAATTCTACCTTAATATATAATCTTCTTACATAATGTCCATTAAGTCCCTAATTTGACAAATTACCAGTCTACCCTTTTTCACACTTAGCACTTAAATTCTCAAAAAATACAAATTTGACTTTTTATTATACCCTAAATATATCATAAAACTACTAGGGTATAATTTGGGGGTGTTAAAATCCCCCAAAAAAGAATTTCGTCATCAAAATTAATACCTGAACTAAAGAGTTGCGGGTACTATGCTCTCATTACAATATTTTGGGACTTCCCAGGACCAGGTTCTATATACTTAAATGTTTTGGCTTTTTACCAGAAGAGACATTTAGTTTCTCAGAGTGTTTGCTTTATGTGAAACTGAAACAGCTTTGGTTTGTACAATATGAGCGGGATAGTTGCTTATCTTGTGCTGCTGAAAGATGGATTAATACTCTTGACTGTACCGGAAGCAGTGGACATTGAACGTATGTAATTTGGCTGCAACTCGGAGGGAAAGCCAAAGCAAGCAAGCTCTTAGTCCAATTCTTTCTAAGATCTCATAAGGTTCGATAAATCTTGGACTCAATTTTCCTTTCTTTCCAAACCTGAGTATCTTCCTCCATGGTGATACTTTCAAAAAGACCTTATCCCCGACTTTATACTCTATGTCTTTTCTTTTTAGATCTACATATGACTTTTGTCTTTCACTAGCAGCTTTTAACCTTTGTTGAATAACCGGAACTTTTTCTTCTATCTCTTTCACTATGTCAAGACCAATTACTTTATACTCTTTCGTATCTGGTCCAACATAATCAAATCTGCATTTCCCGCAAAGACAAAGCTTCATGGGGCCATATCAATGCCTGATTGATAAATGCTGTTGTAGCAAATCTCCATAAGGGAAGAGTACCATCCCAACTCAGGCACCCAGCACACAACCCCGAAGCATGTCCTCTAACACTTGAACCACTCTTTCAAATTGGCCATATGTTTGTGAATGGAAGGTTATACTAAAATTTAGTTGAGTACCTAAAGCTGACTATAATTATTTCCAAAACCTTGACGTAAACCATGGATCGCGATCAAACACTATTGACATTGGAATCCCATGCAATCGGAAAATCTCATTCACATACAGTTCTGCTAACCGATCCATGGAATAGTCAAGCTAGACTGGTAAGAAGTGAGCATACTTTGTAAGTCTGTCATCGATTACCCAAATTGAATCATGCTTCTTTTGGGTGAGGGGAAAATCGGACACAAAATCCATAGTAATGTTGTTCCACTTCCATTGTGGAATTGGGATGGCATTTAACAGACCAAAAGATACTTGATGTTCAACTTTTACTTGCTGACAAGTGATGAGCTTAAAAGTCATCTATTTTTAATCCATTTTTCTATTTGATTTTCATCTGAAAAGGAATAATTAATATGCAGAAATATGAAGAAACTCACCAATTTGTTATTAGCTGGGAGTGTGAAAGAAAGAAGAAAAAAGCAAAGAGAAAAATGCAAAGAATCAGAGTAAAAAATGCGTGAAATGGCAAAGTGCGTAAAATGAAAGCAACTGCGCACCACTGCCAGCTGGGCTTGCACAATCCAGCTTATGATGTCGCGACATCAGAGAAATTGAAGGAAATTTGATGCATGTTGCGACAGGGATCACAAGTTAGGCAGCTGAGGACTAACCAGAGACTTAAGGAATGATGTCGCGATTAACATCGCGGATGTCGCTGACAAAGGTTGATGCGACAAAGGTTGATCATCGCTGACGGGGATCAGATTCGCGACACGAGCGACGGTTGAAGCACTCCTAGAGACATAAATTTGATGTCGACAAAATAATAGCGACATAAGAGCGTGCTTCGATTGAGTTGCATTCCTTAAGTTTGATGTCGCGACAAAGGTTGATGACATCGAGGCGAACGATTGAAACCTGCGAGAGGCATAAAGTGAATGTCGCGACAAAGGATGTCGCGACATAAGAAGATTTACCGATTCCGAGCTGCGAGGGCTTAAGTTGATGTCGCGGCGAGATCGATAATAAAGGCATGGATGATATCGCTACATTCCTTGTCGCGACGCCACAAGATCTTGCCGGGAAAACAAAGGTGTCTTGACTTATTGATAAATCTTTGCTGACAGAGTGTCAGACTAACTGAAAATATCGCGACAAAGGGATTTGAAGGTCGCGACACGAGATGAAGTAACATGGGCGGTCACTTGGAAATCCACAAAGAATGCATTGGAATTAGGGCCCAGTTGAAACCATATAAATAAGCGGCTACCCGGGAGAAAAAAAGAGAGGCGATTAGGCGTGAAGCAAGATCTAGGTAGCCGAAGGCTCATTTTATTTTCTTTTCTTTTCTTTTCTTTTATTTTCTTTTACATTTCGTCATTATAGATTAGATTATTTTCATCTTCTTTATTTTGTTTTATTTTGGATCTGGATGTTGCTCGTTTTGGCGAAGCGAATCTGATCCATTCTTTTCAAATTACTACGGAATGTTTGAAGTTCGAGGACAAATTTAAAATTGACTTTTCAGTTTCAAATTGCGGAGTTGTTCTTATGATCGGAGAATGTTGTAGTGTGTAATTCAGTGGTGAAACCAGCGTCCATTAGCCGAATGCTATAGTTTAAATTTATCTTCCCTATTAGTTGTTTCCAGTGACTTGTAATTTCGAGTTTATGGAATTTACTTAAGTTTATGGGTTTAATGTTTTTGATGCGAATATCGAGTTTCTTAGCCAGTTTTAGATTTGTTTCATTGCTCACACGATTTCAAGGAGGTCCTCGGTGAACCAGGAGAAGGCATTCTGAGAGTTATGAACATTTCCTTGAGATATATTAACACCCGCTATTAGAGATCTAATGAGCTTTGTAAAGTTTACTTAGATAAATCCTCTTCTCACTTGAAATCAAGAAAGGGATTGAATGAGTTATCAATTTAAACAAGCGAGAGAGTTCACCTCGGTCGAATAGTGAAGCCAATCCCGTGTTAGGCGAGATCTAATCAAGGAGAGGGTGATCTATTCCCTAATTTAGAGAAAGTAACCGGAAGTTGTATATCCTTAGCAATAGATAACTTGGGAGCTAAGGTTTGGTATAAAATGGGTATGAAGTATTATAAAGAAAAATACCCGGATTAAGGAAATCCCACTGGCCAAAGTAGTCATCTAATTCCCCTGTCTTGAAAGGCGGAAAATTAGATAATGAACTATAGGTGTGGAGATCCATTTGTGCGCTAGCATGTGGGCCAGTTTTAAAACCTGAAATTCCTGACTTAATTTTATCGAGTGTTAACTACGAGAATTGATACTTCACAATACTTCGGTGTTCTTGATGTGTCCTCTAAAGATAACTATTCGATTTCCATTTATTTTCTTAACTATATATTATTCTTTATTCTTTAGATTCCGGGTTTATTTGATTGTTCATTCTTTTTCCCATATACTTGTATATTTCTGACTTCTTAAGGCCCGGATCCACAATCATGTTATAGTCCCGAATAGTATGGAGCTTGAGTAATCAGGTAGTTGATCTAGAATTCTTGAGATCTCTGTGGGATGGAAATATCACGGACTTATATCCATTTATTACTTGTCGACTGCAATGCTATGCGAGATATTAGGCTTTAAACCGAAATTGAAAATAGTTTACTCTAGGAGATTTTTAGTCTATATAGTAGAAAGTCAACAAGTTTTATGGCGCCGTTGCCGGGGATTAGTTAATAGTCCTTTGGTAATAGTGTCATAACCTTGCATACATGACTGAAGGCTTAACAACAAGTCAAACATTTGGATACATACTCTACTATATCCTTTTTCATCCCTCGCCACCAATAGTATTGTTTCAAATCCCGGTACATCTTGTTACCTACAAGATGTATGGTGAATACGGTATTATAGCTTTCATACATCAATTTCTTTTTCATTTCCTAGACATTTGATACACATAATATGTTCTTGTAAAACAAACCTCCATCTTCTTCTATAAAACAGTCAGTCTTGTCTTCATTTCTGACTAAATGTACCCTTTGTTGTACCTTGACATCATTTTTCTGAGCACCAATCATCATCTCAGGCATAGCTTTTAATTGAGCTAATAAAGCTCCATTAGATGCAATTCTCCATGTACCATGTTTCAGGGATAAAACATAAATGGTTTTTCTACTTAAGGCGTCTGCCACCACATTAGCTTTTCCTGGGTGGTAATCAATCATACAATCATAATCTTTAAATAACTCTAGCCACCGGTGTTGCCTCAAGTTTAGTTCCTTCTGAGTTAACAGATACTTAAGACTCTTATGATTTGTAAATATTCTAAATGTTTCACCATATAAGTAGTGTCGCCATATTTTCAAAGAAAATATCGCTGCCAATTCCAAATAATGTGTGGGAGAATTCTGCTCATGCGGTTTCAATTGTCTTGAGGCATATGCCACCACTTTTCCATCTTGCATCAATATAGATCCCAAACCAATCCTTGAACCATCACTATACATGGCATATTCTCTACTCGGAGTAGGCTGAGTCAACACTAGTATTTCAACCAGTATTTTCTTTAATTGATCAAAACTTGATTGACATTTGTCATCCCATTCAAACTTCACCCACTGCGGGTAACTTAGTAAATTAGATGGCTATGACCAGAATCCTTTACAAACCGTTAGTAATACCCAACTAAACCCAAGAAACTTCTCACCTTTATTACATTTCGAGGCGGTTTCCAACTTACAATCACTTCAATCTTAGCAAGGTAAACTCTAATTCCTTTGCGAGACCACATTATGGCACAGAAAGTGACACTTAGTAACCCAATCACACTTACTTAACTTTGCAAACAATTTTTTTCTCTCAGAATCTGCAACACTATCCTCAAATGTTGTTCATGTTCTTGTGCATCCTTAGAATGCACTAAGATGTCATCTATGAATAGCACTACAAACTGGTCCAAATAAGGGTAAAATACCCTATTCATCGAGTCCATGAATGCAGCCGATGCATTAGTAACCCAAATGGCATTACTAAAAACTCATAATGACAATATCGGGTTCTAAAGGCTGTTTTCGGGACATCAACATCTTTCACCCGAAATTGATAATATCCCGATTGTAGGTCTATCTTTGAGAAGACACTCGCTCCTTTCAACTAATAAAAAAGATCTTCTATTCTCAGCAACAGGTATTTATTTTTTAATGTTACCTTATTTATTTGCCGATAATCAATGCACATCTGGAGAATGTCATATTTTGACAAATAAAATCAGCGCACCCTAAGGTGAAACACTAGGTCGGACAAATCCCTTATCCAATAGCTCCTATAGTTGAGTCTTCAACTCTTTTAGTTCAGTCGGAGCCATATGGTAAGGTGCCCTAGAAAAAAGAGCTATTCCATGTAAAACTTCAATATCCAGATCTACTTCTCTTTCGAGTGGTAAACTCGGTAATTCCTTGGGAAACACATCAGGAAATTCCTTTATCACTGGAATATCTTCCAGATTTACCTATCCCCTCTTAGAATCAAGCACCAAGGCCAAAAAGGCTTAAGAACCTTTTCTAAGAAAATGCTGGGCTTGCATAGCAAAAATTATATTTGACACTGATCCATATCGGATACCATGTACAGTTACCTCTGACGGGTCAAAACATTTAAGCACTACTATTTTCTTATCACAATCAATTATTGCTTGATGTTTAGACAACTAATCCATCCACTAATATATTGAACTCACTTGAAAAGGTAATCTGATTAGATCGACAGAGAACTCTATCCATAGACCGTGAGACGGTTCTTATACACTCGATTAACTCTAACACTATGCCCCAGGGGACTAGTAACCTACATGACATATGCTAAAGGCTCTACTAATGGAAATTTATCACTCAATTGTTCAATGCATATATAAGAATGTGTAGAATCAGGATCTATCAAAGCATGCATTTCAATGTCATAGAGAGAGAAAATACCCGCAATAACCCCTGGTGCATCCTGATATTCATGAGCTCTCATAGCATAAGCTCGAGCTGGAACTGTAGTTCTTCTATGCTGCCCTGAACTACCTCGCACTCTACCCCTATCTCGAGTCGGTGGAGGTACATTAGATCTTCCTCTACTACTTCCTTCAGGATTTCTAGAACTCTCAGATCATCGTAGACAGTTCACTATAAGGTGGTCTATGCTTCTACATTGGAAACAACCCCCGATCAATCATCCACAAGTACCAGAATGATGTTTGTGACAGTTCAGGCATTTAATTCTTTCTTCTTGTCTAGTTGAAGTGCCTCTACCAGAACCTGGTATCATTGTTGGTCCTTGCCTTCTACCTCTAGTAGCTGAACTATGTAATGATTCAACTTGAGACTCTCTAGTTCTTTTACTTGAGGAGGAACTACCTCTAGAGAACTTTCTCTCTGATTTTCTTTCCTAACTCATCAGTTCAGACTTCTCAATTTTCATAGTCGCTTGCACTAGCTAGTAGAAATTCACCACATGCAATGATGTAACAGTCCTGAGGTACCTTTTTATAGACTCCTTTAAGCCATCCTCAAACTGTCCACATTGAAAAGTTCCAATAAGAATTGGTTCTAATGCATACTTACTAAGGTGGCTAAACTCTTTCTCATATTACGCAAGCTGTGCTTCCTTGTTTGAGAATCGAATTTCTTCCCACTTGGTCTCTCGGTAATCGCCGGTGACATACTTTGTACGAAGCTCTTGGATGAAGTCCCGGCCAAATTGTGTCGAGTAATGGATTTCTTAAAACTAACTTCCAGCAATCATAAGTTGCACCAGAGACAGATAGATCAAGGTCTATAGGATTGACGCTCTCAGCTGTTTCTTCCATAGCTTCTTGGGATTGATCCATTATGGTTAATATACAAAACCGGGGACATCCGCGTGCTTGACACAATGCTGCGGTGTTTTCACCTAATAGTTTTTCGAGAAAAACTGAAGCAAAGACTCTAATACCACTTAAACTGTAATGCCCCTTCCCCCGACCGTGTCAAGTGAGGGGACATCACATGGGACAGAGAACTATTAACCTGATATTAGTGGGCCCATTTCAAGCATATATTCATCAAAACATAAACTTGTAAAACTACCACCGTAGTGGTGTTTAAATTGTCTTGTACATATATACTTTGTGATCCAAACTACTTGTATTTACACCAAGAAGTTACACTATCTCAATATTACATTTTACATTTTCATTACAACAAAAACTAATTTGGGACTACATCAAAAGACTCTACTATTTGTGTTGGCTTTGGTGAATGCGAGGAATGTCTCTATGACCTCTTCAATACCTACGGATGAAACACTCATGTTAACCATATAGCTTAGTGGAAAACATGATGATATGACCACTTGTGGTGGTCCTCAATTACAATATCAGTTTTAAATAATTCACATATTGAGTGATATATCTCCCATTGGAGGAACACAGCAATCTCTTTACAAGGTACCTATAGGCCTGCCTGTCTGACTAATATATGCACTTGCATCGAAGTTGACTTACTTTTGTTTTCATATATTTCATTATTCGAGATACTTATCATATAAGCGTTTATGCGTAGACCCAGGTAACAATGAATGAGAGGGCACACATGGCCAGGCACCGAAGGTACGGTATAGTCTTGAGCGAGTGCGAAGCATTGGCTGGAATGTGTTTACAACACGAATGGCGAAGTCTTAGGTAACCTTATGCAAAGTCTTCAAATATATCGAACATACTGTCATAAGAAATAGAAGTGGTGTCGCACTAGATAGGAGTGTTGAAGCACTATAAAGCGTATCTATTCATTCACTATCCAGTTTTAGGCAATCACACAATCATATGTGTTTTCAGAGCATTTTATTTTGTCCTTGTTAACATTCATGTGGTTATATAACCCATTCATTTAGGCTTCATAAGGAAAGAAAGCAAAACAGGCTTAACAAAAACAAGAAAACAAAGCTTGTTCGGAGAAGGCGGATTCGCCTAGACGAGCAGGTGCTATGCCCTAGCCGAACAGTGCTATGCTGGCGGAGGGTTCACCTAGGCGAATCAGCTACTACCGAGGTGAAGGAGCAGTGTCAGTGACCTCGGGTTCGCTGGCCGTGCATTCCTTAACCTAGGCGGAAAGGCGTCGAGTTGGAAACATAAATGAGGCATTTTTGCCCTATTTCATCGAACACTTCCAATCCAAAACAAAACAAACTCAAAACAAATCACAAACTGATTTAAACCAACCAAAAACACATTTATTAGAGTTAAGGTTTTCCTAACACAAACATAGACAAGGAATGAGTAAGGATTGTTTCCTAACCTTGATTTCTTGACACCTTCAAACTAGCTTCCTTTTCTTCTCTTTGCTTGAACAAGTAGAACCAAGAAATGGAGAGGAATCAAACCAAAATTTGGATCTTCTCCACAAACCATATGCCCTAGCTCTCGAAAACCCAAAAATGGAGAATTCTTATCCTCTAGAGAACAAGTTGTTCTCTTATTGTCATTTGGCTCAATTTTACTCTTTTTGCTTTTTAGTCCTCTACTTTCATTCTATTTGCATTTCAACTTATCAAAATTCTACCTTAACATATAATCTTCTTGCATAATGTCCCTTAAGTCCCTAATTTGACAAATTACCAGTTTACCCCTTTTGTGCTCCAGCATAGAATTCCCGAAAAATACAAATTTAACATTATACCTAAGCAATATCGTAAAGCGGCTGAGGTATAATTTAGATTCTACGTGTTCTCGAGTAATTTTATCCACTAGCAATAACTGCTCACGTTCAAGACTTGAGTTGGAGAAAAAGTCTCATTCCACTTGCTTTTGAGACAAAGTCTCACCATTCTGAGCTGGTCACTTTGAAATTTTGAAAAATCCCATAAATGTCCTTGGACCATTTCCTGGGCTGATTATCATGGACTTGGACTTTCGGCAGGTTGGAACGGTTTGAAACGATATATCCATTAAATTTCAAGTATCCTTTGGGCCAAATAATTATCCAAACACTGTTTGGGCACAAAAAAATTATTTTAGTCTAGCAATTTAGTATACAATATGGCCGTATTTATGTTGTATAGAAAAAAAAGGGTTTACCCCATATCATCAGGTTATATACCCATCTCATCATTCTAATACCCAAATTTGTACACACTTTGGATGTAGATTATCAATGTGAAAGAATGAGCTAGCTTCGAGCTTTCGATTAGATGAGTTGAAAAGCCCCGAGTAATACCAGAAAAACCTCCGCGATTTTTTCTTTCAAACGCAACTTTTGATCTTATCGCCGATTCCTTTTGTATCAAAAAACTCTCCTTTGGGGTTTGGCAAGGTTCTGGGGAATAAAATTCCTTTGATCTCAGACAAGACCTTCCATTTTCTCCCTCTCCACACTTCTTAACTCTTTTTCCTCTTCCCTCGAGCCATTTTTGGTCGAAAATTCTTGTGATGTTGGTGAGGACGCTACTGCTTCGTTCTTATTCGTATGCTGAATTTATTTCACAAGCGTAGGAATTAAGGTCATCTAGCATTGTAATATTGTGGGAGTCCACAAGTCATCTCCCTGAGGTGGTCTTCCTAGGTGATCCTTAAGGCTAAATCTCCAAAAATCATGTATTCAAAGTAAATTATGAGGTTGTGGTGCTGATTGAAGAATTGATTAAATTGATATTTTTAAATAGAAAGATGATTGATGGGGTTACGGGGTTTCCACTCCACGATGGAGTCAAGTAATTCCCTCTTAGTTCACAATCATCTAAGAGACCAGATGAATGGTCTTCGATGGAGGATTTTACAAAAGCTCTTTTAAAGTGAAAAAATGATCGGGGATGTTAAACACTTGTTTAACAATTAATTCAGGGCACTCTTGGCTTTGCATTTGTAATCAGAAGCACAACGTGTGCAGAGGATCTCTCGTTCACCGTTATCAAGAGGATCTTGACCACAAGGTTTATAAAGTTTCTACATAAGTGCTTAACATCCACACAATCCCATTGAAGCATAAAGAGGAATTTGGGGTTTACCTTGATCGAGGTGAGTTTCCACCATTAGAACTGACATAAATTTAGAACTTCATTGCAATTAGAAAATCATGTTGAAGAAACTAATCATAAAAGGAACTTGAGAAAATTAAACTTCAATTGCAAAACCCAAGAATCAAAAATACAAAATACTGAGAGAGGAAACGAGTTGTGTGATCTAACTGAAAGGTTACATGAACTTGAAATCCAAAATCTACAGAAAAGTGAAATCTTCAACCCTACTCTATAAACCCTAGCCTAAACTACTGAGAAGAACATCGTTTTATGAAAGCAAACCTAGGAATCAAAAGCGCCTTCTCACACCTTTCCTTTAAGCACATACCCTTTTCCATTGTGATCCCTGGGTTGATGGTCGAGAGGACTGACGTACCCTTGCATTACGGGAGGAAACCGTAATCTGCTCGAATTTCCGCAAATATTATTACATGTTGGTAGGTACGAGGTTAGTGTGGTACCCAAATGGGTTATTTCACCCGGTGCTTTACGTATAGAGTACGGTACGGAGTTGGAGTGATACGATGCAGGGTTGGCGTATTGATTCTAGCTTGGGTGTTGATTCATGCCGCGATGATAAGTCTTGGAATCAAACAATATTTATATCCTAAATTCCTTCTACTGCCGTAGTCAAGCTACTGCAGTATAGCAGCTCTAGGGTCGAACTCAGGGATGGGTTTTCTTTGTCTGAATGAGTTGCGGGTGGAGTTCAAGCGGTGAATTAAATTTTAGTTTTTGGGTTTTTTTGGTAAGCAGGGAGTTGATGGTTTGCGAGGCTGAAAATAAAATGAAGAGAAAAATAAGAAAAATAACTCCTTTAAGCATTGGAGCTCTTGGTTTTTTAGGTCTTGGGAGCAGCGAGGTCCGGGTTTGCCGCGTTGGGGAGGGATGACATATAGTCATTTCCGAATCGGATCTTCATTTAACACAAACTAAACCTAATATTTTCCTTTTGATAGAAAGCATTTATTTACGCATTTATGGTTCCTACGAGTGAAAACATGTCTCAAAACCTACCCTTGATAGCTAATAGGAGACAACTAACTATGACCATCAATGAATCCTAGTGAAAGTATCCATTGAACCAAAAAGCTTGCAAATACATATTAGGAGAGCATGCTTAGAGATTTTAACTAAAAAGTTGAAATCGACCCTTAACCTACCTCCGGTGGCTCGTAAAGGGCAACTAATGGATATCGGTGGCATATCTAAAGCTAAGAATACACTTAACCACCAAAAGCACTTAGTATTGGCCAAAGAAAGTACATCAAAAAGCTTTAAACCTAGAGTTGCAAATTTGGGAACCAAAATGCCAAAACCTGCTGCGTGAAAAACAGGGGAACCATGAGTTTACCTTAAGATCGTTGCCCCAGTAGCCTTCCTCTTCAAGGAGGAAGAGGTTTTAGCCGCTCATCCTCCAAGTTGTCATCCTTGGAGGGTGTTTGCTTGACGAAGGGAGAGAAAATGAGAAAAGAAGAAAAACGGAGGCCAGAGCCTAATTTTATTCACGAGCAAAAATGGAGTAGATCCTCAACGGTGTATACAAATGGCTTGTGTAGCCTTACAAACCAAGTGAAATACCATACAATCCAAATATAAGTGATTCTGACAAAGGGTGAAAGGAGAAAAACCAAAGCGTAACAAAAGAACAAAGCGTGAAATGCGAGAGCAGTGCGAGGATGGAGCAGTCTTGGCTGGGCGAAACCGGTGCACCGCGGAAAAGCATTCTGCCAGTGATTTTTTAATTTCTTCTTTTTATGCTATTCTTTCCTCTGGTTTTTGATTTGCAATGGGTTTGACTTAAATTCTTCGGTGCTTGGATGAGCTCAGCAGTTTCGGCATAATTAGCTGTAAAAGCGCAAAATTTGCCATAAAAATTCTATCGTGTAGAATAGTAGGGACCTTGGTGTGTGAATGGGTTAATCGAGAATGATTAGTACACAAAAAGCACTCAAAACCTATAATAAATAGGGTTCAAAAATAGCACTTTTTGGGCCTTGTCCAGTGTCTGGATGAGTTTGAGCGGTACCGTTACCACGCCTCTGCACTTGTTTCCCTGACATTGTACACTTCCCAAAACTTCTGGCGATTGCCATCATCCTCAATGATCCATGTTAAACTGCGGAACCGAACCCTTGTAACAATTATGTATGAAACACGAAAAGCTGTCTGAGTCGAAACACGAAAACAATTAAAGTACCTATTCTTATACAAAATGTGGTAAGTATGACCGAAGGTGCTAAATTCTAATATAATTATTATACTTTGTGTATTCAACACATTTAACCTGCATCTTGCTGAGTCTAACAAGAGATTTAAACTAGTGAACTTCTTGGTTATGATGTCCAACGAATAAGCTAGAGTGCGGAGTTAAGCTTTTGCAAAGTTTCTCAAAGGAGCAAGAATTAAATATAGTACTGGCGACATGATGTGTACTCATCGACTCAATTAAAGCCAAAACTAGTCTCGAAACAGCCCAATATAACAACAAACTATCACAAAACCAAAGCTATTCATATAAAGGACAAATGGAATTGAGAAAAAGAAAAGCTTCCATCACAGCAAATAAATGAACTGTTAATAAAAGCGCGGTTCAGCACTTTTGACACTGTGACTGTGCAAAGATCAGAGACTGGCTGCTTTGTTGAATCGAAAGGATCTTTGGTTTGCTCAATAAACCGCGTTGATGAGTGCTGGAAGTGATGGTTGTTCTTCGTTGACTTGATCTTCTTGCATTCTAATCTAATGTATTTGGCGTTATCGTGTTTTATTGGAGATGGTCTTCAACCGTTGGATCGTCTTGAAGACTATGGATCTCACTCGGGCGGGAGGCGTGATGAGTGCTGCGATGCAATATGACTCGAGCACGGAGGCACGTGGTCGCTTGTTCTGTTTCCTAAAATACATTTAATGCCATAATGAAGCGCTCCATTCTCTTGGAGGATGTCTTTCGTCGGCAGCGAATCTTGAAGGCGAAGGCCCGGGAATAGCCATCAGGGATGTGAAGAAATTTGGGTCGTGAAACGGCTTCGACTCTTAGCCTCTGTTTGGCTTATGTGGGCTGACCTTGGAAGAATTCTCTTTTCCTTAACCACTCCCCTCATCCCTGCAGCTTCCATAAGATTTGTCACTAGAGATTGGAATGGAATGTGCCTATTTTCAGTCGGGGACTGTAGAAAGTCCCTCATAACGCACCATATGACCAAGGCATAGTTAATAAGCTTCCCGGTCATCACCTCATATAAAAACTGAGTTTCTTCTTTGCTTGGATATTTCGTTTGCCCTTTGTGAATTCTATCATGAATAATCTCTTATTCATCAGCATATTCCGGCGAGCTTCCGGAATAAATTCTAGCATGTAAAACCACTCATAACAACGGGGATAGGAGTGCATAGCCTGTGAGCAAATGGGCATTAAACCGGTGATGGCATGGGTGGGTTGATCGACGGTAGGCGGACTATCTGTAAAGAGTGAGCTATCAAATCAGGAGTGATCTTCAACTGCTTACCCATCACAGTGGTCTCTAGTAAGTGCTCTGACCGATTTTCTCTCAGAGTGGTGTAAAACTCGAGTGGTGGTAGATACCCTGTGCCCGTACGCCTGGCTGCAAATTATGCTCTTGAATAATGGCCCTGATGGGATGGGTAAACAAAAATGTATCACTTGAGCCCTCTACGCAATGAAATCCCGCCGCGATCGATTGGGCCAGGCACTCTGTTCTTAATCGAGAAGCCTCGTAAACATGGCCTCGATCTCCCTCGTCATCACTCTCAGAGACCTCCTCGCTCTCGAAGATGAATCTCTTGCTTTCCTTTTCTTTCTTTATGTTTGTGAGGTGTCGGTTTTCTTTTCTTCACAGCAGCTCCATGGGAGTGGCGCTTTTGCCCTTTCTAGTGTTCTTAGATCTTGCTTAGATATGGCGAGAATACTTGATAATAGCGGGATGGCTGGTGCCACGTAAAAATATGATATCCCGAAATCCTGTCTCCATAAGTACCGGGCTGGCCCCGTGCAGATCAGATAAAAACCTTCTCCCCATACCACCAGTCAAAGCCCTAATCCACGGCAGCAGGCAAAATCTCCAGCTGAGCCAACCAAACAAATCCATGGAGATCGATATAATACCACGAAATAAACGCTCTCGAGGAATTGCGAGTGCCACCATGTCGATGCGATGAACGAAGAAGAATCGGGTTGAGAGGTGCAAACCTTCCCCAGCGAGCAGACAGAGCTCGGATTTTCTTGTGTGAGAGGACAAAAGGGCTAAGGTTTTGTCTTCTAGAGAGTGGATGAGATGGGTAATGACAAGAGGTGCAAAAATGGGGTTAAAAACTACAATTTGCTAACTTGGCAGACTGATCTGGAAGTGCCGTCTGAGGTTGCCCTTTGCCTCTTTTTGAACTAGTGGTACTGGTATAGGTCAGAGCGGTACCAGTACCGCTGTCCCAAATTTTTTTCTTATATTATATATATATATATATATATATATATATAAATTGGGAACATTAGTGCCAATGTAAAATATATTCTTTTCGAATGCCTTCCATCCCGGATTTCATTGCATGCTCATTTCTCTCCACAACTCACATGTTTTGCCCCAAACTATTTGTGTTCACGGGTTGACAATTGTCCTTCTACTTTTGACACTTTCACACTTACCATGTGACCTTGTATTTCATGTGATCAGGTTCCCTAGGGTTGAACCAAATTGGCAACTCAAGGCTGAATGGAGTGCAAGGGGTGAAATTAACGACTTCACAAAGTGTAACACGAAATAATGGCCTTAATCACTTTCCCGAGTTATGCATGGCTGTTCCTCGAATATGATGCATCATAGTTGCTATGACATGCCAAAATAATGCACAGGCGGAAACTTGAGGAGCAAAATAAGGGTTTGAGCAGAAAGTGCGTAGTTTGTGTAAACCAGTGAAACGAGATTCGATAATAAGGTCCTGATATGAACATAGAATTTTGTGCATGCTTGTTATTATTAATAAATGCAATGAGATGGCGATGGAGTGTCATATATAAAGTCATGTGGCTACATACATTCTGGTCGAAGTACTATACCAAAGAGCCCCGCAAATCGTAAAATTTTCCATACACCCCGAACATGTAACATGCAGCGTAGTTGGGTTCAACAGTGTATGCCCACGATAAACAAACATTGTCCTCAATGCACATAGGGTACCCCACAACAGAAGTGGAGGCGGCCGAGAAATAACGGAGCGCAAAGTTTGGTTTATTTTATTTTATTTTATTTTTATGATAAAAGCAATTGAAAAAAAGAAAGCAAAATAAATGCAAAGAAGAAAACAAAAATAATACCTATGAGGTTGGATAGAATTTACTCTGAAGGAGTATCCTGGTAGAGGGGATCTACTAGGTCCTCACTACTCTCCTGTTGGTCAAAGTGCTCAAGAAATGGCTTTAGGCGTTGGCCATTGACTTTAAGGGATTTCCCATTTTCCGAATTTTCAATCGCCATTGCACCATATGGGTAAACTACCTTGACAACAAACGGTGGGTCCAGGAAAGTACATGCAATGGTACCTTTGGTTAGGTTCAAAAGGATTTTCCGCGCAATGGTCTTATCATGGAGCGACTTAAGCCTCTCTCTTTGCATCCAGAAACTCTCATACGACTCCCGCCTCGATTCTTGGCTTCGTTCATCTGACGATCATTTGTTTACACCTTGATCCAAATTAAAATTAAAGTTTTAATAAACCAATATGCCACGTGCTCCATTTGATCGAAGAATGACAAACCTTGCCATAGAAACAAGCCTATAGGAGACATACAAGAATAGTTTAAAATCAGTGCGAGTGGCCCAAAGAGCATTGGTAAGTCGAAGCGACCCGATCTTTGCGTTGGGGCAACCGTTTTCAAAATGTGTTTGATCTCCCTATTAGCTGGTCGACTGACCATTGGTTTGTGGGTGGTAGCCGTTGAAACTTTGTGGGTGACTCCATACTTTTCAACAAATTGTCAAAAAACGATTACAAATGGAGTCCACCATCACCTAATAATTGCCAGGTACTCAACGAGAAAAAAATATGTTCTTTTATAAATTTTAAAACAACTTTGTGTCATTAGTTCTCATTGGAATAGCCTCAACCCACTTCGACACATAGTCAACAGACAAAAAAATGTAAAGGTACCAAGAAGGGGAAAGGCCCGTAAAAGTCTATACCAAGCGGTCGAAGATCTCGATGATTAAATCGAGTAGAGGCATCATGTTAGTTTGTGACTCCTCTCACCTGCACACTCACCACCTTTTACCTTTACCTCTTTACTCTGTAGTGTTGGCCTTGAGCACAGTTTTAAGGTGAAACAATCTTTAAATAGTGTAGGCCCGATGAAACGGCTTGCAAAATTTTATACATTTGTTTTCCTTTGCGGAAGAAAATGCCTCCACAGAATACGAATGGCAAAAGGTGAGTATCTGATTTGCTTATCATTGGGCACACCTTCTCATCAATTGGTACGGGCGATTATTTAAGCAGATATGGATCATCAAAATAATATTTCTTAATGTCGCGAAATTTCCTTTTTGTTAGAGAAGTCCATTGGGGTAGGATTTGACCGATCCACTTTAAGTAATTTACTATGTCAGGTGTACCATAGGCGTGAAGCAAACAAAAAGGCTGCTCATCGGGGCTTATCGCCTATGGGTGCGACGCGAAGCTGAATCTCGGAACTAGCAGATAAGTGGTCAGCTACCACATTCTCGACCCCTTTTTTATCTTTAATAGTCAGGTTAAATTCTTAGCATAGTAGGATCCACTGGTCAATGGGGAGCTTGGTATCATAGCAAGGAACGAGGTACTTCGTATTGCGTGATCTGTGAAAATGGTTCTGAGACCTGATGTATGGCTGAACTTTTCTAAGGCAAAGGCGACTGGCTAAAAGACTGCCCCCGATGGTTATGTAATTTAGCGGCGGAATCCTAGAGGAGTCTTCTTGGCATAGTAAGATCCACAAAAGCCTTTTTATCTTCCTTTGTCCTAAATAGCCTATATCGCATAATCACTAAGCGTCACACATGATCTCAAATGGAAGGTTCCAGATAGGACATCGCATGATCTGGCGACACTAACATAGTTTGAGTTGCTCAGAAACCTCCACAAACACCCAATGACCATGCGAAAGGACATCCTTGGCAAGAAAAATTGCATAAGGGACATTCCTCTTGAGAATCTTTATGAATCTCCTATAGAATCGGCTATGTCCCAGAGAATGACCTTATGTCTCTAACACACTTAGGAGTAGGTAAGTTGGAGATCAACTCGACTTTGGCCTTATCACCTCGATTCCATTTTTCGACCTTTATGTGGCCTAAAACTGATCCTTGTGTCACCATGAAGTGACACTTTTCCCAGTTTAACACAAGTTCTTCTCTTAAACTTCTCTCTAAAACTTACATAGAATTCTCTAAACATCACACCATTACAGTCACCAAAAACTAAGAAATCATCATGAATTTCCCAAAATGATTTCTATCATATCACTGAAATCCCCCATCATGCCTGGATTGGAAGGTTTCGAGTGCGTTACATAAATCAGGGCATTTCCTAAAGGCGAAAGTGCGAAAGGACGGTGAATGTAGTTTTCTCTTGATCTTACAAAAGCTATCTCAGATTTGGTGTACCACGAGTACCCATCGAAAACAATGATTCGCCCTCTGACTCTCTCTAACATTTGATCAACAGACGGTAAGGAAAGTGATATTTCCTAGTACCGCGTTAAGCTTCCTATAATCTATGCACACCCTCGGCCCAGGAGGTAGCCACGGAAGTGGGAATTAGCTCATTATTTTTCGTTTGCGACCCACGGTGACTCAAATTTCTTAGGAACTACAGGTTAGGCTCACCCACTTCTTTATCACCCAATGGGTAGATAACTCCCTACATCCAAGAGTTTAGAACTTCTTTCTTGACCACTTCTTTCATTGTGGGTTGATCGTCTACGTGGATTTGTCTATAGGGTTTAACATCCTCTTCCAAGTGAATCCTATGAGTGCATATCAAGGGACTAATTCCCTTAATATCTGCAATTGTCCATCCTAGGGCAGTTCTGTGGGTTCTTAATATCTCCAAGAGTTTATTTTCTTGGTCTAACTCTAAAGAGGAAGATATGATTACCGTAAACTTTTCTTCTACCCCTAAGAATGCATATTTGAGGTGTGATGGTAAAGGTTTCAACTCAAGATTAGGTGGTCTCTCTTCTGAAGGTAATGCCCTGTCCTCGATTGGTGGCAATGGTTCAAATTTAGGTGCCCACCCATTCACTTCCAATACCTCATTGTGTTCAGTTATGGAGTGGAGGGCTCAGAGCTACGATGTAGTTACTTCCTCATCCCAACTCGGGCTTCTGAGACAAGACATGAAGCGGATCATCATAGGAGACATTATCTAAGTATTTACGCACCTGAGAATCAACCATGTTTTCTCATGACATCTTCCTCATCTCTCGTTCCCTTGATAACATTAAAGATATTTAAATTGCGGTCATGTTACCAAATGATAGTGTCATTTAGGCCTCCCCTACGATTAATATGATGGCATTACTTGATTTACTTAAGAATAGTCTGAGAATCAGGGTGGGTTTCTTGGTTCACCACAGGTTGAGTGTCAAGCACAACAAAGTCCATAGGGAAATTAGAACTTGTCGCTTGCACGATACATCCTTCACTATCCTACAGGAATCTTCACACTACGATCGACTAATTGGAGGGTGTTGGTTGGATCTAATTCTCTAACCCTAGGTCGACATATCTTTTGAATAAGGCAACAAATTCTTGCCCCTAAATCCACTAAAGCATGTCTTCAACTTTGGTTTCACACCACTATGAAATAGTAGGGCTTCTGAGTGGGTCTTTTGTATTTTGGGGGAAAATTGTTTGAATGATAAGGTAGTGCTCAGTCATAAATGCCTCACCTTGTTGACACTAGTTTCCTTTTACCGTGCCTGAAATCTTTTAGAAACTTGGCATATGTGGAATTTGCTTAATGGCATCTAGTAAAGGAATGTTCAATTTCAACTTGTTTGAACAACTCCTTAGATCTCGAGAATGATTGTTCCACTTTCTTTGGGGCTCTCAACCTATGAGGATGTTTGGAGGGATATAGGTAGCCTTGTCTTGTTAAACCGCATCGATAATATCATCCTAGGAACATGAGGCTTGTCCAACACCTTATCATCTCCGACTGGTTCACTTTTTAATTCTTGTATTGGTTCCTTGGTTTGAATAGTTTTATCAATTACCTTACCACTTCGAAGAGTGGTGACAACCTTGCAATGTTCGAAAGTGCCCTCACTTGGACCTGAAACTCCAACACTATTTTGACCTTGGGGGTTTTGGATGGTTTGAGATGGGAGTTTCCCTTTTTCTTGTTGAAAATTGCCCATAGAAGAAGTTAGCTTAGTGATTTAGGATCTCACATCATTCAAGCGGGTTCGAGTCTGTGTTTGTGGATTGTTTGGGTCTATATGAGGCTGTCACAATATCTCCAAACTTCTCTTATGTGAGTTGATAAAAATTTGTGGATTTGGATTCCCTTGGTTGACGAGGATGGCTTGTGATTATTAGGGTTCACAGGAAATCCTTGAGGACCTTGATTACAGGAAATGGAGAATTTGGATTTGAAAAACCTTGGTTTTGATATTGAGTGCCTTGATTGTTTGGCAGATTATGTGGGCCTCCCTACATTTCTCCCGACTAAAATTGGGTGCTTACCCAATCTGGATTATATGTTTCGAAGTATGGAGAATTGAAAGGTTTCCTTTGGTAGTTAAGGGCATTAGCTTGCTCTATTTGAATTGCTCCCTTAACTTGAGGAAGGTTTGGGCAGTTAATAGTCGAGTGGGTGGGGTCATTGCAAATGATGCATGGATCCTCCACTTTGGGTCCAATAGATGCAGGGTGCCAGGCGCCTTAGTTACCTCCGTTCACCTTTTTCAACTTTATAGCCTCCAACTTCCTTGTTAAATTGGCGATTTTTGCTTGCAAATCATCATTCTCTCTTAAGTGATGGATTCCTCCCCCTGTTGGTGTACTATGCACTTTAGCAGTGTCTACAAAGGTATTAGTTTCCCATGTTCGAGCATTTTTACGCTGTAGTGTGAGAATTGGATTGCCTCCCTCGCACTTTTCTCATAAAACTCTCCGCACACATCATTTGGATGTATTGTTTTATTATTCAGGATGGCCCTTGATGAAAATATGCACGGACTTGTCGACATCAAACCATGATGTGGAATATCATGGAGAGATCCTTGTATATTTCCCCGAACTGCAATGAAAGTTCGCGCTTAGAACTAGCGATCAGGGTGTGTGCGCGGGAAGCATTGATGCGGGAGGGAAGAATTTGTTAAGGGTCTATTAGTATGTCTTCCCCATGTAAAGGTGAATTGGTGTGATGAGCCAGTTTTGGCCTTAGAAGCGGGAAATATAACCATTCGATTATGTTGGAGAGGTGATCCGGTAGAAAGAAATGCCTTTGCAAACATCAGCAAGTCTCTCATGAATGAATAGGGGTTCTCGAGAATCGACCCGCTTGATATGCGAATTAGAAGGCCCAGTCATTTACGACGAAATTGATTAGCCTCTTGGGGAAAATGATACATGAGTTTGTTGTGGTTCTTTGGGTTTCTGAGTGCCCTCGAGTTCTTTCCACATTGGGTAAAAGGAGCGGGAGCTCGATGTTGATTCAGTGAAAGTTAACATTCCCCCTCCTGTGCGGGTGTTCTTTGGAAGTGCGACCACGAGTCTCCACATCATTGTGGAGGTTCATGGAGTCCTGACAGGTTCTTGAGTATCCATGGCGTTTTGATTAAAAAAGGTTATTGACTCCCGGGATGGTCCATTTGAGTTGTAGGGTTATCTTGAAACACTTGACTTTACTATGGACTCTTGATTCTTCGAGTATGATTCTTACAACTGGCGTTGCTCGTTGCGAGCCCAAGCTAACATGCACTAATCCTACTCCTTTGACGGACACCAGAGATTCCTCACAAAAAAAAAATTAAAAAGAAAAGTAGAGAACGTACCAAATTTGCAATGCAATTGCAAATTACCTCTAGCTCTTTTCAGATCAACTGGATTGATCACCACTCCCCGGCAACGGCGCCAAAAATGCTTCGTTCTTATTCGTATGCTGAATTTATTTCCCAAGCGTAGGAATTAAGGTGGTTAGTGTTAATAATCTTGTAGGAGTCAGGTCATCTCATGAGGAGTGAGTCTTCCTAGGTGATCCTTAGTAGCTATTCTCAAAAATGTTAGTATTCAAAAAGTAAATTATAGGGTTGTGGTTGGTTAATTAAAATTGATTAAATTGACTATTTTAAATGAAAGATGATTGATGGGGTTACAGGGTTTCCACTCATTTGATCAAGTAATTCCACTCTTAGTTCCTGTCTCATCTAGGAACCATTGATGAACGGTCTTCGATAGAAAGTTTTGCAATAAAAGCTCTTTTAGAGTGAAAAAAATGATCGAGGATGTTAAACTTTTGTTTAACAATTAATTGAGATCTTAGCTTGCATTTATGTCAAACACAACGTGTCTAGGGGATCTCTTGTTCACTAGTTGTCAAGAGGATGCCAAACTAGGTTTTATAAAGTTTCTCACAAGTGCTTAACATCACACAATCCCATTGAAGCATAAAAGAGGAATTTAGGTTTTTACCTTGATCGAGTGAGTTTCCACCATAGAACCAAACACATTTAGACTTCATTTGCAATTAAGCAAATCATATTTGAAGAAGAAACTAATCATAAAAGGAACTTGAGAAAATTAAACTTCAATTGCAAAACCCAAGAATAAAAAATACAAAATACTAAGAGAGGAAACGAGTTGTGTGATCTAACTGAAAGGTTACATGAACTTGAAATCAAAAATCTGCAGAAAAGTGAAATATTCGGCCTACTCTATAAACCTAGCCTAAACTATGAAGAACACTTGTTTTTGAAAGCCAAACCTATGAATCAAGCGGCCTCTTTGCCACCTTTCCTTTAGCTTTTATACCCTTTTCCATTGTGATCCCGCGTTGATGGTCGAAGGACGAACGTACCCTTGCATTAGAATCGTAATCACCTCAGTTCCACAAATATTACATGGCGGTGCAGAGTGCTGGGTTAGTGTGGTACCCGGTCTGGAGTTGGCTCTTTTGGTGCTTTTTTGTATAGGGGTATCGAATTACGGGTTGGGCGGTCTGCAGTGCGGGTTAATACTGATTCTAAGCTTAGGTGTCTTAGTGCAGGTTTGAAGCTGATGCGGGTACCGCTGCCTCTTGCACTTGTTTCCCGGCGTTGTTACTTTAGCTTCGCAGCGATTGCCGTCATCATCGATGATCCGTATTACCGACTTTACGGAACCCGAACCCTTGTAACAATTATGTATGAAACCTGAAAAACCTGTACAAGTCCAGAAACACGAAAACAATTAAAAGTACCTATTCTTATACAAAATGTGAGCAAAGTATGACCCGGAGGTGCTAAATTCCGATATAATTATTGCTCTTTTGTGTATTCAACAGCTACTGCTACTCAAACTGACACCGCCATTGTAGCTCAAAGCGACATCGCCGCTCCTCAAACCGACATCAAATTCATTACATTACGACGACAGTGGCCTCCATCAATCCTCTTTCTACCCATGAGTTCTTATTTTTTGACCATCTTTACAGCGAACTCCTCTTAAACTGGTAGGTAGATCGTCCACTTTTTCAAGGGCGATTTACGATGAATGTTCCATATGATCTCTAATCCCATAATCTAAGAAATTTTTCCTAGATTTTCAAAAACTAGGAAGTATTTTTCATTTTTTTTTACAACTCCAAAACCCTTGTTCTCCAACAAAAAAAATCAAGAGAGACCCTTTTTTCGTTGTTCAGAACTCTACAACCCTTGTCATTGGGAGACCTTATGCTTTGGGTACCATTCTCCTGGCCTCCTTGTACCAATTCATAGGCAAATATGTGAGTAAGATACCTTACTAGAGGGTGGAGGAGCCCTTTGGTTTGTACAGAATTTTCTCTTTGCCTATTTCCATGAAATTTGCTCAGTCTTTGACTCTTTCCCTCCATGTCTTTGGGTCTTAGGTGGCTCAATCCATTCGGACTATATCTTAAGACTCCCTTTCTTCTTTTTTTCTCAACTTAGCAGACCGTTCTTTGTTTCAAATTTGTACTACGAAGGTGACCTTTATTTCGGCTTGACTTGTAGTAGATCTTGAATTCTTCGCCTTACTTCTTTAGTTTAAATATTCATACTTCATTTCTCAACAGTTTGTAGGGTCTTGATCTCTAGGGGTTGTTGTAAGACTTCCTCAGCTGTCTTTCTTTTGCGGTTTTCTTACCCCTAACACCACCTTATGGGAGAGCATAGTTCAAAATTTATAGTTTTATCCTTCATTTCCCTTCCTTACTCTTAGGACCTACTTCTGACATTGGTAAACTGACTGATCCAATCCTATCAAAGCCCTACCTTTGGCTTGAAGACCATTATGCTATCAGATGTAGAATCCTTCTTCGCCTAGTGGTTTGTTAGATTTGATGATCTTATCTACTCCTACCCTTCTTCCTCAGGTACATGAAATTTTATTCATTGTTTCTTTCATCCAGTTCTTCGCCTTTCACCTTGACCTCTAACTTTGCCTTGTGCTATACAAGTTTTACCTTCTCTTCCACCAAGCCCATTGCAAAATTGAAGAAAAGGGTTAGGCAATATAAGCCTCTTGCTGTTAAACTAGCTATAGTGAAGAATATCTCTTCCAAACTCAAGTGGAGATCTCATAGGATAGCTTCCAAGCTTGAATTTTCAAACACACAAGACAATCCTATAGATATTGAAGAAGCTGAAGAGGAAGTATCAATGTATAGGAAAGAGATAGTCTTTACTGATGAATCCAAAAAGCAAGGTAGTTCAATTACCTTTGAGGGAGCTCATTCCTTCAATGATCTTTTATAATCGAAAGATGGCCATTTTTTAGTTGGTCAGGGATCCATTAGGCAAACTCCTCCAACTCTTTTACTTACAATTCCTTAGGTGAACACTTTACCTCTCTTTTCCTTTCTATTTATCCATTTTTTATTTTCCTTACCTCTATCTTTCACAGGTCTCTCCTTAGTCTACCTTGCATCTTGAAGCAGAAGCAATTCATTCCTTGGATATTTCCTTTCTGGACCAAGCCACTCTTTATGTTGAGCCACCATCTAGACCTCCTACCAAATCGGATGTAGATGTTTCCCGCTCCACTGTTAGCCATCTTTTGATCTTAGACCTTCTCTCTCTATCCACTATCCAAAAATATGCTTTTCATGCGTCTATGGCAATGTTACAATCTGCTTCTCTTGATCCTGAAGCTGAGATTTTCCTTTATGGAGTTACACATCGTGCTCCTGAGGTATTTTCCTCCATCGAACATGTAGTAAAGGAGAATACTCAAGTGATATCTGAGTTTGAGAAATCGAGGGAGAAAAATCTGAGTATGAGCAATCCCATTTATCTACTGATCAAAGCATCCAAAGATTAAAGGAAGTAAAAACTGAGTATCATGCCTAGGAAGAGTGAATCAGACTATTGGCTGAAGAAATGAAGCAAGAAAAATCCAATTTGTCTTATTTGATAAGATAGGGGGAGGTTCTCCATGCTCAGGCTAACAGCACAACAAAGACCATTTCACAGGGATTTCCCTGTCCCTTTATGAGGGAAGGCTGTTGATCGACCTCCCAATTCTTCTCAAAATTAACTCTTCGCGAATGCTTGGAGTTCTAGGAATCACTGGGATCTTTTTATTTTTCTAAGATCTAACCTCCCACTATTTTAGACATTGTTAATGATTTTGATATGACCCTTGACCTTATCGTGCAGTTTATCTCTTTTTGCTTAGTAGCCAAAAGTCAACCATTGTTTGAGGACTTGCTCTTGAGATACTTAATTTTTTTATGCTTCGATTATTGATGGAAATTCACTTGACATAGCACGAGCCTGCTTGATTCGTGCCACGGTAGAATTCAGCGGAATCAACAAAATTTGTTCCTATGTTCCTCCCTGCAGTGTCAAGCTCTTTGCCCGACGCAAGCGGTCTAGGGTCGAACACGGGGATGGGTTTTCATCCTATGAATGACTTGCATCGGTGTTGAAAATGGTGAGGCTTTTAGTTTGGATTTTTGGATTTGTTTCAAAACAGTGGGAGTTGTTTGTTTACTAGCTAACAGTAATGGCTGAAAATGAAGTGTGAAATAGTAACTTTGAAGGCTTGGGTCACTAGCTTGATAACATGGGGCAAACAAGTGTCCTCGGGTTATATCCTCGCATTATGGCAAGCAACCTATAGTCCAAGCCATAACCGAATCTTTGTTTAACTATACCTTCTTCCTAAAAACCACTCTATTTGAGTCCAACTAGGCAACATGCATCCATGGCCCCTTTTTAGTTTCAAAGCCACAGCACTCTGACCTCATTTCGTGGCTCGTAAAGACCATCTAAAGAATAACAGTGCATCTAACAATAAGTATGCACTGTACCCTAAAGCATGGTAAGTATTGGCCAAAGTAATGACATTAAATGATATTCAACCCTAGTTTGGAAGATATGGAGCCATAAATACAGTACCTGTAGCATTTAAAACATGAGAACAACCTGCAACTGCCACAAAACCAAGCTAGCAACCCTCCTCTTCAAATTTATAAGGCTTAGCCAAGCATCTCTTGAGTTGCCATCCTCGAGAGGTGTTTGTGACCTAGAAAATAAAAGAAAGAGGAGAGAGAAGAAAAGCAAACCACAAATGAAAATTTGCGGAAGATATTTACATAAATGAAAAATTGCTCAAGTTTCCTAGGGTTACAAAATGATGAGGGGCTTATAGGCCTGGTGTGAAACTACAAAGAGAAAACCTAAAATATTGGCTAATACAAGGGACAAGGAGGTAATACACCAAAACGGGGTCGTTTGGCATTAATTACACAAATTTAACAGGGCAGGAAATTTCGCTATGCAGGGAAAATTTCGCTAGGTAGCGAAAATTTCGCTTCTTTAGTGGTCTGAGGCAAGAATTCGCTATGCGAGGAAAATTTCGCTGGAGTAGCGAAAATTTATTCTTCTTGAAATTCATCTTCTTGAAATTACAGAGATAGCGAAAATGAGAATTTTTAAGCTATACCTGATAATTCGTAGCTAGCTAATAAAATTCGCTAACTGTAAATTTGAGAGATAGAAAATGAAGAATTTGCTGAGCCACAGTGATTTTCGCTATATAGCAAAATTTCGCTAGCCTAAGCGAAATTTCGATTTCGCTGGGATTAATTTTAAGCTATGGCTGTAATTTTGCAATCAGTAAATTTTTCGCAATCATAAGCGAAATTTCCTGGAATTATTATTCTTTTGCATAATGCACCTCTTGCATCCCTCCATCTTCACTTTACTTCATTTCATCAATGAATTTTGATATGTTGATGGTGGAAATAGTTTCAATCTTCATGGTTCACCACATCGATATCAAATTCGACTTTAATGGGCTGAGGTACCACAAAGCACGCAATAACCACAAATAACCTCGAAATGGCATAAGTGATACTAAGTAGACCTGAACACCTCAATTGGCTTAATTGATACGATTAGTGCATAAAAAGCACTCAAAACCTATCTCGAATAGGGCTCAAAATAGAACTTTTTGGGCACTAATCACACCCCATGAGCAATTTGCTAGTCCCTTAAGCAATCTTTGAAACAAAAGGAAATGCATGCAGTGATTTCTCAAAAAGTTTGTGGTTCAAAAAGGTGTATGTACATATAAGCAATGCCTTTAAAATGAACAATTGATACCGAGTTTGAAAACCTACATGAGAGAGCAAAAACCATAAAAGAACAAATTTTAGGTCGACCTTCGGTCCGAAAAGAATTCAACTGAATTTCCCTTTAAAATCTAATGGTTCCTAATGTAACCAGTTAGGCCAATAAAATTGCAAAATTATTTCCTCCCCCAACCCCAGCTACTAGCATGGCCTTAAAATTTGTTGAACAACCTAGATAGGAAAAAGCTACACTTTTCTTTCTTTATTTAACTACAATGTAGGTGCAATGCTTTAAAACTCAAGCTTCGCAAAGTCAGGTGTAATGGGGGTCCACCGATGACTCCCAGCGATTAAGGTTTAGGAATCAAGCCAAAGGATCCTTGACCACAAAGCTCCTGAGGCTTTGCCGGACTCGAGAAGGAGTTCGAATTAAACACCTCTGACACGTTAAACTCTACCCATTCACCCGATGTAACGGAACACTAAGTCGATGACTCGACCAATTAAGGTTTAGGGCATCGGACTGAGCTTTAAGCCATATACCCTCGAGATAGTGCTCGGGTTTCAAATGAAAGTGTCAAACTATTTTCTTTTTTCTTCTTTTCTTTTTCTTTTTGCTTTTTTTCTTTTCTTTTCCTTTTTGGAAGACTACATTGGTCTTCAAATGTAGAGTAACCTAAACCTATCCAGTTGCTGACATGCCTAAGTCGGCTTTGCAAAGCGAAAAGAGGCATACAATTTCTTAACCTATTGGTATAATCCCGGTGTCTGATGTGTGAATTAGCTCAAAAGGGAAATATTCAAGTTGAATACGCTAGAATCTTAAATGACCAAAAATTGAATCATGCATGGAGTTGTTCTAACATTAAGGTGACAAACAGGGTTTCAATTTTCCATTTAAAGGCAATCCAATTGTCCAATTAAAAGCAATTCAATTGTCCAATTGAAAGAAAAATAGATACACAAAATGGAGGCACAAAAAGTAATTTGCAAAAGTGTAAAGAAAAATGAAGCTGACATGGAATGCAAACTAATGGATGGGAATGTACCACCTTAATCATGATGGCTGGAGAAGGGGGCATTTCCGTTTCCAGATGTCTCTGAAGAATGAAAGCGATGGGCTGCTGGAGACCAAGCGTGCCACCCCTTAGACTATGTGGTGACATGGAGCTCGGGAGGGTCAGTAGGAGAATTTCCTCCACGATGATCTGGCTTTGCCTGATATAGGGCCGCTGTCCATTGACTCTGATCACCCTATCATCATTTGGATCGAGTAGGTCCATTGAACCATTGGGGTAAGCCTGTTGAACAATGAATGGACCGATCCGCCAGCGATTTGAGCCTTGCCGGGAAATAGATGGGTTTGGAGTCATACGGGGACTTGGTCCCCTTGAAATTCTTCCCGGTTATCATCCCGGTCATGCCATTTTTATCTTTCTTTTGCAATCTTCGAGTTCAAGTAGGCATCATTTCGTATTTCTTCCAACTCATTGAGATCAAGGAACCTCTTAACTCCGGCTCTACTTAGGTCCATGTTCAGCTTCTTGATCGCCCACCACGCTTTGTACTCGATTTCCACTGGAAGGTGACATGCCTTACCATAGACCAATCGATGAAGCCTCGGGTTTGTCTTGAAAGGCTGTTCTATAGGTACTTGTGGGTCAAGCGAGTTTGATGGACCAATCTTTCTATTAAGCGTTTACCACCTTCATTAGAATAGTCTTAATCTCCACGTTGGCAAGTTCTACTTGGCCACTTGTTCAGGTGGTAAGGGGTGGCCACTTTGTGTTTCACTCCATATTAATATGAGGTTTTCAAATGGTTTATTCTGAAATGGGAACCTCAAGTAATAATGGCTTTAACTGAACTGAAAGATGTTTGCTTTCAAGAATTTAAAGTACCACCTGTGGTCATTGGTTTCTTGATTACTTGACTACTTGGACACGTAATCACTCCCGCAAAATGTACGTATGACCATACGACATGGGAAGGTCTGGCGTGAAATCGATGCAAACACATCTAATGGCTCGTACTAAGAGTGGGTTCAAAGGCATCATGTGACGGCGAGACAACTTCCCGAGTCTTTGGCATCTATCACATATGCGGCACATTTGGTGTGCTTCCTTGAACAGAAGGCAGTTAGAAACGGCTGCGGCACCTTCATCATTATTTTACAGGGCCAATGACCACCGAGGCACTCTCATGGCGGTGGCTCTGAATTCCTCTTTGTTCCTCCTTAGGCACGCGCTACGATTATTTGATCACGCACGATTATTTGAACAAGAAGGGTTCTTCCCAATAATAGGAATGGATCTTATAAAAATACCTTCACATCCTGTTCTTTCCTTTACGATGGGATTTCCCCTGTGGCGAAATTGGCAATGTGAGCATACGAGGAATTTCAGTGCATTAGGGATTCTTCGAGAATTCATCATTGATGGGTGGGCTATGAGTGTCATGGGCTATTGTTAACCTTGAAAGATGATGCGCCGCCATTTCTACTCCGTACTTGTCTTTAATTTGCGAGTTAAACTCCACGAAGTAAAAGAACCCATCGAATGAGCCTTTCGCATTTGCTTAGTCGGGAGATTACTTCAAAAGCGGAATGGTCAGTAAAAATGACTATATCGGACCGACCAGTATGCTCGAAATTTATGCAAAGCATAGACCACTTGCCCAGTGATTCCTTTGTAGTAGTATAATTCCTTTGTGCTTAAATTCGAGTTTGCTTGCATAATAGATTACATGAGGTTTCCCATTTCTCTTTAGCGAAGCGGCAGATAGCAAGATCAGCATCCCACATCACTTCAAAAAATATTTGCCGGTTAGGTGCTACGTCTTATTGGGGCCCGATGGTGAATGGGATTCCAGAACTCTTGAAAGCTCTCGTTCATATCCCAAATAAATTTAGCATCTTTCTCTAGGAGCTTATGCGGGGTTTAGCAATCTTCGAAGTCTTTAATGAACCTTCTGCAGAAGCACATGACCAGAATTGCCTAAGCTGTTTTTACATTCGTTGGGGGCTGATTGGAAATAAGTTCAATCTTTGCTTCTCGACTTCTATTCCATTCTTTGGAAATAATGTGCCCCGATTACAATTCCTTGGTTAACCATAAAATGGCACTTCTCCCGATTAAGCACCGGGTTCTTCTCTATGCACCTTTTGGATGGCCTCGGATTAGTCGGGCGTTACCAAATCGCCCCTCCATATCTGAGTGATGTCATCCGTGTATACTTCCATTATCGCGCTCCGCCATATCGGCAGACATGCTAAGCATCTCGAAAAGTGGCGGGCGTTGCAAAGACAAAAGGCATCCTTCTATAAGCATATGTACCAAATGGACAAGTGAAAGTGGTCTTTTCACGATTCATACAGAGTGATCCCTATCTGGAAATACCACGAATACCCATCAAAAGCAATAGAATGGGTGTCGGAAAAAGGAGCGTCGATAAATGGCAGTGATCTTTTCTTGTTACCTCATTGAGCCTCCTATAATCTATGCACACTCCAGCAGGTAGTGAGTCGTGTAGACAATTCTTCACCTTTTCATTTTCCACGGTTGTCTATCACGACTTCTTAGGCTCTGAGGTTGGGCTCACCCAGTACTTCTTGGGAAATGGGATTAAATGATCTGGAAACCTGGAGCAATTTCGGGACCTCGATGCAGTGCTCACTGGGTGGGGTTCGACCTCATTTGTGGGTTTGCTAACAGCCTTTGACTCCTCTTACAGAGTAAATGTGATGGGTGCGGTTCTTTTGGGTTTATGCCTTTCGTCGAAATTTTCCTTTTGATACTTGCTTGTTCCTTTTGAGAAGGTGCGTGAGGTTATTCTCTTGCGAAAGTAGTCAATGATGATGAAATCCTGGCTGGACATTGCCCATTTTCTTCCAGAAATGCATACTTCAACTCAACTGGGAGGGGTTTGAGTTCTAACTGTTAGGGTTCCCTTGGTTCGTCACCAGTTAATAGAGGTAGGATTTCTATTTTTCTCCTCCAATACCCCTGTACTAAGCTCATGCTTTGAGGTTCCTATTGGTCTTCAAGACACTAGGATAACTCTGGGGTTAATACATCTCACACTGCTTGCTCATTAGCACATTCTTTGAATCGCATACAGTATCTGAGACTTAACTTCACAGTCCTTCTTCCCGAGTCATATGCCTTTTACTCAAATGAAAAATATTGAGTTCTAGGTCCTTATTGCCAAATGTGAGTTACATAACCCCATTCGGCAATTGATTATGGCATTCGAAGTAGCCAAATAGCCTCCTAAAATGATGGGCACATGATTGGCTCAACACTAAGTAGCCTGCGTCAGAGTGCGACCCGAAATCCTTCAGGTAATAAAATCGGTCCACTTGTATTAATACATCCTCAATGGTTCTTGTTGCTGTAGACCTATCGGCTGACTGAGGTGTGATGGAAGTGGGTTTTCGAGTTCTCCCGAAACCCTAATTGCTTGTACATAGAATGGCGGAAGGTTCACGCTAGCTCCTAATCTAATAGTGCTTTCCTCCCTGCCCGTGCCTGATATTAGCAAAGTTATTGGACATCACAGGTCTTTATATTTCGGGTTTTGCACTCAATGATAGCTCCAGCACTTGGTGAAAGGCCTTTTTGTTACATTGAGGACCTCTTTTCATGTGCATAATCCTTGAAAAACTTTGCGTAGGTGGGGACTTGTTTGATCATGTCAAGGAGAGGAATCAGCACACCTCACAGCAAAACTTCTAGAATTTCGTTGGTTAACACTGCTTTTCTTTTCGAAGAGCTGTTGGGAATGGAGGGGGTACTTGTTCTTCACCTCCTCTACATTCTTGATCTTCTTGTGGCGGTCCCATTACTGTGGGAATTTGGTTGGCTGAGTTAGGATTGTTGGTCCCGAGTTCTTTACCACTTCTTAAAGTCACCACTGCCTTAACTTCGCTCCAGTTCTTGCATTTGGATCATTGGTCGGGCCTATTTTCATGCACTCCCTTCTTATGTTCTTTGTGGCCCCAGAGGAACCTTCCACTCTTGGACTAACAACATTTTGTTGGTTGGATAGTCTTGAAATTTCGGAATGCATATTGTCCAGTTCACATTTGTGGAGCTTTCTCTTGCTTCAATTTTAAGTTAGTTTGAACATTCAGCACCTTCTGTTCTTCTACAAACATGCCTACCACTTTACTTAAGTTTAGGATTGCCTGTTCAACAGGAGAAGAAAGTGGAGGAGGCTGTTGTTGTATTGAAGTGGAACCAATGCTTCTTGTGCTCTGGAGGGGCGTATCACGAGGGTTTGCTTCATGACCAAGTTTGGATAATTTCTCCGATTAGGGTTATAGGTGTTACACCATATGGAGCATCTCTATGGGTGGTTTATTTTGATTTAGGGCATGGGCATACTCTTGTGATTAACTCCTCGGGGTATTATTTGGCCCGAAAATTGAAGCGAGAAAGTTGGGATGCGAGATAACTCATTTCTTTGTTAGCATTTCATCTTTGATTTTTCATTTCGGCTCATCAATCTTCTAGTTAAAGTGAGTCGGTTTGCTTTTCATCTGTTTCTTGAGAAAGTGCCTCCTCCCCCTGTTGATTGGTTGAAGCTTTGTGATCTTCCAGCTTCTCTTGGATTGGTTCATCCCATGCCTTTGAGTTTGACCACATAGTTCAAAAAGTCCATGGCCTCATCAGGGTTTGCTCAAGTTACCTCCACATAGTCTCCAATAGTTGCTTCATGGCTGGAGACATACCATCATAAAATGGTTCGCTGCGTATGTATCAAAAGCGAGTGGTGTGGACATGCATTGATGGTCTCCATGAATCTTTCCCAACACTGGTAGAACTTCTCATTATTATAGGCCAAGTAAGTGTAGATCTGTCTCTTCAAACTATTGGTCTTTGTGGCGCTGAAGAATTTCTTCAAAAGTCGGTTTGAAGATCGGCCCGATTTACGATCGTTTCTCGGCCTCGGTGGGTGGAGCCATATTTTGGCCTTGTCCTTCGATTAATCGGTGGAAATGCTTCGGCTTGAGCAAATCCATGTCGATGATACCTTCAGCAGAAGTAGTGCATACCTCCTCAAAATCCTTATAATATGGTTTGCCATTCTCCGTACCATGAAAAGTGGGAAGCGGGGACCTTTAGGTAGGGTCTGTGCTACTCTTCGGCAGGAGGTATAATGCGAGAAGGCACTAACTCTAGGAGGTGTATGCGCTGGTCCCAAATCGATCTGTAAGTACATTTGGGTTCATTGGGGTACACAGTTGACTCTACTTTATTCCTCATGTAGGGGATCGGGTTTAATTGGCAACTTTTCTTGATTTCTGTATTCCATTAATTTGCGATTCTTTGCAGTCTACACGATGTCCCTATCAGTGGTGCATAAACACTGTTACACAAGCGAGACACAACAAAACCTGGAAACAAACTTGCAAAAAGGGTTATTGTTAGCTAAAATAAAGCGTTGTATGAAAAACAAAAAGCAGTCACGATTCTTGTAAGTGATGAAAACTTGCGATTCTGTGGCGGGGATTCAAAAAGGGTCCTAAAAGGTCACCTACACTTGTAATGAGGATTACAAGTACACATCAACTCATCATCGTGGTTTGGCACCATCCGCAGACGCCATTTTGATTACGTGCCACGGTGGGTGAAGCGGAATCAACAAAATTGTTTCTATGTTCCTCCTAACTCTTAGTAGTCAAGCCCCTCTGCAACATATGATCTAAGTTCGGTACAGGGATGGGTTTCATCCTATGAATGACTTGCATCGGTGTTAAAAACTGGTGGGGCTTTTAGTTTGGATTTTGGATTTGTTTCCAAAGCAGTGGGAGTTGTTTGTTTACTAGCTGCTGATAATGGCTGAAAATGAAGTGTGAATAGTAACTTTGAAGGCTTGGGTCACTGTAAGCTTGATAACATGGGGCAAACCAGTGTCTCGGGTTATATCCTCGCATTATGGCCAAAATGACACATAGTCGAGCCATACTTAGATCTTTTGTTTAACTATACAACCTAACCACAAAACCACTCCTATTTGGTGAAACCTGACGTGATGCATCCATAATGCACCAGTTCAAAGCCACAGCACTCGGCTACCTCATTTCGGTGGCTCGTAAGACCATCTAAGAGTAGCAGTGCATCTAACAATAAGTATGCCTTTGTACCCTAAAGCATGGTAGAGTATTGGCCAAAGTAATGACATTAAATGATATTCAACCCTAGTTTGGAAGATGGAGCCATAAATACGATTACGTAGCATTTTAAAACATGAGGACAACTGCATTGCCACAAAACCAAACTAGTAGCCTATTACCAGAAGCTACTAGACTTCCAGCTAAGCATCTCTTGAGTTGTCATCCTCAAGAGGGTGTTTGCGACCTAGAAAATAAAAAGAAGAGGAGAGAGAAGAGAGAAAAACAAACCTAAGAATGAAAGGCTGGGAGATATTTACATAAATGAAAAATTGCTCAAGTTTCCCTAAGGTTACAAAATGATGGGGTATACCATTTTATGATGTGTGAGAACTGAAAACCTAAAATGTTAGTAATACAAAGGGACAAGGAGGTAATACTAAAACGGATGTTGCATTAATTACACAAAATTAACAGAATAGGAATTTCTCTATGCGAGAAAATTTATTCAGATGGCATTACATGTAAAAATTAACTATTCATGACCATAGAGATGTAAATGAATTTTATGCTATGATAATTTCGCTAGCTAATATTAAATAACCTGTTTGAAGTGAAGTCATGAAAATGAAGAATTTCGCTAGGCCACAGTGATTTCGCTGCCTGTAAATTTCATAGCCTAGCGAATTTCTCTAATTCGCTAGGATTACGAAATTTTCGCTATGGCTGAAATTTTGCAATCCCAGCGAAATTTTCGCAATCATAGCGAAATTTCTTGGAATTGCTGTTCTTTGCATACTGCACCCCTACTGCATCCTCCATCTTCACTTTGCCTTCATTTCATCAATGAATTTGATATGTTGATGGCTGGAAATAGTTTCAATCTTCATGGTTCACCCACGTCTGATATCAAATTCGACTTTAATGGTAGTACAAAACACACTTAAAATAACACAAATAACTACCAAATGGCATAAGTGATACTAAGTAGACCTGAACACCTCAATTGAAGCTGGTGATCTGATTAATTATAAAGCTATCAAACCTATCTCGAATAGGGCTCAAAATAGCACTTTTTGGGCACTAATCACACACTTACAAGCATAACATTGCATTAGTGGACCAAGGTGGCTCCAGGCCTACCTTTGGATGTGATGAACTTATGTGTAGTGCTTGTGGATTCACTGAACACTAGCATATGTCCAATTACAGCCATGACATTGCATTAGTGGACCAAGGTGGATCTAGGCCTACCTTTGGAAGTGAAATTGTGTGTGTATGATGATTTACTGCATCTATCAGGTACTTCTTTTGAGAGATTGATGAAACAATGGCTAAAATCCTACTATTTATTTCAATATATATATATATATATATATATATATATATATATATATATATATATATATAATGTATTGTAATGTTAGGAAGAACTTGCATGCTTAAGAATTGTGGCTAAAAAAGTCTGCTTTGACTCAAAACTAGGATAGAAACATATATTTTATCTTCACCGCAGTAAATAGTATCTTCACCTTGGCGAACGTCTTCGCTACGACGAAGAGCTCCTTCGCTGCTGCGGCAAACCCGAGATGGTATTTGAAATTTTTTTCCTTCATTGCAGAAAAAGGATTCTTTGCTACAACAAAC
The DNA here is from genome assembly GCA_016808115.1 of Tetrastigma voinierianum. Taxonomy (NCBI): domain Eukaryota; kingdom Viridiplantae; phylum Streptophyta; class Magnoliopsida; order Vitales; family Vitaceae; genus Tetrastigma; species Tetrastigma voinierianum. The sequence continues at coordinate 427,898 of JAEQBH010001812.1, forward strand.
CTGAGACTGGGTTTTCATCCGGCTTCCTCTTCGTCAAGGTGAGCAACAGTCATCACTGTGGCGAACCTTTCGTTGTGATGAAGAGCTTCTTTGCTGCGGCGAACCCGACAATGGTTTTTTCATCTTTGTTTGATTTTCTCCATTTACACCCGAAAAATAGCCTATCACTTGGTGTAATGATGCAACAAGTGCAATCCTTTAGAGAAATCTTGTATAGTGGTTGTAATGCCCACCTTTACTCTAATTCATCATAAGGGCTTATTTCCTCAAGGATGATTATGTTACCTTCTCCTGAACTTGTTTAGGTGCTTTATTTGGGAAAAAATATGTATCTAGTGGCCTAGAGGCCTACCTTTTTTCACTTTGGATATTTTCGCTCCTATTTCCCTAATCTTTATGTGATCGAGATCTTGCTTGGGGTGTTAGAGAATCATGGAAGTTTGTGTTTTTTAAGGTGAAGTGGCCAAGGCGGCTTTGCTATCTGATCTATCTGAACTATAATTCATATCTATTTCTCTAATGACCTTAATAATCTTGGGACTTATCCAGAGTGGGAATAAAAACACCCTTGGAGAATTCATGTGTTGATGAATGCAATGGCTAAGAACATACTTTATCATTAAGTACTCTCATATTTCTACAATTTTCAAGTGGTCAAGGATCCCACCTTTGGAGAATTGATAACACAACGAGCCCATTCTTGGGGAAAAACCTTTATTTAGGATCAATAGAGGTCATAAAGCCTACTTTAACCTTCTAATCAAATATCTATATCTACTTCCTTAGGTTTAAAGTGGTCATGGGACCTACTTTTTTTTATTCATAAAACAATTAAGGGTATAACAAGTATGACATTGAGGAATAAAAAAATTTTAAGCAGTGAGTGGCCAAAATAGCCTACTTTATCACTCAAAGTAAAAACTAAGAATAGTTTCCCTACTACAAAATGGTCAATGAGACCTATTCTTGCTTGTTATTCCTTCATTCCCCTTCTTAGTTTTTCTTGGTAGTATCCAACATTTCCCACATTGTTGGAAAGTATTTCTTGAGGTACTTCCCATTGATGAACCTTTTGTGTGGCTCTCCTTCAAGGCTTGATAGCCAGTAGGAATTTCCATGCAGTACTTAGTGAACCTTGAATGGTCCCTCCCAATTAGGACACCATTTCCATAACTCTCTGTCTTTAGCACCAATATACACACCACGCTTCCAAGGGCTCCCGCCTTCAAAACTCTTTCTTATTTGTTTGTTGTAGGCTAGCCCTTGTCTTTCTAGATCATGATGTGATCAAGTGCTTGTAATCTTTTCATCAGTCAGCAGTATCATCAACACTTAGACCCGTCAAGCGCTTGTAATATTTTCTTATCAAATGCCTCGAGTTCCATAAATCGCCAGCCTGCTATATTCTTAAGGATTAAAGGTCATTATGTGCAGATACTCTTGAAGAACTACCACCTCCATTGGAAGCACTGCATCATATCCATATCATATTAAAGAGTAAGAGGACTTACCTGCCCAGAATCTCTTTTAGAAGTTCTATAAGCCCATAAGGTCTCAGATAAAATTATGTGTCAATCTCTGGGATTTTACTCTAGCATCTTCTCTAGGATGTTTATCAACACCTTATTAGAATCTTATGCTTGCCCATTTGCTTGAGCATAAAAGGGAGTAGATCTGATGAGTTGAATGCCATAATCCTTGGAAAAATAAGTCATCTCATCCCTAGTGAACATGGTGCCTTGGTCGGTTATATTGGATTGAGGAATTCTAAGCCTATGAATGATCTGTACCTTGATGAATTGGATCACATCTTTCATCTCTGCTTTCTTCAAGGGTACTTCCTCTACCCATTTGGTGAAGTAGTATATAGAAACTAAGATGAAGTTGTGTCCCTTTGATGAAGTTGGGTAAATTTTCCCAATTAAGTCCATGGCTCATCCTCTAAAAGGCTAAGGTTTCATAATTGAGTGGAGTTCCACAACAGGTATCCTTTGTATGCTGCCATATTTTTTACACAGCTGGAAACCCTTGGAGTAATTGATGCAATCACTTAGGATGGTTGGACAGAAATAGCCATGTCTCCTAATCAACCAAACATTTTTATCCCAACTTGATGGGCTCTAGAGACCCCTTTATGAACTTTCTTTATTGCTTCCATACTGTCTAGGAAGGATAGTCATCTAAGCAATAACCCATCAAGTCCCTTTTTGTACAATTCCCCTTCCATTAGGATGAAGTTCTGTGATTGAGCTTTCACCCTATGGGAAACCTACCTGTTAGGATCTTCTAACTACTCTATGATCTTAATTCTCCAATCTTCTGCAACATTTGCATCTATATTAATGACTTCTAATATGGTTCCCCTTTCATAAATCGAGGGGTGATTCTTCTTTCCTATCACAATGAGCTTATGAGTCAATTATTCTCTCATCTTCACACATGAGGCTACTTGTACTAGCTCATCCGCCTCCTAATTAGATTCCCTAAGCACGTATCCATAAAATGAAAAGAATCTAATAATTGAGTGGAAGTTGTATAATAAGGAGCCATCAATAAGTTGTTGCATTTATATTCCCCTGTCAGCTGTCGAAGTACTAATTGAGAGTCCCCAATAATGTGTACCTCTTGTGCTCCAATTTCTATCAAGATCTCCAAACTAATTAGTAAAGCCTCATATTCAGCTTGATTGTTGGTGCACTTGAAGGCCAAGTTAATAGATAAGGTAGTCTTTATCCCTTTTGGTGAAATGATTACTATCTCAGCTCCAATGGATTTCTTCGTGCTAGAGCCATCAAATTTAAGAATCCATGACCTCCTTACGTCCTTTTCTGGTTGGATTTCTAATGTAAGATGATCAGTCGGAAAATTAGCTAAGCCTTACATTGATTAATTACATGGAAAAATAAATAAGGTGAACTCGACAAAGCAAGGACCATTTAAGATCCGTCCGGTGATTAAGGGTCGGCTTAGCATATATTTCATCAAGTCGATTTGAGAGACCACATACACTTGAGACTTGATCAAGTAATGTCTCAATTTCGTACATGCAAAGTATAAGGCCAAACACAACTTCTCAATGGTTGTATACCTTGTCTCTATTGAATTTAGGATTCTACTCAAATAGTAAACAGCCTGCTCATGGCCTTTGGTGAGTATATAAAATACTCATTACAACCCTAAGTTTTACTTAGTTTTTAGTAATTTTTTTATGTTAAATAAGTTCCCTAATGCTTTAAATTTTCATATTTATGATTCGGTCATCCATTTGGCGGGGTGGTGCGAATTTGGAGCGAAGACACAATGAAAAATTGGAAATTCAACAAACTATGCGGCAGTTCAACGCTCAGTTTTCTGTATTGTGAAATAAGTAACCTGACCCCCATAACTACATTCTAGACTTCACAAGCTTTCCAACAAGACTAAGATCACTCAATTCGGAATTCGGACGAGGGAGATACACACTCGGGAAGTCGGAACAAAAACAAGCGCGACTGTAGAGCAGAAACAACCAACCAGTTCTATTCTATTGCATTTTAAATTTATAAAATGACATATGATGGAACTTTTCTTGGTATTTATGGATTCCTGACTTCAAGAGCTTTCCGTATAGTCTAAGAACGTGCAATTCGAAGTTCGGGTGAGAGAGTTATGGTCGTGCAGACCGAAATGACACACAATCACCATGCCTGGCATTGGACCCTCCGCCCTACGTGCCCCAAGGCAGTTTTACGGTGATTCCACACTGCATAGGTTCCACGCACCTCGTGAAGCGGCAAAATATCAGGCCCTAATTTGTCTTCCGAGGCCCTCCAGAAGTTTGATGGGGGGCTATAAATGGGACCTCGGGAGACATAAAAAGGGGGCTTTTTGGATGAGATAAGGAGAGGAAAAAGGCAATTGGAGTGCAAGGCTTGAAATGGTTGGATTCGCAGAATCTCATCTCATTTTTCTTACTCTACTATCATGACTATGAATTCTAATTTGTATTTTCTTCATCTCATAATGTTCTAAACATCTAAGCTAGGGTTTATGATGTAACTTTGACTACACATCATGGATGAACTTTAATCTTTCAATTATTTAGCTTAATTCTTGCAATTGTTGGTTACCTTATTTCTAATTTGATTACATGTTGATACTTGGTCATTATGTACATGTATTAGGCTAGGGCTTTAAAGTTGAAAGACAAGAAACACTAGGGAACTGAATAAGGTATCATACAATCAATCATAGGATAGAGATATCATGGTTTTGTATGTGGTAAATAAGGATTGTAGGTTAGATCATCTCAGAGTTAAGGGGTTAGAGGCGAGATGCAATAAAACCGGCTCTTGAGATAGGTGCTCAACGCTCAAGAGAGGTTGATGCATAGAAAAGATCACCTTACCATCAACATTCGCATAAATTATAGCTAAATACCCTTTATTAGTTCACCCTGGAATGTAGTCAAGTAAAATCATAAACCCTAGTGCTTCACCCTGAGAGAGAGACCGTCATTAGTTATTTCACTTAGTTCGATTCTTAGTTTGAATTAGAGTAGTGACACAATATCCATAGCCTAGATAATATTAAGGTGACCTAAGTCAGTATTTGGCATTCAGGCTCATGTGGAATGACAACCATTTCGCCTATCTTTGCCGATTCCACGACACGTACACTTGCGCGAACGAGATTAATTCTAGTTTAACCTTATAGGCAGTTTAGCGCCCGTCAAGTTTTTAGCGCCGTTGCCGGGGAGTTTTGGCAAAAGTGTCAATATTGACAATAGTTTTCTTAAATATTACTTCAAGCAATTTTTACTTTTTTTTTATTATTTATTTCTTTATTTTTATTTTTAATACATTTTTTCTAATAAAGAATTCTCTTGGTAGATTTTGTAGTGTTTCAGGAAGTTTCGATCACTTGTATGCGTAGACAAGGCCGAGTTGAATTAGTGCCCTTTGACTCGGAAATCGAACGAACAATCAATAGATTTCGAAAATAGAGAAGATTGTTAGTTGCACATAACTGCTACCTTGCAAATATGGCCAAGAATCTATAGCATAATCCAAATTTAAGGGAGGAGAATGAAATGCGGGTGGAAGTAAAACAATATTGCCCGTGGCTAGTGGTTCAACTGATGACAGTTCATATGCTATTGGAGAGGAATTTGCATTACCTGGAGTCATACGGTTCGATAAGTAGACTAGATTAGCGAATAATTTTGGAATTGAGAACGACACTACAATTACTCCAAGGCATTCAGTTTCACGGGTTACCAAGTGAAGATCCCAACACTCACTTGACAAGCTTCTTAGAAGTATGCGACAACGTGAAATATAATGGGGTAACAGAAGAGGCCATACGACTCGGACTATTTCTGTTATCCTCGGCGACGAGCTAAGTAGTAAGTATTCTTAACCACGGCTCCATGTCATCAAGTTGATGGTTGGTCCTGATTTTTGACAAAGTATTGCCCCACATAAGGCGCACAAATGAGAATGATCAATAAGCTTTGCCCAAAGGATGAAACTTAAGCGAAGCGTGGGACGAATCTGAGGTGCGAAGTGTCCCGTCATGGCGATTTGACGGTGGATGCGGATCTGAATTTTATCGCGGCCTAAATGCCCTTACCAAGGCAGATGATTGATACCTCGGTGGTATTTTCTTGAAAAGGACAACCTGACAAAGGTTTGACATTGGATGGGATAAGCAGCGAAACGATTATCAGTAGTGCGCCAAAGAAGGCGAGTAAAGGAAGCGAAACAATGGAGTAAGCACTGATGTGTTCTCTAATTTAAGCGGCTAAGTTTCATTGCTCACTAGCGGTTTGAGTCGGCCCAAGCCTCGGCTATGCCATCGGACTAGTTCGATTGCTATGTGAATTCTGATGGATCGCACCGAACCGATGGAATGCTATTCGGGACCAGGATGACCTTTGGAATGGGCCCAGTGTAGCTAGAGTACAATGAAGCGACAAAATCCATATGTAAGCAGCAATTTTCAAGGTCGGGGATGAAGAAATATATTAGACTTTCCTTGGAAGAATACCGAAACTCAAGGCAACCAATGCAGTAATATTCGAATAGAAGAAAAGGTAGACTGAGGAAGCCTTAGCTCATATGATGACATCTCCTTACTACTTTCATGAATGAGACAAGGCCAATTTCCAAGAAACCAAGCTCGGCCAAATTTGCAAAACCAATCAACTCAATTACATAATCCAAAGACCCGACTCGAAACCTAGAGTATAGATGGGACGAGATGACCACGATGTTATCGAAAGGACCTCAGGTTCTGAAGCACTTTAAATTTAAATCCCGGGGAGAGGAAAGGAACATTGAAAGATTACTCTAAGTGGAAGGAGGTAGCGACACCAAGACCCCACAGTGATAGTAACGGAACTAAAACAATCGGACTAAGTGAAGTAGAGGTTGTCTGAGCGTAAAGATGGGGCGCGACAACGATTCAGCGGGAAACGATTCGAGTAGAGAGGTGGATAAACCCGGTCTCCTGCAGATCAACCTCCTCATCCCATTACGAGATTGAGAAAGTAGAAACGACAAGCGGTTCACAAAATTTATAGGGTGCTTAAGCGCTATCAAACATCCCGCTTCCACCCAGATCGTTGGAGCAAATGCCAACACATGTTAAGTTTGAAGGACATTTATTGAAGAAAGCAGGGTTTGGAGGAATACGAGACTATTGCCTAATAGAATGCAATGCCATAATCTGAAGAAAATTTGCCCCATACATTAAAGTCCTTGAGAGCTTCGCCATTCCATCGCTATAGGTAATACGAGTTTTCGAAGGCATTATGTGATCTTGGAGCTAACGATCAGTCGTACTCTTTCCATATTGAAAGTTCAGAACAAAGGGAAGCTAAATGAATAACAGTCACCCTGCAACTAAGTTAATCTTGAAACATGAGAGGTGTGAAGATGTACCAATGAAGGTTGACAAGTTCATCTTCCCTACAGACTTCATTGTCTTGGACATGGAGGAAGATAAGGAAATACCTATCATCCTGGGTAGGCCATTTTTAGCCACTAGAAGAGCTTTAATTTATGTGCAAAAAGGAGAGCTAAGGTTGAGAGTACAGGATGAGGAAGTTAGATTCAGTGTGTTCCGAGCGATAAGACACCGTGATGACTCTTGTTATGCGTATTAGAACATTACAGGCTATAGTTTCTGACCATGAGGATTCCAATGATTCCTTGGAGACTAGCCTCCTACAGGTTGATCCTTTAGAACTAGATGATGAAGCAAAAGCGTATGTTCAATGGATGAATTCCTTTGAAGAGAATCGCAGGAAATATTATGAGCCTCTTGGAGAAAGTGTAGACAGTGATACCATCTATTGAAGACACCCACGGCAGACGAAGCTTGACTACTAGAGCATTTGCGGTATGCTTATTTGGGTACCTCTTCTATGTTACCAGTCATCATCTCAGCATCACTAAATGAAACCTAAGGAAAGTTCTTTGAGAGAGTATTCAGGGATCCTGGCGAGATTGGATGATTCATAATGGGCTTGAAGAATTAAACTGTATGTGCATGCATCGTATCTTGTTAGAGCGATTTACAAATCGTCGGTGGAAGCCACAGGAAAATGAGATCCCATGATGAGATTCGTAGAAAAGAAAGTTCTGAAGTGGTTGGATGTTGGGGTAATTTACCCTATTTCCAGCATTACATGGGTAAGCACAGTGCAAACGGTTCCAAAGAAGAGATTGGAATGGTGACCCATAAAATTGAAAGCGACATTTTCTTCCATCAAGAGCAGTGACTAGATGGAGGATCTTGCATTATTCTGAAGGCTAAATAAGGCCACCGTAAGGACCATTTCCCATTCCTTTCTTGAATGGGAATCTTGGATGGATTAATTGGACATGATTAATGTGTTTAGATGGATACTTAGAACTCTGTCGGATAGCCATCGCACCCAGGACCAAGATAAGATAACCTTCACACATGTCCATATGGAACATTTGCATTTCGCGGGATGCGCTTTCGGTATGTAATGCCCAGTACTTCGATGATTGTATGATGGCAATATTCATATATGGAGGACAATTGAGGTATTTATGGATGATTTTTTACGTTATTGGGAGTATCATTTTGATGATTGCCTTGAAAACTTGAGAGTTGTCTTTAGGAGATGTAGAAGAGACCAACCTAGTGCTCAAGCGGGAGAAGTGTCATTCATAGTGCGAGAAGGTATCGTTCTCGAGTCACCAAGATTTGTGAGAGGTGGAAGTGGATATAATGAAGGTAGAGGTGATGAGTTGCACACTATGTGCGGTTGTTTCTGATATATCAGTGGATATATCGACGATATATCGGATATCGGCCTATAGCGAAGCGATTTTTGCTATCGAAAATCGTTTAGAGGTCGATATATCGGCCTATAGCGAAGCGATTTTTGCTATCGAAAATCGTTTAGAGGAAAAAATCGTCGGAAATATCAGCGGTATTTGGTGATGATGTCAGACCCAGAAATTTCGTGAAATTTCGGTGGAAGTAAAGCTAGCGTGGCTGATTTTGCTTCAAAATATAGAATCTCTTCGGAAATATGTTAAAATGCTGGAGATATACTCGGAAATATCGGTAAAATATCGGAATGCTCGAGATATATCGGAAATATATCAAAATGACCATATTTGCACCAAAATTAAATCCAGCGGCTGGAATTAAATTACAAATATATTTTGACCATCCACGGTTATTTGACCCAAAAAAATCTATAAATGCCTCTAAATCATTCAATTTGATCACAAATTCTCTGCGATATCGATCTTCATTTCTCAAAATTTTCTTTGTGATATCTCTTAAATAACTATATATTAGTTTAATATTTTAAATTAGTTAATTTAGTAATAATATATTAATAAATTAACATTTCATATTCGTTAATTTTTAAAAATCAAGTTATATATTAGTTAATATAAATTGTATACATATTATAAATTTATAGTATTATATGAAGTTTTCATATTTTAAAATTAGTTTAATTTAGTAATAATATATTAATAAATTAATTTTCATGTTAGTTAATATTTGAAGCAGTATGGATGAACCTAATTTCCTATCCATGGAGAAGATTTGTAGATACAAGTCAAGACATTTATTCATGACATGTTCGATCTTATGTCAAATATTATCGAACCTTGTATGCTTGGTATGAGTGTGTCTTTCTGAAATTTGATCACATCCATCAAATGTTGAAGTGAGTCACATCAATCTTCATTTTGATTTTAAAAACTCATTGCAATGTAGCATTTGATTATTAATGTCATTTTTACACTTTTAAAAAGTATTTTTATGAATTTCAAAGTATTTTGTTAATTTTACGATATATCGTGTTATAAGAAAATATCGAATATCTCAGATCCTCCGATATATCCATAAAATGCAAGTACCGATATATCCATCGAAACCGATATTTCCAACCTTGCTTATGTGAAAGGTGGGACATGTGGGATTCTATAGGCGGTTCATACAAGACTTCTCTAAAATAGCTAAGCCACTATTTGACCTTCTTATACAAGGAGTAGCGTTCACTTTTGATGAGCAGTGCAATCAATAACTATGACTCGAAGGAGAAGTGATTCGGCACCAATAATAGTCACGGGTTGGGCGCCATGCTTTGGGCTGATGTGTGATCACGAGTGACTTGGCGAGTGGGAGAGTTGTATTGGGTCGAGAAGAAGAAAGACAAGGTCTTCCGAGCCATCTATTATGATAGTAGGACCTTGAATGAGGCACAGTTAAACTATGCCACAACCGAGAAAGAACTCTTAGCTATTGTCTTTTCATTTGACAAATTCAGACCATACTTGATAGAAGTATGAGGTAATAGTACATACGGTCGCTCTGACCATCAAATATCATGGATAAGAAAGGCAGCTAATGAAGGCTAATCAGATGGGTGTTAATGCTCCGAGTTTGACCTCAGTTAAAAGGCAAAAAAGGAGCAGAGAATGCGGTTCTGGATCGTCTATTGACTTGGAAGGGCTATTAATGAAGTGCAGTTAATGATAACTTCGGATAGACCTTTGTTAGCTATATCGGAGGTAAGTCTGTGCCTTGGTTTTGTGACTATGTCAAGCTATTTGGTAGCTAGGTGATTCTCCCGAATTCCTTACCAATGAAGAAGAAATTGTTCTCCTAATTTGAGACATTACTATTGGAAGAACCAATCCTCTATAGACACTGTGTAGACCAGGTAATAAGAAGATGTGTGCTAGAAGAAGAGATGGGTAGCATCCTAGCTTACTGCCATTCTCTGGAGTGTGGAGGGAACTTTGGGGGAAATATGATAGCCGCAAAGGTTCTCCAATCAAGCTTTTATTGGCCAACCCTATTTAGAGATGCCCATGCTTATGTATCAGCCTATGATAGGTGTCAAAGAATGAGTAGTACATCTAGGAGATGTTTGTTTTGAAGAGTATTCTTGAAGTTGAAGCTGTTTGATGTATGGGGATTGATTTCCATGGGCCCATTCCATCTTCCCTCTGACAACAAGAGTACATTTTACTAGCATTGGATTATGTGCCAAGTGGGTGGAAACAATTGCTACTCAAACAAATGATGGTGGTGCTTAAGTTCCTGAGAATATCTTTACCAGATTTAGAAACATACGAGCCTTAATAAGTGATGAGGTAGCCACTTGTAATAAATTGGGTTGAAAAAAATGTTAACAAAACATAATTATGCGCACCCAGTTGCCTTAGCCTATCATCCCCAAACCAATGGATGGCAGGTATCCATCGTAGAGAGGCTGAGTGCAATCATCGAGAAGACAAGAATGCTTAAAAGTGATTTGGTGAATAAACGAGATAATGCTTATGGCATACCGAATGACTTTTAAGACCCTAATAGGCATGTCCCCCCCATATTGCTGGGCAAAGTTTGTTACCTTCTCCAAAGGGAGCTGAGCATAAGGCCTATCAAGAGCATCTATGAAGTTGAATTATGGAAATGAAAGCAACCTGAGAAAAGAGGCCATTACCAATTAAGTGAACTAGATGAATTCGAAATGAAGCTATGAGAATGCGATTTATAAGGCAAAACTAAGGCATGGCATGATAAAGCAATATACAGTAAGGAAGCACCCTTACACCCGGCCAATAGGTTTTCCGTTTAATTCCATGGCTAAATTATTCTCGAGAAAGCCAAAGTCACGATGAACCCTGACCATTCATTAACTCAAGTGTTCCCATATGGTACCACGAAATCACACACTGACAAGGGCAGCTATTGGGCGTAAACGGGCAGCGGTGAAACCATACTTGCGCGAGTTCAAGAGCAACAACGCCTTTATTGTATTAGATGGAAGTAACCGTGCGGAAGAGCAAGCTCTGTGAGTAGTGTAGCTCATGAGATGCAGGAAAGTCAAGTTGTCGACGTTAAGCAAAGTGCTACTTGGGAGGCAACCCAAGCATAGGGAGTTTTTTTTTTCCTATTATTTTCGTAATTTCTTTAATTAACTTCATTTTCATTGTTTTGTCTATGTTATGATTAATTTTGGGTTTTGCTTTCTATTTTTACGTAGTCATGTATTGATGAAGATTTCAAAACAACTATCTATCTCATATGTTTGCATATTCAAAAGTGTATCGCAAGAAATTTAAAGCCTCGAACTTTGAACACAATCGTGTGAAATAATGAATAGCTTAATAATCTATGCAACCGTGTGAGATAACAAAATCAAGGAGCATACTAGCTCGGGGCACCACTGTATGAGCAACCATGTAATAGCGTGTCCAAGCAGAACTCCTCTCCCAGGGCACGCCACTCTGCATGCCCACGCACCGGCGTGGGATCCAACTTGTGTTTAAATTTCCTAGATGCCTCACACATACACAGCTATCATCCGCACGCAGCAGCGGAAGAAAGGCACACCATAGTGTGGCTTGCAGCATCATCTCCTGCACACTGATCGGTGGCTGCTCCATGCATCGCGGATCCAGCCAGCCTGTTATATAAAATAAAATAAAAAAAGTTTTCTTTTCTCCCCACATATTGGGATCACACCGGATGCAGTAGCTACTTAAAGAGCCTCCTTCCACATTCAACTCATCACACACCCAACCTAATTTGTTTGTATCCAAAAATCTATACACTCATCTTCCAAATGTCCATGCCTCTCTCACCACAATACAACATTCTTTGATAAATTTTTCACTCTAACACCACCCCAAGTGCCAAACCCACCATTCTAAACATACCCTCACCAAGCTTAAAGTGCTTCCACATGCCATTGTTTCCAAACTTCTAAGGAAGAAAAGGGGGACGAAATTTGCAAGTCACTTGGGTAAGAGCTCCAAGTCATCTAGTATTGAAGTTAATTATAGACATTGGAGAATTTATGGGTTGTATTTTGGGCAAACATAAGTCAACTTAGTGGTGTATTTTAACAAGCTCAACATCAAGTGTCCACCAAGTGTTTGATGAAATGCATGAATGAGTTGAGGTTCATTTAGAAGGCTTGTTTGTTTGAGAATTGAAGTACTCCAACTTGAGGCTTAATTGAGAAGCATCTGTACCAGCTTATGGCAATCAAAGAAAATAAAAGTCCCTAGTATCCGGCGGTCATTCTCCACATCGACCCAACTAGAAGAAAACCGAAGAAAATATTTTGGTCACACTTCACGTGCTACTTAATTTCACATGCTACCATGAAACCTGCAAACAACTTTCATCATGGAAAGAGGATTCTTATCTCCTTCTAATTGGCAATGTATAATTCAAAGAAGAGGGTAAGGCACCTTTGTTAAGCCACACCAACTAGCCATGGCCACAATAGTAAGGGAATTCCACGTGAACTTTCTCGAGCACAGGGATAGAAGAGTGTTTGTAAGAGGCAAATGGGTCTCGTTTCGAAGGGACACCATTAACACTTTCTGACCACAAGAGGATAATCACTCTTGATGTTTCTCCAAAGACGCCCGAGATTATGATTCCATCATATCCTTCCTCACCGATGGTAAAGGACTCGAAGACTAATGCCTCCCAACTGGGCAGTAGTAAAGTTCCAAAATTCTATGTTTACATGGATGGAAAAACTATGGCATATTTTTATAGCACATAACCTCCACCCCTCTGGTAATATTTATGAGGTAACAAAAGCTAAAGCCATTTGCATATACTCCATAGTAAAGAACATTTACTTTAATGTTGGAAAAATGATAGAAGAAGACATTATTTTCGCAACATCTGGGTGCAGTAATCTATGCACAAAAACCTGGGGCACCCAACTTTTGATTATCGCACTGTCACAACACAAGGTATCGGTGGGATCCAATGAAGAGAGATACAACCCATGTTCCATTAAGTGAGACACATTGAGGGAAAAAGACAAACAAGAACTCCGAGGTGCTATGACTCTGGGTGTCAATGTTCCGACGTAGGAGATGCCAATGAACCTCATTCCCAAGAACATGTGAGAGACAAATTCTCTCTAATGCACCTCCTAGTGATGTGCATGATAACCCACGTAATCTCCAAGAGCAAAGACACATAAAGCCGCTTATTCATGACCGCCTTTGATACACGCCTGCCTTTCACCGGGCTACATTACCCCACCCATAGGCAAGATATCATTTGTCAAAACATAGAGGGCCTTAACGCCTCTATTAGAGAGTTGTTGTCACACCAGGTCAAGTCGCCACCGGATGCTTCTACAGGGGTGTACCAGCCTCAACTCCTGCCTCCATGGTAGGATCCCCCTCATCACTCACCATGATTACCGTGGGAGTCTCGCTACCCTAAAACATTTCTTATATATTTTCCACACACTGGTCAGGACACTGATGTCCTGGGTTAGGGGCCTAGCGTTTGTGCTATTTGTTTATCATGCATGTTGGCCAGTTAGTTCTTTGAAGTTGCTAGGTTGTTATTTTCATGTGCTTTCTTTCTTCTTTATTTGTTTTTGAGGTCTCGTATGAGGTGCGAGTTTCGATGCCTTGCTAGTTAGTGAAAGGTCATTTTCAACACAAACATTTTTAAAACGGTAATAGTGGTGTGGATGAGACCTTAGTTTTTTTTTTTCTGCATCCTGAATTGTGGCTTGCTTGGTATGGGTGACTGCATTAGTCACCCCTTGCGGCTTTAAGAAACAGCTTCTCAAAGGGAATCTATTCACACACACACTATCGTCTCCCTTGCTACCTTGCTCCAAACCTTTGAGTCTGAATTCAACTAAAGCCTTGGAATGACTTTAACTCACCAGTGATGGGACACCTTTGCAAAGAGATCATTGAGCCCAAATCGCTAGCTAAAAAATAAAAATAAAAGGAAAATAAGAAACAAAATAAAAGAAATAAAAATGTCAAAAAAGTTGCTTGTATCAGGAATGGTGGGATCATTCCCACCCGAACTTAAAGTCCGCGGGCCTCAAAGCCAAATGCCCGGAAATAACTGACTACCAGTCATTAACTTCACCGCCAAGCATGGGACGTAAGATAGATCCTTCCCACAACCTAGGGTCTTTGAGTTTGGTTGAGTATTTGGGGTGAAGTTTGAAAGGAATTTAATGCCTAGTGCTCTTAACCAACTGGTGGGGGGTCACCAATGGATCCCCGCTACAGGAACACTCATCTAAAACTTCTTGGCACTGGTTTTCTTTCATTTTTAGTTACTTAAGTAATCTTTAGATGCTTTAGGTCTAAATAAAGAGGGTGTGTTCCTATCCTTTCTTAGTTAGCTTTTTCCGAATAGGTGAGTTGAGCTTAAGTTTAGGGGTGCTAAGACCTTGCTATACACTCGAGATCATGATGTCACCTGCACTTAGACTCCTTGGGAAAAGTCGACAGAACTTGGGGGTCGACTTTTCGATCACCATGCTTTGCTTCGCCATGCTCTTAGGGAGAATTTTAAAGTTTAAGGACCATAAATTTTTGGTTATGCTAATATTGTTAAATTGTGTTCATAGTGATTCTTCCATTTGGTACTCATGTTATCACACTTTATCTCATTGTTTCAGTAGTGTCTAAGATTTTCAATTTTTGTTTTGTTTGAGTCACCTCTTGCTAGTGACAAGCAAGCAATTTGCGCCTGTGGTGTGATGAATATATAAAATACTCATTATAACCTCTAAGTTTTACTTAGTTTTTAGTAATGCTTTTATAGCTAAATAAAGTACCCCTAATGCTCTAAATTTTCTCATATTTATGATTAGGTCATCCATCATGAGGATGGTGAATTTGAGTTTCTGAAGCATTACAATCTAAAAATTGGAAATTCAACAAACATAACACGCTAGCTTCCTCACCTTTCGCTTCAGATAATGAGGAAACCAAATGGTTTCAAACCACGAACTCATGATCTATACTACAAGATTTCAATATGACCAAGATCACCAATTCGAATCCTACTAGGGAGAGATAAATATTAACACTTGGGAAGTTGGAATAAAAACAAGGAAGCGACTGCAGAGCAACAACAACCAACCAGTTCTATTCTATTGCTTTTTAAATTTATAAAAGGACATCTGATGGAACTTTTCTTGGTATTTATGGATTCCTAACTTCAAGAGCTTTCCGTAGAGTTCAAGAACGTGCAATCCAGAGTTCGGGTGAGAGAGTTATGGTCGTGCAAAGACATGAAGAGATAAAGCACCACAGTCTGCCATGCCCCTACATGGACTCTATGCCCCTGCATGCCCGAGGAGCAATTTTCTAGTGCTTTCCCACGCACCTACTTGGGCAACGAATATGAGCCCTAATTTGGTCTATTTCAAGGCCCATCCGAGGGGATTTGATAGGGGGCTATAAATAGGACATCGGGAGACATAAAATGGGGGCTTTTTAGACGAGAGAAGGAGAGGAAAAATGCAATTGGAGTGCAAGGCTTGAGATGATTGGATTTGCGGCATCTCATCTCATTTTTCTTACTCTATTCTCATGACTATGAATTCTAATTTGTATTTTCTTCAGCTCATAATGTTCTGAACATCTAAGCTAGGGTTTATGATGTAATCCCACCACAACATCATGATAAACCTTTAATCTTTCAATTATTTACTTAATTCTGCAATTGTTGGTTACCTTTTATTTCTAATTCTTGGATTACATGTTGATGCCTGTCATTATTTACATGTATTAGTTAGGGCTTTTGAGTAATGAAAAGACAAGAAACTCTAAGGAACTGAATGAGTCATCATACAATCAATCATAGGATAGAGGGATATTTGCTTGTATGTGGTAACAAGGACTCGTAGGTTAGATCATTCGTAGTTATGTTAGGAGGCGTAGATGCAATAAAACCGCTCAGATATAGTGCTTCCAACGCCAAGAGAGTGTTGATGCATAGAAAAGATCACCTTACCATCAACATCTTCACATAAATTATAGCTAAAACACCTCTCTTAATACCACCATGGATAGTCGTAAAATCATAAACCTGTAGTGCGTTTCACCCGAGAGAGACCATCGTTAGTTATTTCAATTTAGTTCGATTTTTTAGTTGGATTTAGAGTAGTGACACAATATCCATAGCCTAGATAATATTTAGCAGACCCAAGTCAGTATTTCATTCAAACTCCTTGTGGGATCCACCTGACTCAATTCCTATCGCCATTTCAAGACACGCACATCTCTACGTGAACCGTATTAATTCCTAGTTAGCTTAACCTTATAGGCAATTTAGGGCTTGTCGCCCTTCTCACAGTTATTTTTGTGCCGTATGTTAATCCCATAGACTCTTTAAATTCAATAGAGGTTTGAGTGAAGTTGAATCTTCAACTGCGGTACAAACAGGGGGTTTAGAAAGGTAACCTTTGATCCCATCAAAAGCTATTTGGTGTCGTTTCTCCCATTTAAACTCTTCCACTTCTTTAGCTTGATTAGGTCAGAGAATACCTTAGTCTTCCCTATCATATTAGAGATGAACCTCCTTAGATAGTTCACTTAATCCAAGAACTTTTGAAGTTCTTTCTTATTTTGAGGAGCCTTGGCCAAAATGATGGCCTTAGCTTTATTTTGATCGACTTCCACTCCTCTTTGGTGGACCTGAAACACTAGAAAATTTTCGGCTTGAACTCCAAAAGCACATTTGAGTGGATTGAGTTTCAGTTGATGAAGTCTCATCCTTTCAAACTTTTCTAAATGGGATTCACATGAGCCACAGGCGTTCTAGATTAAAGGTGAACCACAATATCATCGATATAAATCTCCATGTGGTGGCCAAACATATCATGAAAGATGGCATTCATAACCCTTTGGTAAATTGTACCAGCATTCTTCAAACCAAAAGGCATGACCAGCTATTCAAATGTTCCCATGGAACTGACACTAAGGTGGTCTTAGATATCATCAACAACAATTAGATTTGGTTATACCTTTTGCAGAAAGTCTGTCCATGAAGGACAATAATTCATTATTTGCAGTAGAATCAACTAACATGTCAACAATAGGCATTACATACATGTCTTTAAGAGTGGTAGCATTTAAATCCCTAAAGTCTACACAAACTCTAAGTTTCCCATTCTTTTTCATTATAGGGACAATATTTGCTAATCACTGCACATACCTTGTAAGCCTGATGAATTCAGCCTTCAAAAGCTTCTCAATCTCCCCTTTCACCTTCAGCTCTACCTCCTTAGGCATTCTTCTGGATGGTTGCTAAAAGGGGTGAAATTTTAGCTTAATAGGCAAATGGTGTTCCACTAAGCTTCTGTCCAATCATGGCATCTCATCGTAATTCCAAGCAAAGAAATCTTTGAATTCCTATAGTGTTGTAATAATCCCTTCTTTGAAGTCAGAAGGCATCAAGGAACTAATATAGGTGATCCTCAACTCTTCCACATTACCGAGGTTCACTTCCTCCATAGGGTCATGTACTTAAGGTTGCGTGTCTTCTAACTTAGGAGGGGCTTGCTCTAAATCCTCCATCCGTATTTCTTCATATGCATCCTCTTCAAAAATTATCTCAACCCCATAGGTATTCTGGAGGTGCTCTTCCAATGTACCCCTCGCACCATTTTCAATGCAGCATGATTGTAACTACTACCTTTCTTCTTGAGAGCACCGGGCCATCATTATCTCCCGATTATTGGCTACCATCTAATTCCAGGCGGCAATCAACACCTTAGGGATCCTCCGGTTGCCTCCTTTCTCGAATTCCACAAACCCTTTGAGTCCATGTATGCTTTTCTTAGATCTTATCTTTCCTTTGCTAGCGAACTTGATAAATCGACTCCTGATCACAATAGTTAGCTCATAAAGCCCTTAGTTGCCATGAAGGGTTGCTTATATGCCTGGGCCACCACTTCCACTCCCATTACCTTTCCAAAACAAGGAAGAACCGATGAAGAGAGAGTGACCCACACACACCACCGCCCATAATCCAATCCCTCTCTAACAAAATGTTGTAATTTGCAGTAGAGTCTATCACAAAAAAGGCGGATAGTGCAATTTTGCTGCCAATGGTGATATCTATAGGTAGTATCCCTAGGGTCTTGGATACTTCTCCGCAAAGTGCACACAACCACCTCTCAAGCTTCTGGCCTAAGTATCATTAATGCTCCTTCCCAGAGCTCTCAGCATTCTCAATGGCATTACATTTACCACTGATCCATCATCTATCAGTACCTTGGATATCGGTCAGCCATTGATATAGGTTCTTACATACAAAGGCTTTATATGCTTCGTCATTTTCATAAAGGGTTTCTCAAGTATCACCTTCTGAGGTCTACATTCTTCAGAGGATTCTATGGTAACTCCACCGTGGCTTACATCTTCCTCTATGGTCAAGTGCTTCCCTTCTACCTCTACTAGGTCTTCCTTTGTTTTTTTTTTTTTTTTTTACTTGAAAATAGTTGGGAATGTTAGAGAAATAGTGGAACAATTTAAAGAAATAGGGTTTCACCTATCATTAAGTCCTCCGAGTCCATCACTTCATCTACAATGCTTATTGACTCCATATCCTTAGTAGCTTTCCTCCCAAATCACACATCTCCGAATATAAATTCTAATCTGCACATATTTAGGGTATTTTTGTAGGCATCAGAATTTTTCATAATTTAAATGCAAAAACATGGAAATTGAGAAACCTCGAATTTGTATAAGATATAAGGGCAATTTGTAATTTGTCAAAATAGATAAGGCAAAAGTCATAAGACAAGAAGATGAGAGGCTATTGTAGAAATAGCATAAGATGTAGAGCAAATATAAAGAGATAAAGACTAAAGTGCAAATAAAAGGAAAATAAATCTAAGTGCGGGTAAGATCAAATTGTCTCTCATTTTCGGGAGATCCAAAACGAGAGTGAAGACAGCCAGGTAGGAGAAGAGTAAGAGGAAAGAGGAAGAGGGAGTTAAGAAGAAGAAGAAGAGAAGAGTAAGGAAGAAAGGAAAAGCCAAGAAGGCCAAGAAAGGTATGGAAACTAAGGTTTTTGTATGGTTTGTATGATTGTTATGTGGGTTAGTATCACTCTTGTGTACTCTTATCTAACTTCCTCCCGAGCTGGTTTGGTGTTAAAGAGATTACTGCAGAGTTAGGAGTGTGAACTCTCCCTTTGAGTACATGATTTTAGTGAAAGTATGGGTTTTTATGGATTAGTTTGATTGTATGGAACTTACTAAGTTTGTGTAGAATTTATATGGATGTTATGCTTTTTGTGTAGAACTTGTATGATTTTGGTATCTTGCTTTATTCCTACTTTGGGCTGATTTTGGATTGATTGTAGGATGGTTTTATGCCGTGTTTTTTGGCATGTTTTGTGCCATGTTTAGAGATGTTTTGTGGCTCACTGGAAGGATATTGTGGCCAAGGGATGCGGGTTGTTCCAGATGGTTTCAGTCAAATGAGCATACGGAGCCGCCAAGGAGTCACACGCTGTTGCGTGGAAGCCACACTATTGCGTGGAAGCCACACTATTGCGTGGTTGGACTCAAAATTGAAGCCCTTGGGTACGTAATTGCATGGGTTTCCACACAATTGCGTAGCCCATGCACACCTTCAAGCCTCCAACTTCGGACGGTCATAACTTCTTCGTCTGAACTCCGTTTTGGATTTTCTTAGACTCTATGGAAAGCCCTTTGAGTTTATAATCCATCCATATTTTTTTTGATAATATTGGAACTCATATTAAGTCCATAAATCATGAAAAACAGTAGGCCCTGCTAGTTGCTCAGAAATAATCGCTCGGGAAGCCTCCAACTTACCATCGCGCAACTTTGCCCTAACACCCCGTTTTTGGATGTTCTCGACTCTATGGAAATCAGCCTGTGAACCCATACATATATATCTTGGATAATATGCTGTAACTCATATTAAGTCCAAATTATGAAAAAATAGTAGGCCCCGTTGGTTGCTCGTGAGCCACGGCTCGTGGAAAGCTTCCAACTACCACACAACTTCTTCAGTCCAAAATCGTTGGGTGTTCTTGGGGACTCTAAGCGAGATCTCTTGAGTCTAGAATCCATCCATATATAGCTTGATAATATTGGAACTCATATTAAGTCCATAAATCACGAAAAATAGTAGGCCTTGCTGGTGTTGCTCGTAGTCACTGTTCATAGGAAGCCTTCAACTTCATATGGTCATAATATCTTCGTCCGAACTCTGTTTCGGATGTTCTTGGATTCAATGGAAAGCCCTTTGAGTCCAAAATCCATACATATATAGCTTGATGAAATTGGAATGATAGTAAATAGCTCATAAGCATACATGGTAACCATAGTTATTCATGCATATAATGAAATATGAAAGCAACATACTCGAATAAATGGACAAATATCAGATTTGATTTACCTGATGACAATAATTATTCTGTGAATATGAGATATAAATGAACATAAAATATACATGAATTGTCTACTTAGAACCTGGTAGAGGGATAGATGAGCATGCCTATTAGGAAAACAAGCTTCTTGGTAAGTACACCGATCAGTTGGCTCCGTTTGGGTCATTACAAGACCTTTCAAAGTTCTTATAGATGGTCATTGTCTCGTACAATGATAACAACGCTTGCGGGCCCTTATAGATGGTCATTATTCGCATAATGATAATAGCGCTTCGCTCCTTATAGAATATTGTTATACGAGTACAAATAGCTGTGTCCCAGAAGCTTCCTTTTATCCACTTCTAATGTTTTTTGTAGGTATGAAACATAAAAGCAAATTACCAAGATATGCAAAAATGAAATGTATATGACAGGTGACATGATATGAGTAAAGTACAGCATTGCTATGTGATGATATGTAAACAAGGGACAAGTATATGTTGATAAGAATAAGAAGAAAGCAAAGTGTAATGACATGAAATGAAATATGATATGATAAGAAAGTATAAGATTGCATAAGCATGTGTAAATATATAAGGTTATACAGGCATGTGTATACTTGATATATAAATACAAAAATAAGTATATGATATGTTATATGTATATGTATATGTGTAAAGTGTGATGACTCTTATTAAAGTTCGTCCACGAGTATGATTTCCCACTAAGCTATAAGCTTAGCACGGGTGTTTCATTCGTGTAAGTACAGGAGAAGAAAACAGAAGACAGGACAATCCACATCAGCTCTAAGGTTAACACATAGTTAGATGCCCACCGGAATACTTTTTGGTCTATTTTGTATATGTAATATTCATTTTGTTTCTTTTGTAAGCAATGTACATATTGTAAATGTTGAACACTTTTATGGAGCTTGTATATATTTCGTAATCCGCTGCTACAAAATATATTACAAGTTAAATGTTTAACATTATATGAATGAACAAGCTTAAAGTTTATAAGTTTAAAAAATGACACCTCTTGCTTCATTACTGTGTGCGGTCAGCGCATAACAAACTTTATTAATAAACCACATTCCTCCCTCACTTTCACCCACGACATCTCTTCATTTTGGATTTCTACATACCAATGAGTTGCCTTCTATCAACCGGCCTTGCCTCCGCGTGATCCTCCCTGCTTTTGGGTCCTAGACAACCTGGGAAATTTTCGTGTCACCACTTGTTAATTTCTACTAAGAGAAACTACTGTGAGGAACGATAAACTCAATAAAGCTTTTCTTTCTTCTTTTTGCAACCTCCTCCCTTAGAGAACCGGGTCTACTCCTTAGAAAATAAGGTCGAGAAACATATCTTTACCTACCGTATTCTTGGAGAAGCCAGTTGTCTACAATCTTCTTTTGGGCAAAAGAATCTACCTCTGAGAAGTGAAGTCAGTTCTTGGTGAACTTCATTCTCGTACCTGGAGAATGGTCCACCTATTGGAAACATAGGCTTGAGTGGAGAAACATGTCTTTCCCTTGCCTTTTTCCTTGGAGAATTGAATTTCCTTGAAATCTTGTCATTTAGAGAAAGGAACTTACCCCTAAGGGAAAAAGCTCTTTTTCTTGAGGAACATTCTATAAACATGCCTGCATCATTCTCCCTTGGGGAAATGAACTCACCCCCCATGGAGGAGGGCCTTTCTCCAACTCCTTCAGCGGTGAATGAAATTTTCAGTAAATCATTCCTGCCTCGTAAAGCTTCATTTTCTCGAGAATCGATTATGTTGTCTCATTCTGTCAGACCCCTTCATTGAATTTCTTCCTGATGGAGGATCTGTACAAACTACAACCCATTCCTTTTTCGACCTATCAACACAAACCGTACAATATTAGACCTCATACCTTTTCGAGAGAGTTTTCCCACCTTTCAGATTCTATCAATGCCTTAAGTGTCCAAGCTAATATTGTCGATCGAGGTAGCCAATAGTGGGAAAGGATCCTCATCGATTACCATAGTCTCTTTTTTGTTAGGGAACTTGAGTATCCCTTTGTTGATCTTGTCCTGTATGACATTTATGAAACCCCAACATGCTTTAGTAGTATGGTTCTATGAATTATGGTACTTACAATAATCCTTTCCCCTTAGTTCGTCCTTGCTAGGGATCTAATGTCTTTAGGGAAGGTAATGAGTTTTTCTTTCACTAGGAAATCAAATACTTCCTTAGTCTTCTCTACCTTGAAAGTATATTGGACCTGTGTATCAACAATTTGTGCTTTCTTCCACACATCAGGTGCCTTTTCTACCAAAAGATGACAAGTGAATGTATCTACAAGATTTGATCTCACACTACCACCTCTGTCTTCAATTCTTTTCGCAATGTCTCCCATAGACTCTTCCTCCGGGTAACTTTCTTCCTTTGGAGCTCTTCATATTTCGTCACTAAGCCATGAACTTATAGAAACTATGAGAAATGTTGAAATTTCTATTGAGTGTTGATTGATGATTGATTTGTCGAAGTTTTTGTCGCGGAAGTCAGTCTTCTTTTATAGTACTGAATAACTACCCTCCTACTCCCACCTTTCTCCACAACTACCACTGTTCACTACAGCCTTGTTATCCAAGTCATTTACCCACTAACAATTTTTTCTCCAAGTCATTTATCCCCTAACAATAATTACTCACATTCATGACTTGAGTTGGAGAAAAAGTCTCATTCTACTTGCTTTTGAGACAAAGTCTCACCATTCTGAAGCTAGCCACTTTGACAAATTGAAAATTTTCATAAATGTCCTTAGACGCTTTCATGGGTAGATTATCATGGACTTGGGCTTTCTCAGACTGGGTTGGGCTCAGTTTGGACTTGGTTTAGGCTTGATATATCCATTCAGCCCATTCCACTACCTTAGCTAAACAATTATTCTCTAAACACTATCAGATCCTCAAATGATTTTTAGTGTAAACAAGTCCTTATAAGAACATAATATTACAATGATGTAATGTAAAATAAATAGATATAAAAAAATTGTAAATAAATTTTTAATATTATGAATAATTTTATAAAAAAAATCGTCCCCTATAATTATTAGTTAGTTACATTTTTCTTTGTAGTGTGAGTTAGAGACTAGTCAATTATGGCAATTGAAAATTATTATCCTTATCTAAATTATCATGTAATGTCTAATAGACATGAGGGTAATATTTGTATAGTTTTATCTTAAATATTATCGTAAGAGCAAAGATCTTCTGTTTTACGTATATGAACAGGCTCTGAATTTACGAATATATCAGATATATCGAAGATATATCGGTGGATATTTTTACATGAATATCAATATATCATAAATTAACGAAAAATACTTTGAAATTCATAGAAATACTTTGTAAAAGTGTAAAAATGACATTGATAATGAAATATACACATTGATATTACATTGCTATGGTCTTTCAAAACCAAAATGAAGATCGATGTGACTCCATTGCAACATTCGACGAAGGGATCCCATCTTGGTGAAGATAATACTCATACCAAGACATAATGTTATGATAATATTGATTATAAGATTGAACATCCCATACATAAATGTCTTAACTTGTACCCACAACCTCTCCATGGATAGGAAATTCAGGGTTCACCTACATGCTTGTTTGAAATCCTTGTTGCATTTGATATGGAGTTTGGAATGGAATTTGTGTATCATAAGGGAGTTGGTTAATCATTCCATATTGACCAATGAAACGATGTGAAGAAGGCTGACCATAACTCATTGTGTAAGGAAGAAAAACTGTTAATGTTATTGATAATTATTGCATTGAGTGCCAATGCTCATGGACTCAAACTAGTTGAAAAATGAACTCTCATTGTGTTGTGTGTCATCCTTCTTCGCTTAACTTCTATATATTTCCATGGCTCCAATACCCGGGATCAGCTTCCGCTGACCCATGGTTCTCATCTGTGTAGCATGTGCGAAACTATCTCGCCATGAATGACTCACGGATATTCACTTTGTTATTGATCCGCATTATCCCCACCATCATTTCGCGCATCACTACCATCATTAGTCCCCCTCTCTTCTTTGAAATATCATAGCCCGCAGAAATGGTCATGAAAACTAGGTCTACTACTATGTTCATGTAACGCTCAAAATTCCCAGAATTTTATAACAAAGAACATTATTATTATATATTCGGTGAGACTGAGCCAAATTCCTGGTATTTTCCTGAGCTCTCAGATGAATATTGACTAAATGATTATTATCCGTAAATAAACCCAAGTGAAAAAGAGAAAATATGAAACAAATTGGGACCTATGTCAATTGTAAATAAGTTTATATATGTCTAAGTGAAAAAATAGGAGACTTAAATGAAAATAAGGAGAAACGAGAACTTAAATATAAAAAGAAATAAAGAAAAAGAAGAAAATCAAGGAAAGGGCGTGGCATAGGAAAGGAGGAAGCCTCCTTTTTAAATAATATTTAGAGTGATCCATAAGAAAATGAAAAAGAGAAAATGGAGAGTTTAGAGCCGGTAGCTTCTCACTTCTCGTGATTTCTAAACGATCGCCATAGGTCCCGTACAAGGCGGAAAGTCCTTCCCTGTGATTGCAGCTGCAAGTAGAGACCGAAATCGGGATCCTTTCAACAACTCCATGAGGCCTTCCTCCTTACTCTTGGTCGCTCTCTTTCACCCTAAGGATTGTTGGGCGGTTATCCGGCCTTAGGGAACGTAAGGTTTGCATTTAAACTCATGGGAAGTCGCCATTATCAGGTACGCGCTACCAGTCAACCCAAACGATTTAAAATAAGTGAAGGGAATTGGTAGTGTGTCCTTCTTCGTAAATTGCAGTTTCACATCACTCAATCTTGATTTAGGCTTTCTTGAATTTCTTGATTTGGGACCTCTCAGACTAAGTTATAGTCCTTTTTTACTTCGAGGTCGCCCCAATGCAACTGGTCGCCGCCGCCAATTCTGGTCAACCAGTCGACCTTAGAATGGGTTTGGGTCGGAAATAAAGAGAATTTTGGCAGTGTCCTCAGAAATTTTTAATATCAATGAACTTGATGTTAGGCTTTTGAATTTCAATTCAGACTCCTCAGATCAAGTTATGGTCTTTTTTACTGCACGAGCAGTCAAATGGTGAGAAGTCGTGGCGAAGCGGTGGTGCGTGTTCAGGCCGAGGTCGTCGAAGCGGTGGTCGTCGGCTTGATGGTGTCGGCGGTGGTCGTGATAGGGTCGTCAAACAGTGGTCGTCCGAGCAGTGGTCGTCGGTTGAATTCGGCTCAAATCAAAGTTGACTACGGCTGACGGAAGGTCATATCTCGCCGTTTGAACTCCGTTTGGTGTTCTTGGACTCTATGGAAAGCCCGTAGGTCAAAGTACGATGATAATGCCTGAGGAGGATAGCAGATGTCATACCGGGTGTTAGACTGGCTCGTCACTTCAGTGCGGCTCGTCGAATTCAGGTCGACTCGTCGAAAGGGTTGACTACGCGCGACCTCGACTTAGGAAGGTCATATCTCCTTACGTTTGAACTCGTTTGGGTGTTCTTGGACTCTATGGAAAGCCCCGCCCAGGTCAAAGAGTGCATTGATATGCTTGAGAGGATAGCAGATGTCATACCAGGTGTTATACTGAGCTCGTCACTTCCAGTGCAGCTCATCGATTCGAATCGGCTCGTCGGGTTGACTCGCATGACCTCAACCGGAGTCATATCTCCTTAAGTTTGAACTCCGATTTGGGTGTTCTTGGACTCTATGGAAAGCCCATTGAGTCAAGAATACATTGATATGCCTGAGGAGGATAGAAGATGTCATACTGAGGTGTTAGACTGAGCTCGTCACTTCAGTGCAGCTCGTCGGGTTCAGATCGACTCGTCAGGTTGACTACGCAGCATGACCTCAACGGAGGTCTGTCTTCTTCGTTTGAACTCCGATTCGGGTGTTCTTGGACTCTATGGAAAGCCCATTGAGTCAAGAATACATTAATATTCCTGAGGAGGATATAAGATGTTTGACCGAGGTGATAGATAGAGCTCGTCCAGGTCAGGTCAGCTCGTCGATTCGGGGTTGTTGTGTATGACCTCCAACCGGAAGGTCATAACTCCTTAGATCGAACTTTGATTCGGGTGTTCTTGGACTCTATGGAAGAGCCCATTGAGTCAAGAATCATCTATATATATATATATGTATATAACTATATATATATATATATATATTGTTAAAAATTGGAACTCATATTAAACTCCGAAAAATCAATCCTAACTAAAACTACTAGTACATACGGATAATATTGTTCTTTAATGGTTTGGAATAAGGGACTGACGAGGAGGAAAAGCCAAACTGAGTTAAGAGATTTAAAGATTGGAATCAAAGTGCCAAGATTTTTTGGGTTTGTTCTACTTACTCCTTATTCCTCGTTTCAAGTTTTTGCATGTTTGTTCTCGACTCTATTCTTATGTCAAAAGTATCTTGAAGTAGTTTACCAAGCATATGAAATGAGTGCGTGAATAATGTATAAATGAGTACATAGATTGCGTATATCCTTGAAAGAGAATACGAGAAGTGAATATGGAATTGAAATGTGATATTGAAAACCGAATGAATGTGAGTTGATGCATCCCGGAAATGTAAGCGAATCAGACCGATTCACGAGCATCTTGGATTGCATCGGAAATATCGCAGATAAGGCATGACCAGGGATGCACCAATCGGCATCGTCCGCGAAGAGCTGAGAGTGTCCAATGTCCCACTTGGCGGGATGCACAAATCGGCATCCGTCATGATGGCGTGGCATTGAAGAAATGTCTACTTGGCCAGGATGCGCGTCGACGTAGTCATGATCTTATATGGCATTTAAGTGATACCACATGTCGGGGTGCACCAAACGGCATCCGTCATGATGGGGAGACGGTGTTAAATATGTAAGTACATTACGAATAATAATAATAAGAGCGGGATTCATCAAGCGAATCCGTCGAGGAAGTGTGAATTGAATAGTTAGAGAAATAACCAGCATTGACCGAGAGTGTAAATGAGATTTTTATGTATATGTACAATCTCCTTAAATTAGAATTGTGAAATGAATTGTTGCATTAGAAATTGCACTTAATGTGATTTGGTAAATTATTTAGAAATTGAAAGCATGTGAAAATAAATAACGCATGAGCATTTGTTGAATTAATAGGCATGATTTAATGTTAAATGCATCTTTGAGGTTATTGAATATTGGAATAGGCGTATAGAACCACTAAGCATGAAAATGCTTAGCGTATAGTTTATCTATCGTAGGTTAGTGAACGGAAGAAGGAGACAAGATAAATGCGGCGAGTCATAGAGAAAGTACGGCGTATAAGTATATCTCCAAAGATCATTTTATATCATCTCTTTTGAACAATTGGTATATTTTTTTTTAACAAAAGGGTTAAACCCCAAACCTTGATTTTTGTATATCATTTTTGAAAAGAGCATGAATACCTTCTTTGTAAATAATATTTTGTAAATGTTCGAGGCCTCTTAGAATTACATTGAAATTATATGGCGATTATGGGCTTGCCCAGCGAAACCGCTTAGCAACTAAACAAATTAAATAAAAACGTTTAATAAGATAAATGAAAATGTCGGAGTAAACCAGGCTCCGGTTCGGATCCGCCATTCGGGTTGGTCCGGGGTTTCGGGTCGCGACAAACTTTGAAAAAGAAAACTTAATAAAAATGAAAAATAAAAGAATTAAACGGGCGTCCCATGGGTTTGATACGGATCATGTCGGGTCAAAGCCAGGACTCGAGGGGAGTCGCTAGGTTCAACACTTGAATCAAAAGAGGGTTGAGAAGTGACAATGGACTAAAATGAGTCTTTAGTGTCTTGATTGAAACTTTCACTATGAACTTCTTCAAATAAAACCCGCTCAACATCAACACCTACTTCTCAAACATGTGCAGCAATTCGTATATCAGGATTTCCATTTTCATCATCTAAATGGAGAGGTCTAACCCATTGAAATAATTGATTATCCTCTTATTCACCAAACTCGACTGAAATGTCGAGTAAATTAAGGTAATCTTTTTCAGCAACTTTATCGGTCTCTACTTGCATATCTCGTATCTTTAGTTTCATGTTGTAGTAACAAAAAACTAATTGTTGGAGCCGAGGATAAGCTAGCCGATTTCTTTGTTTTGTATGGATCAAAGAAAATGTGCTCCAATTTCTCTGACATGCTGAAGATGATGTGGTTTGGGAAAGAACCTTAAGGGAAAAATTCCTCAATGTGGGAGCATTCCTCAATGTGGGAGCATGGTTTCCATACATAAACCACCATTCAGCTACAATTAAAATTACTAACATTCAAAATCTAATAATAACATGGTAATGGACTTTACTTTTAAACTTTTAATGAGAAACAACACTCACCAGGAACCATTAAATCTCTTGATGTTATTGTTTGCTCGTCGCTGAAGATCCCCCTTTTGGCATCTCGAAACATTATAAGCTGTGAATTCAAAATAAACTTGGAAAATCAATATATGTGTAAGTGTAACCAAATAAATTGAATCAATTAATTATAAATATAGCCTATTGATGTGCCTCATTTCCAATATTACCAAGGCCTACAGTAATAGAAGATAATTTTCCAAATACTTCATGAACATCTTGGAGTAACTTAGGGTCACTACTAACTCCAGGTCTATATTGAAATCTTGGATTAAGATAATATGCTACAAAAGTGATTTAGAATTAGTATATGATAAAAGGAAAATAATATGCATTAAAGTGATTATGATATTGAATAGTTACCTGTTGTATAAAGAGGATGTTTGAAGGTTTTATCCCAACGATCTACAATGATTTTTTTTGACCCATTCTTTGGCTTTGAGTGCATGTAAATTTTGCTTCATCACTAGAATCAACTCATACACAAATGGCATTGTTGGGACGATTTCATAATCAACAATGGGAAGAATTGTATATAGTGCCTCATAGATTGACACTAGGTTAGAGATCTTCTCCCAATATGGATGATTAACATGAGTCCTTCAACCTCACATCAGTGGAGTCGACTAACATTGACTCATTCATCACTAATAAAGATCTTCTTCAAATCAACCCTCTTTTTTAGAAGACTAGCTAGGGCAATGTAATTTGTCGCAAATCTTATTGCCCCTCGATGCACAATATCTCCATCACAAACCTTTCTCATTATTGCAACCAACCAACCATGATTGTAGATGAAGTTGGTGATCTTTCGTGCATTGGTAATCAAGTCGAAAACACTTTCTCGTTTACCGATGTCTTCAAACATAAGATTAGGTGTAATGTCTTTACATGGAGTCTAACCATGATTAATAACTCTTCATTACAATTTCTAGCCTTCTAAATGTTGATCAATTGTACGTAACAATTTGCACAACATTTATCATCTTTAACTTTATCACGTCCTTCAACAAACCATAAATGTACTTGTTGTCTTTGATATTATTCGATGCATCAATAAACTTAAGAAAAATTGTGTTTCCTTTACAATATACCATAAAATTAATGATGCTTATTTTCATGGAGGTGGTCCTTTTATCACATGGTGTGCACCCGCGAAGTCTTGATTTCATATGGAGAAGGAGTGACTCTATTCCCTTGCCTACAAGTTAAAGTAATAATTATATGGTTTGCAACTATAATGAATAATAATGTTGTTAAGTGAAATGATTTTCACATATCAGCTTGTTGTGCACCAACAATCATGTTTTTGAAGTGATGAGAGTCTTCTTTATGAGGCGCAACGCTCTCATATATGAACAATTTACTGATTAATTGGCCCATCGTTTCTTTGATTGCACCTCCTTTAAAAATATTTTTAATACTCTTTTGTCTTGCTGTTGAAGATTTTTATAATGATGGAGCAAGAGGTGGTGATGGATCTGATTGTCTCACACTTTGATATCTTTGCACGCACCTTACTGGATCAGTTGGATGTGATTGTGAGAAGGCTCACCTATTGCAGTATATATATTAGAAATGTTTGTAGAAATCGTTTATACTATAATAATGAATTTAGTTAAAAAGATTCGACCAATTTTCTTTTGTCTCTGTGGCTTCCCTTCTTCTTGTTGTTGATTCCATTCTACGGTTTGGATACATGATACATCTTTGCTTTCGATAATTCGGCTTCGCTCGTCAAGGTTCTCGTAATGGCTTGAGATACATATAAACATCATCATCTTCACCTCATTTTCCCTCCCATATCATCATCATCGAAGATGTACATGACTTCCATCATTGTTCATGCGGGTTATTTAATTTCTTCAATATTTGCAGCTTTCTTTGCATTGGCTTTATTCATTTCAACCAAAAGTTGTATCATTTATTTTTGAACTTCGGGAGGCACATTAGGACACTTCTTGTTATTTGAGTGGGGATCTATATGTGATAAGTGAAATTTAAACCGAGTAATTCCGCTACTTTTAATGGCCGTACCACAAAAATTGCATATGGTGTCATTTTTGTTCCCTTCAATAGGTGTACAATATTTCCAAGCAGGATCACGACCTCTAGTATTGCTTCCACTTCCACTATCCATCCTATAAACTTCAAAAATTGTAATAAATTCATATTCATAATCTCAATCTAACTATAAAGTTGCATCAATTCATATTACATTAATTAACAATTTATTATATTTCATATTCATAATCGTAATCTAAGTATAAAGTTATATTAAATATCTAAATATACATAATATATATTTATATTTCATACATTAATTAACAAATTTTTATATTTCATATTCATAATCTCTATCTAAATATAAAGTTACATTAATTATCATAATTTAAAGAAAATGTGTTTTTACATTAATTAACAATTTATTATATTTCATATTCATAATCGTAACCTAAGTCTAAAGTTATATTAAATATCTAAATATACATAATATATGTTCATATTTCCTTCAATTAACAAATTTTTATATTTCATATTCGCCAATTTGAATCTAAATATAAGTTGCGTGTAATTATCATAATTTAAAAAAGAAAAATGTGTTTTTTACGTGGTAATGAACTACGTACTGACTGCGATATAATAATAAATATGAATAGTTGCGTTCATTCATCTAAGCTAACATAATATATCGACTGCATTTCTGTTAACAATCTGATAAGCTGCAAGGATTAGACCAGTATCTTGTTAAAGAAAATATATTTTTACGTGAATTAGCTGACAATATATTTGCATTCATAATAATAATCTAAAGTCAAGTTACATTAATATTTAATATATAATATATATTCTTTTGTTTCATGTCAGTCTTTCAGATACATATTTCTTATTTACTCCATCTCAATCTAAACTCTTAAGATTATGATTGATGTAATACTAGTTAAGAAAACAACATTTTTATTATTAACATAAATGCCCATAATATATATTCTACATTCATTTTGATATTCTTGGCTCTAAATATGAACCCAGGCCAAACATTGACTCTAAATATAACTAAAATTAAACCAAATACAATGCAAAACAATACAAATAAATATAAACTTAGAATAATTTATAATTTGCCAAATGTAAAAAAAAAAAAAGAACCATTGGCATGGAAATATATCTAGTTGAAACCATGTTTGTTGATAGTGTTTGAGACACCAGATTGACAAAAAAATGACCATTCTTTCAGAACACTGCAAATCAGGAAATTGTTTGTGAGGAAGATGGATCAGTTTATTGAAAATGACAATTTTAGAGACTATTATGTTATTTAAAAATCCAAACAGTGATTTTTGAGATCATTCTTTTAAAATCAGATATAGTGGGTGGTTTCATTTTTAATCAAGTGACATTGAATCTTGATTTAACATTACTCAATCAAATTGACAGATCAGATCAGATCAAATATTCTAAAATCATGGTTAGATAAAAATATAACAGTTGGAGATCAAAGGGTTAAACTACAGGCTGTTGGATTGTGTATGGATTTAATTCTAGCCGTCAAATCTGCAGGTAGCCGTTGGAGATTTTGAATTTTTGAGACTAAATCTCAACCTTCCACGTGTCCAACAATTTTGGCCGTCAGATCTGGTCGATTTTTTGGTCGATATATCGCCTATATCAATCGATATATCGGTCATAATGGTCAAAAACTAGGTTTTGTTCCACACGCTGCATTTGTAACCGATATTGTGTCTGATATATTAGTAAATAACCGATATATTGGCGATGTATCGCCTATATTGGTTGATATTTTCCGATTTTTCCTTTATTGACTTTAGACACAACGTGTGGTGTGAAAGACGCATTTTGATAATGACGGCCTTCGACTACGATATATCCGCAACATTTCAGATCGATTATTATCATGAACGATGGAGCGGTTGAACGATCACATGGGACGGGTAAGCGCTTTTGGCATGGATCTTCAAAATCCAAGCTTTTTTTTTTTTTTTTAAGATTTATCATAATTAGAAAAATATTTTTTAAAATATAAAACAAAAATAAATATTTCGAAATCTATGGCAGTTATTGCCAACTAGGCACCACATCAATATCGTATCTTCAAAACACGATTTCATTGTAAAAATCTAAAATCGTGTTTTAAAGATACGATTTCAATATTAAAATGTGAAATCGTGTTTTGAAAACACGATTTCAGTATTAAATTGTGAAATTGTGAAGTCGTGTTTTGAAAACACAACTTCAATGTAAAATTGTGAAGTCTTGTTTTAAAAACATGATTTTAGTGTAAATTTATGAAATCGTATTTTGAAAAAACGACTTCAATGTTAAATTATGAAGTTTTGTTTTCAAAACACGATTTTAGTGTTAAATTGTGAAGTCTTATTTTTTCAAGACACAATTACATGGCCATTTACATGGCAAAAGAACCATAATCCCCTAAATATAATTTCACCTCTATTGTTTCCCCAATTATTTTTTTTATTTATAATATTTTTAAAAAGAATCCTTCAAAATTCAGCATCACCTATTCCCACATTAAAAAAAATCTGCACTTTTAACAAAAAAAAAAAAAGACATAAATTTATTATTATTTTTATTCAATTTGGCAGTGAGCTGTATCATAGGTGACTGGGATTCCTTTTTAATCCACAGCCTCTATTTTAAACTTAATTAGAAAGTGAAATTACCAGAATAATCTGATCAGAAAAACAAAAACAAGAAAACATAAAAAAACATTAAATTCAGAACAGTTTTCAAAGTTGTCAAAAAAAAATTATATATATATATATTTCAGAAAACACGGAAATGGTGTTCTCAATTTTTCAAAAATTATTCTGAAAAATAGTCTTAAAAAACATAACCAAACCGGCCTTAGTGAGTACCAGATTTCATGTGCTTATAAAGGAGTTAGGCCCTTCAGCTTAGGCTGTCTGAGCGTGTGTGCAG
This sequence comes from Tetrastigma voinierianum, assembly GCA_016808115.1. NCBI lineage: Eukaryota > Viridiplantae > Streptophyta > Magnoliopsida > Vitales > Vitaceae > Tetrastigma > Tetrastigma voinierianum. The sequence goes on from JAEQBH010001812.1 coordinate 461,991, forward strand.
GAGAAGATGGTTGGAGGAGATGAGAAGCCGAGTCTAAGGTCTCATCTGATTGAAAGATGTGGGGACGAAGATGGAGAAAGAAGGGGAGGGAAGGTTTTTGAGAGAGAGAAGGTGGTAGAAGAAGTGAAGAAGCAGCTATGGCTGTCAGGGCCTCTGATATCTGTCAGCCTTTTGCAGTTTTGTCTGCAGGTGATATCTGTGATGTTTGTGGGTCATCTTGGTGAGTTAGCTCTCTCAGGTTCTTCAATGGCTACTTCCTTCGCTTCTGTTACTGGGTTCAACTTGTTGGTGAGTTGGCTCTCTCTTCTTTTGCTTGTTTTTCTCTGCAATATTGAAATCTATGGTTGTGGAAGGTGGGTATACATATTGAACTTGGTGGGATTGTGGGATTGTTCTGCTATTCAATTTTTTGTGATTTGCCTATTGTTTCGGAAATGTTATGCATGTTGGGGCTTCTCCCCATGTTGTCATGCTTATCAACTTACCTAATCACAGAACTCCCCCAAACTAGGCTTCACAAAGGTTGTCATCCCCATGTATTTATTGGGATGACAACCTTTCTTCGCCCTGGATGTAGGCTTCACAAAGCCGAACCACGTAAATATTGCTTTGCTTCTTATCATTTTCTTCTTCTGTTTGCACTTTTAACATGTTTTACCACACCATTTTATTGGGCTTCCACACAGTTAAGCTTAAGCCGTGCTTTAATACCACCCTTCCCTCCAATATATGATATAGTCGATTTTGGGTCTAGTTCCTCATGATTTTGTTTTTGAGCTTCTCCCTTAAAAGACGTCATATTAATTGGATGTTGTCCATGTTCATCAACCCATGATCCTTCTCATTTCACCAGAAGTGGGACTTTGGACAGAACCAATATGCAGATTTTGGTTTTTTGTTCGTGTTTTGTGTATAGGACAAGTGGTAGACTTGGCCAATTCAGGAAGGACTGGTGTGGACTTGATTTTCTTAGCCGAAAGTGGACTTGATTTTCTTAGCCGAAACGGGATTTACCTTTTTCAGCTCACTTTTCCATTTTTGTAGAATTTGTTTACAGTTGTTTGACTCTGTTTTTCTTATCTATACAGAACAGGGGAGGAAAACCAAAAAATATATCATAAAGTTATTTCAAGCACTTTATTCTTTTTCCTCTATGTTATGTAAGATCTAAAGGAAGCCTTTAGTCTTTCAGCTGCTAGAACACAAATTATTGACTTTATTTATTCAGTTGTATTTGGTTCCACAAAAGTTGTTTTTGTCATTCTCCCAAAAAGTGAGGAAAATGTTGAATTTGTTCTCATTTTTCTTTTTGGTTGAAACAGATGGGGATGGCAAGTGCATTGGATACCTTATGTGGTCAGTCATATGGAGCAATGCAATACCATCTGCTTGGTGTACACATGCAGAGGGCCATGCTTATTCTTCTCCTTGTTAGCATACCTCTTTCGAAACTTATGCCCGTTTCATGATCCCAAGCCTGTTTGCCTATGGCCTCCTTCAGTGTCTAGTCAGATTCTTGCAAACCCAAAACATTGTCTTCCCAATGATGGTATTATCTGGAATCACAACTTTAGTCCATCTTCTGGTGTGTTGGCTTCTGGTGTTCAAATCTGGCCTTGGAAGTAAAGGTGCTGCTTTGGCAAATAGTATATCCTATTGGATAAATGTTTTGTTGCTGGCACTATAAGTCAGATTTTCATCTTCTTGCTTGAAAACTAGGACTCGATTATCAAAGGAGGCCCTGCATAACATCCCTGATTTTCTTAGAGTTGCCATTCCTTCTGCTGGTATGGTCTGGTAAATTCCCATTTATTTATGCTTCATATGATCTCTGACAAGAAAATAACAAGAAAGTCCCAATATCTCAATTTGTCTTCCATGTCTCTAAAGATTTTAATGCAATTTATTTATTTCCAGGAAATTGAACAGCTTGGAAATGTGGTCATTTGAACTAATGGTTCTTCTCTCTGGTCTCCTTCCTAATCCAAAGCTAGAAACTTCAGTTCTTTCAATCTGGTGAGTGTTGAATCTCAACATTATCTGTAACCATTTCTTGGGATTTTCTTCATTTCCATTTAGTTTTATTGGTTTTTTTTCATGTACAAGTACAATCCATGAATATAGTCTGATCTTAGTGGAACATAATTGTTTCCCAGCCTTAATACAGGTGGAACAATTTGGATGATCTCCTTTGGACTCAGTGGAGTTGTGAGGTAAGTCCTCTAAATTGACCATGTATTCAACATTGAAGTTCTTATGACTTTGATTCAGAGCTAAATTTCCAATACTAGGTAAAAAGGGGAAAAGAAAAACTAGTCAGAGCTTACTAATCTGTGGGATATGGTCTTGATTTCAACCTCACAAGTGAACTTGATGCTCTAAATGAAAATAAAAAACATGCATATATGTTCTCACATGTTCTTGTTTTCTCTGTTACAGCACAAGGGTCTCAAATGAACTAGGAGCTGGGCATCCACAAGCTGCTCGTTTAGTAGTATTTGTCATCTTAGGCATGGCCATAACCACAGGCATTCTCATAGGAATAGTTCTGATACTGATAAGAAACATATGGGGCTATGCCTACAGCAATGAAACAGAAGTGGCCAATATGTAGCTAAAATGATGCCAATTATTGCATCAGGCAACTTCCTAGATTCACTGCAGACTGTTCTTTCAGGTTCTTTCCATCATTCTTCTGATATTAATATAATTATCATAAGAAATCAGACAAACTTTGAAGTATGCCAAAATTTACCACTTCTAAAAAACACAACACATATTTTCCCTCAGAATATAATCATTGAAGCTGAAATTCTGCGGCTAATTTTCCTGTTTTTATTAACACTTAGGCACTGCTAGAGGATGCGGTTGGCAGAAGATTGCTGCCTATGTCAATCTAGGATCATATTATCTTATGGGAATCCCTTCTGCTATTTTATTAGCTTTCGTCTTCCATATTGGAGGCCGGGTACGAGTTTTTCATTTCTCCCTTTTACTAACATGTATTTTATCATATCGAATTAACTTGAAGCAACTGATTTCTTGTCATTTTGTCTGTAAAACTTCTTGGATTAGGGCCTCTGATTGGGGATTATATGTGCTCTTGTAGTTCAAGTGCTGTCCCTTCTTATCATAACTCTACGAACTGACTGGGAAGACGAAGTAAATTGTTCTTTTCCTTTCTTTCTTTTCATTTTCAGTGCTTGAATCTCTTTTATTTCTCCTCCCGGAACTGAAGACTTGTTTCTTCTTGTTTTAGGCTAAGAAGGCTACAGATTGAGTCTGTGACGCTATAATCCCCGTCTAGACAGTGCATTTGATTTGATTTGATTAATGATAAATAAAGGTGATTTGATTAAAAGACCTTTTGAAAAGCAAATTACTCAAATTTATGCTTTCATCAATTTCAGACATCATTTTGACAAAAATAACCTCATTATTCTTTGGTAAAATTAATCATTTCTTTTCAAAAAACATATGTAAATATATAAAATCATGATTAATGAAGGATATTTTTGTCTAAAATATGTTAGAATTAATTTTTTAAGTTATTAAATTTGACATATTTATATTTTATATCATCTTTTGTAAAAAACAAAGAAAATTTGGTAATTATGGTAAAAACACTTACCAAAAAGAGAGTTTGAAGTAATTGAATCATAATTGTTTTTAATAGATATTTTATTTAGTTGAATAAAATAAGGCGATAGTATTAAGTATAGAAATTTTATTTAGTTGAATAAAATAAAAAAGGTTAATAGTATTAAGTATTAAATTATTTCTTTTTTTAATATTGTATTTCTATTTCTATGTTTTTTTTCTTTTGTTACAAGAGGGGATTACCCACAATACAAAGCACATATACTCAGCAACGTATATATGCTTCAAATTACATATTGTATTTCGAGTAAATGTTAAGTTGTTTGTTTTTATATACTTAAAATTAATATCTTAAATATATTAAAAAAATAATTTAAGTTAGTACTTATTTTGTAAAGCTGACATAACTTTATTATTATAATAAAGTGAAAAACATTTATATAATATGTGTAACACATATTTAAAAAAATTAAAATGATAAATAATTTGTGTGTAATTACAAAAAATAATAATTATCATATTTATTTATTTTTATAACTAAGAAGTAAGAATAAAATATTTTGGTGTCGATTTTTAAAGATTTTAAAATATCTTCCAAAAAAAAAGATTTTAAAATATTTTGTGTATATTCTAAATATGTATTTTTCTAAGAAAATTAAAAAAAAAATCATATAAAGCCCAAAAGCAAATTGCTTTAAAAAAAAAAAAAAACAAATACCTTCTAAGAATAAACCCTACTGATCTAAGTATGCAATTTTTATATTTTTCTTTTTCTTTATTTCAATATTAAAAAATCAATAAACAGGCACTCTTGATGAATATTCTTCACAACAAGTATGTCCTTCATACAAACCTTCTCTTCATAATTACTTACTCATGGTAAACATACTTTTTACTATAATCACAATTTTCGGATGGGAATAAGCTTCATATAGCAATAGGAGTTTCAATTTCTTACAATTCTTATTGAATAATAATAACGATAATAATAATAATAAAACAATAATGCCAAAATAATTATGATTAAAATATATTTCCACAGAAGAATAAATATTGGAGAGAAACCAAAGTACAGTTTATTAGTCGATCTAATAAAAATCATTAAATTTGATCTTCTTAATTTAATCTCCAAAGCTGAATAATAACTAATCTGTTTGTGAATTTTGGTAATATAGTGGAATAATACTTTGAAGTATTTTGACTTAGTTTGCGAAAATCATTCTACTTGGGAAATATTGTTTCTCCAAACAATCTGTCCTCTAAGTTGGACTTCTCTAAAAATAGGGTGTATTAAACAAATAATTTCTTGTACCTTCTTGCTATCTTGTGAAAGTACATGTTGATGTATTTTTACATACTTTACCAATAAATAGATGCTTTTGTTTTCGTTTTTTTTGACCGCATAAACGGATGGTTTTGTTAATTATCGAAAAAAATGTATTAGATTGAAAAATAACATCAATTCTCACTTATATATCACATAGTTGATCCCAAAAAATTATTTATATATAGAGTCAATTTACAAGTTCTTGCTTTATTTGATATATACCATGACGACTTCAATTCTTTGTCCACTATTTTACACTTTCTCCAATTTTATTTCCAATGTAATCTTGACATTCATGGGCAAAATATTTTTTAAAAAAAGAAAAAAACATCAAATCCTCATACAATAAATTAAGCAAACATGGAACACGGTCTTAACATGCATGGAAAATAGAAAAGAATTGTGTTATGGATGAGTGCTTCAAAAACTCGAGGCTTTGTTAGAACGGCCCTCGGCCTGACGGTAAGCAGCTGGCGGCGGCCGGCAGCTCGAGCCGTTTTTAGAAGGTCGGATATGAACCCCGTTTTAAAGCCAGGCTTGTTCCGTAAGAATTTTTGTTCGCGTAAGTTCATGCACACAGACCCGCTTTAATAGACCCATCCTTTATTCCTATATTATTGTTTTAAAATATATTATGTAATTATATTTATAATATGTATTTTATTAAAAGTTTATTATATAAGTTAAATATAGGTTCAATTTAGTTGGTGCATTAAATTTTAAGTAAGACAAATGAAATTAAAATAAATAAATATATATATATATATATATATATATATATATATATATATATATATATATGTATATATATATATATATATATATATATATATGATTTTAATTATTGGGCTTGTCAGGCCCATCACATCTGAGGCATAGAAATTTCGCTCCTTTGGAGTGCAGTCAGTCAGAGCGCTAGTAGCATAGATCAAAGTGGGTTGGATCATGTTTAAAAAAATCTGAGTTTAATCGAGTTGAGCAGGAGCCACGGACCTCCATTTTCTCATAGTCAGTAGTTTGACTGGCCCGATTAAGGCTTTAAGATTAACCTTTTAATACTAAGTGCTTCTGATTAGTAAATTCCTTCACTTAGCCCCTGGTAGAAAAACATTCTTGCATAGCCAAGGTATATTTGCCTTGAGGAAAGTCTTCCGTGTCCCACCACTACTTTAAAATTATCATAAGTTATTGAATCTCACTTTAAACTTCAATGAGAACATGTGTGAACAATTGAACAATGGACATAGGTCAATTATGACAGGTGGAAATTATTGTCGTTATCCTAAATTATTAAACATGGATAATTGAACATTTGAAGAATCGTATCCGAACCACCCTACTGCCCAGAGCTTGGAACTCCAAAAATACAATAACCACCTTTTAACAAAAATAAAAGTTTGTGGGGTTTTGTCTTATTCAATTTGGCAGTGAGTTGTATCATAGTGGGATACCGATATACCATTTTAATGTTAAAAAAACCACAGCCTCTATTTTAAAGACTGATTTTATTAAAATACCTTTTGAAAACAGCCTTCATTTATATTTGTCAAATATAATTTTTATTTTCTTATAAAAATAATCTCTTCTTTTAAAAAATATAAATATTTGATTAGAGATATCAAATAATCTTGAATTTATAATTTAACATTTCTCATGTTTTTTTTTAAATAACTCATTTTAGATAAAACATTATTTTTTTTTTTATTTAATGTATTTATATTGTCTTTTAAAAAATAAAGTTATTTTTGTAAAAAAATAAAATATATTTTATTAATATTAGGCCAAAAATGGACGGAGGGTCAAAATTTTAAACTAGGTTTGAAAAAGTTCTTTTTATCAAATAACTACTCTTTGATGGGCATTTTAGGCATTACAAGATTCCATGTGGCGGCAAAGCAATTAGCCAGCGCTGCAGAGGCGGTCTCCTCTGTGCAGCGGTCTCCTCTGTGAGCGTGTGAAGGAGATGGAAGGAGGGAGGGAAGGAAAGCCAACTCTGCGATCTCATCTGATCCAGAGCTGTGGGGAAGACGATGGAGAAAGAAGCAGAGGGAGGGTTTTTGAGAGAGATAAGGTGGTAGAAGAAGTGAAGAAGCAGCTATGGTTATCAGGGCCTCTGATATCTGTCAGCCTTTTGCAGTTTTGTCTGCAGGTGATATCTGTGATGTTTGTGGGTCATCTGGGTGAGCTAGCTCTCTCTGGTTCTTCAATGGCTACTTCCTTCGCTTCTGTCACTGGGTTCAGCTTGTTGGTGAGTTGGGTTTCTCTTCTCTTGCTTGCTTTTCTCTGCAATATTGAAATCTATGGTTGTGGAAGGTGGGTATACCGTATACATATTGGATAATTTGTGATTTTCCAATTGTTTCGGAAATGTTATGCAGTTGTAAGAAATGGATATACAGATTTTTTTTTTTGTCTGTGTTTTGTGTATAAGTGGTAGACTTGGCCATTTCAGGAAGGACTGGTCTGGACTTGATTTCCTTAGCTGTAATGGGTTTTCCTTTTTTTTCCCTTGATGAGTCTGCAATGTTCAGCTCACTTTTCCATTTTTCTTATTGTAGAATTCGTTTGAGAAATTGGCTTAGTGCTATTCTGATTTTATCACAGCTGTTTGACTCTGTTTTTCTTATTCGTACAGAACAAGGGGAGGAAAACCGAAAATATATCATAAAGTTATCATAAGCACTTTCTTGGTTTTTTCCTTTACGTTATGTGAGATCTAAACGAAGTCTTTAGTCTTTCCATTTACATCCCTGGTGATAGATTTTTTTTTTTTTTTTTTTTTCTGGATGAATGCATTAATAGCTTGCTAGATCACAAATTATCGACTTTCTTTATTCAGTTGTTTTTAATCGCCAGAATGTGACTCAGTCCCAAAAAGTGAGAAAAAGCTGAATTTGTTCTCATTTTTCTTTTTGGTTGAAACAGATGGGGATGGCAAGTGCATTGGATACCTTATGTGGGCAGTCATACGGAGCAAAGCAATACCATCTGCTTGGTGTACACATGCAGAGGGCCATGCTTATTCTTCTCCTTGTTAGCATACCTCTTTCTATCATTTGGGCATATACAGGAACCATTCTAATGGCTGTGGGTCAAGACCCTGAGATATCACAAGAAGCTGAAACTTGTACTCGTTTCATGATCCCAAGCCTGTTTGCCTATGGCCTCCTTCAGTGTCTAGTCAGATTCTTGCAAACCCAAAGCATTGTCTTCCCAATGATGGTAACCTCTGGAATCACAACTTTAGTCCATATTCTGGTGTGTTGGCTTCTGGTGTTCAAATCTGGCCTTGGAAGTAAAGGTGCTGCTTTGGCAAATGGTATATCCTATTGGACAAATGTTTTGTTGCTGGCACTATATGTCAGATTTTCTTCTTCTTGCTCGAAAACTAGGACTGGATTATCAAAGGAGGCCCTGCATAATATCCCTGATTTTCTTAGACTTGCTATTCCTTCTGCTGGTATGGTCTGGTAAGTTCCCATTTCTTAATGCTTCATCTGTTGTCAGGAAATCCCATTATTACAATATGTATTCGATATCTCTAAAGATCTTGAAATTGAACAGCTTGGAAATGTGGTCATTTGAACTGATTGTTCTTCTATCTGGTCTCCTTCCTAATCCAAAGTTAGAAACTTCAGTGCTTTCAATCTGGTGAGTGTTGAATCCCAACATTATCTGTAATAATTTCTTGGGATTTTCCTTATTTCCATTTAGTTTTATTGCTTTTTATGTACAACCCTTGAACCCCACAATATGGTCTGATCTTAAGTGGAACATATTTGTTTCCCAGCCTCAATACAACTGCAACAGTTTGGATAGTCCTTTGGACTCAGTAGACTGTGAGGTAAGCTGTAAAATTGACCATGTGTTCAACATTGAAGTTTTTATGGCTAACGTCTAGGACTTTGATTTAGAGCTAAATTTCCCGTACCAGGTAAAAAAAGGGGGGAAAGAACACTAGTCAGAACTTACAAATTTGTCAGATATTCTTGATTTCAACCTCACAAGTGAACTTGATGATCTAATGGAAACTCAAAACTATGCATCTATTCTAACATGTTCTTGATTTCTCTGTACAGCACAAGGGTCTCAAATGAACTTGGGGCCGGGCATCCACAAACTGCTCGTTTAGCAGTATTTGTCGTCTTAGGCATGGCCATAACCGAAAGCATTATCATAGGACTAGTTCTGATACTAATAAGAAACATATGGGGCTATGCCTACAGAAATGAAACTGAAGTGGTCAAATATATAGCTGCCATGATGCCAATTCTTGCATTATCGAACTTCCTAGATTCACTGCAGTGTGTTCTTTCAGGTACTTTCATCACTCATCTGCTATTTACATAATTATCATCCACTTCTTTCAAACTTTCAAGTATACCAAAATTTCCCACTTCTAAAAAACACAGAAGCATGTTTGGCCTCAGAATATAATAATCTCCATCTGCTGAATGGAGTATTGGAAGCTAAAATTCTGCAGCTAATTAATTTTCTTGTTCATTAACATAGGCACTGCTAGAGGGATCACGGTGGCAGAAAGATTGGTGCCTTTGTCAATCTAGGATCATACTATCTTGTGGGAATCCCTTCTGCTATTTTATTATCTTTCGTCTTAAACATTGGAGGCCGGGTATGAGCTTATCATTCTCCCTTTTACTACCATGTGTTTTATCATATCCAATTAACTTGAAGCAACTGTGTTAACAGCATGATATTCATATTAAACCCGAATCTTACAAACTTGAGCTTTTACGAGTTGGTTGTTTAACAAACTGATTTCTTGTCATTTTGTCTGTTGAACTTCTTGAATTAGGGCCTCTGGTTGGGGATTATATGTGCGCTTGTAGTTCAAGTGTTGTCCCTTCTTATCATAACTCTACGAACTGACTGGGAAGCTGAAGTAAATTGTTTTTTTTTTCTTTTCATTTTCAGTGGTTGAATCTCTCCTTTTATTTCTCCTCCCCAAACTGAAGGCTTGTTTCTTCTTGTTTTAGGCCAAGAAGGCTACAGAAAGAGTTTACGACGCTATAATCCCAGTTGAGACAGTGCATTGACTCTTTGAAAGTCGGTCTGTTCTTTCGTTCATGTTCATCGTCGCATTGGGTGGGTGAAGAATTCAAGGGGATTCCATGCTTTGTTGTTCTATCAGAAGTCCACATTTCTGGAAAAAAAAATCCCTTACTTTCGAAAATTGAACGCTTAGATATTATTTATGTTCTATATGTCATATCCCCATTAACAAATAATTAAGGTTTTAGCCGGTGAGGTCTGACTCAGTGGTTAAGGGTTATTAATAAATAATTAAGGTTTTGGCTAATGAGGTCGGCTCAGTTTTAAGGATTGGATGGGACATGAGGAAAAGACCATGTTTCATTCTCTGAGAACAAAATGCTAAATATTGTATTGCAAAGTAAATGAATACAAAAAAATTAAGGTTTAATGATAAATTAAAGAGTGATTTGACTAAAAAAACTCTTTTAAAACCAAAATTTGGATATTTATACTTACGTCAGTTTTCGACATTATTTTGACAAAAATACCTTTATTATTTTTTATTTTTTTTTATAAAAGCAATCCATTTTTTTTCAAGAACATATGTAACTATATAAAATGGTGAAGGATAATTGTCTAAAATATGTTATTTTTCAAGAAAAAACATGGAGAGTGTTATATTTGCAAAATGTTGGGTTATTTAACCAGTATTTCTAAATTAAATGTGACATTTGAGGTATGTGTGATGTAAAAAGGATCAATATAGAAACTGGTCTTTCTTCCACCCTGGAAAAATATATCCCATTTTCTCACCATCTAGAAAAACATTCATAGGGGGTTAGAGAGAAAAACACAGTTTCTATCAAATCATCTTCAATTGATCCTCACTAGAAAACTCGATCACGGTACAATGTTTTGTCTAAATGTTATGTTTAAGATCTTGACATAATGTTTATGCAAGCATTAGGATCGATTTGCATATGCTAATGTAAAATCCATCAGAACTGGGTATGGTGTAAATCTTCGAGAGATACTTTGTGTCGATAATGCAAGTCATTTTCGGAAATGATTTTCAAAAATTTAAAAACAAATTTAGATAATTTGTTATTAAGAATAATCTTTATATTGATTTTGTAAAAAACAGATATGGTAAATTTGTTTCAATTTTTATATATAAACCAACTTTATTTGTTGTGGTGTGTTTTGTCTCGACGGTGTGCGGGTTACATTGTTAACAAATTACAGCATGGTGGAGTTTCTTGTTAGCGATAGTTTAGATCCATCGAGTTATCGTATCAAATCTTGTTCGTGTGAATATGAAATCTTAGGTATTTTATGTAGAATAATTTATAATTTATATGAATAAGGATACGGACAATTATAGAAAGTCTGATGAATAACATACATGTTTGAGCCATCACAAATAATTGATTATTATTGGGTTACAAACTAAGTCTTCCTCTCTATAGTCTAGATTAATAAGCTATGGTGGCTCAATGGGAAAAACCCTTGATACGGACTAAGAGGGAGCCTAACTTTATACTCAATATTGGTTTCTCATTGTGCCCTCCCATAGCCAGGCTTCAATGAGATCCACTAGCTACTTGCCACTCAGCGGGTTTCTACCAAAAAGATGCAAAGCCCAATCCAAAATTGATAAATAGTTAATTTGGCTCATTATATGATAGACTATCCATTAACCCATTTTTTGCAAAGACAAATTATTCAATTAATTTTAGCCCATATGAAAATTTTTCTAACATTCTCCCACTTGGGCAACATTAATTGATTTTTTTTTAAGGATTTATAAAATTCATTTTGAAAATAAGACTCTCGAGTTAATTACATAAAAATTTGTTTCATGTAATACATTTTTTTGTTTTTGTTTTTTTAAAGAAATGATAATCTATGTCGGCATCTTGATAAACTTATCGATCCAACATAGGCAATATTGGATATGATGATCTATGTTAATATCAGCAAACATAATGCCTCGTATTCCACGAATACTTATAATCACTTATCAGCATGGATCATAAACTGTAGTGTTGTGAAATCGTCTTGACATGCTTGATCACCATCTATATGCATTGTTTCTTATCGATGCTCATTACAATTTCAGCCAAAGAAATGGGAATTGTAATTGCAGATTTCTCAACAAAATGAAATTGTTGTAATTTCTAAACAATATGAAATTGCTTGACCTTAACAAGTCATATGTCATCAACAGTGCACCTCGAGATCTCAAAATAGTGCTATTTGTGACATCCAATAGTATACAACTATAATTCTTAAGGTTCAATATCTTAAGATACCATGTTGTATTTAATTCAATTATGACATGCTATAATATAATACTCAATAATGATGATAATCATAAAAGATTTTTATTTTTCAAGTCGCATAGCAATAATGATCAATGTTTACACAAAATAATAATCAAAATAAGGGAAATCACAAAAGCTCCCACTAAACCAAAGAATCAAAAGATTCAATGACACCCATATTCACAACATGTTCCTTGAACGCTATGGGCTTTAAACCTTTGGTTAGAGGATTAGCTAGCATGGACTTAGTTCTTATGTGTTCAATCACAATATCCCCTTTCTTCACGAAGTCCTTGATTGTAAGGTACTTGATTTCCATGTGCTTGGAACCCATACTAATCTTATTGCTCTTGGAGTAGAACACAGCTGCATTATTGTCACAATAAATTATAATGGGTCGAGAGATGGAAACAACAACTGCGAAACTTGGAATTAGATTTCTTATCAAAAGCGACGAGATGATTGCACCATAACAAACTACGGAAGCTCAATATATCATAGTCGAGGATGCAATTAGGCTATGTTTGACACTTTTCCATGAAATGGCTCCTGACTAACATAAAAATGTATGCGTGTAGATTTGCGATGAGGTCTAAAACAATAAGCCAAAATCAGAATCTGGTATCCAACTACCTGAATTATCTACCGTAAATCGCCGTTTTTGTAGATATCTCATGACTTTCTGCAACAGCAATGATCATGCCCAAGGTTCGATAAATATCTACCCAAGAACATTAACAATGAAAATAATATCGAGGTCGTACATACTTGTGCATACATCGAGCCTGTGACTACTAGCATAAGGAATAGTTTTCATGACATCCTTTTCCAAATCATTCTTTGGACACTGTTTATTACCGAGTTTATCTCCCTTCACAATAGGTATATCACCAGCTTTGCACATCTGCATATTAAATCTTTTAAGCACACGATCTATATAGGCTCTGAGATAGCCCAAGGAGGTTTCGAGATCTATCACAATCAATCTGCATACCATGTTCTCTTTCCCATTTTCCTTAAAACCTTGAGGTTGTAACATATAGACCTCCTCACTTAGTGTGACGCCCAAAACGAGGGTGTGGTGAAACAACATCGAGCCATGGAATTCCTATAGTTTCGAATTGATACCTTGTTATATTCCATTTATCGGAGTCATATTTTCTAAAAATGAATTCGAGTCTCCTTTGTTTAGGGAGCTCTACCCAATATCTGACACGTATAACAGTATAATCATAACCCGTCAATTATCAGCGAGTATTAATGACTACACGGGGGTCCATCTGTCCATATCCCCCAATATACATCCTTTTCTGCGGGACATTCATTCACATTTAAATCTAAAATATGAAAACAAACAATTCTAGTCAGTAAGAGTCCGATCCTGACCTCTACCATACTTACATCTTATTATTTAGATAATAGTACCAAAAGAATTTAGTTACAATTTTTTTATACAAAATACTTTTTACAAAGGTAATATCAAGGCCACACATCAGCCTTCTTCATAATCACGGCCTTGTCGGAGCGTCGTCTCCCTATACACTCCCTGTACCTGAAAGGAGGTCCCACGACGGGGTGAGCAAGCCCGGTGAGGAATAATTCCTCACAGGCTAGTCCGCTAAAGAGTGCACATGCTATGGCACACCACATTCAGAGTAACATGCGTTCATGCTCTTAAATGTCTACATGTCATGGATGAGAATGTGACTCACCCTATCCCATGTCGAGTCTCACGACTCCTCGCCACATTATATGCCGCATTGGCGAAAACAAATCGTCATTTTGTTCCATATTGGCCATTTTCAAAAACAAAACTTTTGTTTCGTCAAATCCATTGGACCGGTTCCCGATATCCATTTCACAAGTTGGTGTGTTTATCATTTGTGGGCCATGATTTTCGGGTTTACGCTGCGGGCGCGCGGGCATTTCAACATTTTTATGGTCTTTCACGGAAGTCGATGATCATATCTAACGCGAATCTGGGTCTTTCACCACAGGGAGGGAGGGTGATCTACCCCCAACTTTATGCTAACACACATATTTTTCAATTTTTATTTTAAATCGTGAGACTCATTTTGGATGTTGTCCCATGTCGCTAAGCCCACCATCGAACACGAACATAGTGTCGATCAACCATGTACCCGACATACCATCAACCTGCGAAACACCGATGTCGATCTCTACCATGCACTCACACCCATGTCGTAGCAATGTCCTAGTGCATAATCTTGATACAATAATGCCATTGCTTTCGTTCTTTCATACTACCTTATGATGAGGTGCTATAGGTTGCATGCACACTCATCCATAATTACCCATGCATCATTGGGCATTTATGTCAAAAAAACATACAAATTCCAAATATATCATGGTCGAGCCATCATATTATTACCGCAAACATTGACATCATATGGCTGAGAAGTTCGGCGAAGGATCTTGGTCGAATTCTCATTTCCCAACCCTGTCAGTCCCAAAAGCACGGACGGGAGGTTCGGCTAAAAAGCAGGCGACTTAGGTAGTCTCAGGGAAAGCGGACCATAACTTGAGTTATAGAGGTCTAATTTGGGTGATTCAAAATCCTGTCATCAAGTTCTCAGATAGGGCTACAATTTCCTTGAAGGATACTAGACCAAATTCTCCCTTTTCCTAACAAAAAATCAGCCCCAAAAACTGGACATCATATAGGGTTAAAATAGGGCACTATTCCCATAACCCATTAATTTTCCAAACAGCCCCTTAGGGCAAAAGCGGCCAAACAGCCCCTTTAGGGCATTAATACTCAACCAAACAGCCCATAGAATGAAAAATAAACCAAAGTAAGAAGAATCCCTATAACGGGCGTGAGCAACATGCTGTGTATGAGAATTCCACGGACGCTAGAACTCAGATCATTTGACTTCCACGAACCTCTACTTGTGAAACCTTGGCCAAACTTAGGTTCGGTATCCACGGCGTAGCCTCGCCAAGTACTCCGACTTTAAGTCTTGGCCGACGTGAAGGCGACCACCCGAACTGCAGCCAGATCTTAGAGAAGTTAGAGTTTCTCTGCTCACTCTCTATCTTCTCTCAATTCTCTATGTTTTCTCCTCCTTTCTCACTTTCTTTCTTTCTTTTTTCTTTTATCTTAACTTATTTTAAGTTGGGGTTGTTGATGGCTCTCACGATTGCCCACGTGTTAAATGCGTCGCTTCCGGATCGTTCTACCGAAACAATTCATTTTCGTCTCGATTCAAGTTCAATTTATTTTAAATGTATTTAACTTGAGTTATTTCCTAACTCCCAATATTCTCGTAAAAAAATCGTCCTTGGGAGTCATTAGACACCCGTTACGTCGAAAATCGTGAAAAATCCGGCTCCGGGTGATAAGTACACGGGTAACTATAGATTTCACGAGATGAATCAACGATGGCGTTTGTTTAGGTCATCGGTCTGAGAATTTTCGGACTTCCTAAACCATTATGGCAATTATTATTATTGTGCTGCCATTTTTCATAATTTCTATTTCACGGGTTTTTGTTTATAGATCACCATTGAGAAAAGTATGTGACATCCATTTTGATGAAGGTCTAAGTCAAAATGAGCTACCATTATAATCAACTAAAGATCTTTGGTAGAAACTTGTGAGAACGTCTCTATGAAATCAATGCCCTCTCGTTGTGTATACCTTTTAGCAACCAATCAAGCCTTGTATCTTTCAACATTCCCTTTGTTGTCTCTTTTGGTCTTGAATACCCATTTGCATCCAATGGGTTTATATCCTTTGGGAAGATTAACAAGTTCCCAAACATCATTGTCACGGCTTGTGAACCATCTCTCATCCCATGGCAATCAGCATTCATTTACCTTATCACTATTAAGAGCTTTACTATAAGTAGTCGGGTTTACTTCTTCTCCAATGTCATACTCTCCCTCTCCGAGGTAGACATAATAGTCATTAAAAATGGCAGGCCTTCTAGTTCTTTGTGATCTCCTCACTTCCACAGGAGGAATCTCATTTACAATAGGGGCGATTTCATCAGTAGGAAGATTTATAGTAGCAACTCCCTGTTGAATCCCAGAATCAAAAGGTCTAACATCAAGGTTGACGTTTGAGGCTTGCAAAGGCAAAGAAATAACATCCATGGGTTCCACTCTTTCATTTTAATTGAGAGGTATACCTTCGGTAACATCCAACTCTAAAAACTTTGCAACGAGATTCGACAACTCTAAGTGCCAAAGTCGAAACGATAAAACACAGTATCCTTTTTGGTGAGCTAGGATACCCAATAAAGTAGCACCTAGTAGTTCTCGAATATGTCTTCTCTAAAGAAGGATCATAGATTTTTACCTCAGCTAGACACCCCATACTTTGAAATGATTCAAACTAGGTTTTCTGCCTGTCCATAGTTCAAAAGGTGTTTTAGGCACTGACTTACTAGGAACATGGTTCAAAATGTAGGTTGATATTTTGATGGCTTCACCCCATAAATATTATGGAAAATTTACATTATACTCATCATGCTCCTCTTCATTTCATAAGAGTGCGGGTTACTCATTTACGCCACACCATTACGTTCGGGACTACCAAGCATAATATACTTACTTACTTAATACCATTATTGTGTGGGTACCTTGCAAGGTCTCTTTTGTTGTCAGCATCCTGCATTAGCCTCATAATATACCACCTCTCGAGATCTTACAATCTTGATGACTTTCCCAGTTGTTTCTCAACTTCCAATACGAAAGACTTTGAACATTTCAAAGCATCTGACTTTTCTATGATAAAAAATACACTTAGCCATATTGGGAGAGAGAAATCATCAATGAATGTAATGAGAGTACTTGTTACCACACCGCAGGTAGGAGTAAGTTCTGTAATGTTTGTATGAACAATCTCCAACAAATTTTGACTACGAGTAGAACACTTAGTGATAAGGTCATTCACACCCCAAGTCTGATTTAAGGTGTTGTATACAGTCTTAATTTGGCTGAAAGAAGATGGTAGAGAATTAAGGGCTTGATGAATAATGGTATGGGAATAGATGTCATGTGCTTTTAATTTAGTCTGAAGATGCACCATTTTCAGGATGAAATCACGAACCCTGTCATGTCATTGTACCTCATATTCATCAATTCATCCATGAAATTCCCAGCTTTAGCATTTTCAAATATCTGGTATCTGTTCCCTACAACAACAAAAAATTCCTTAGCATTGTTGCTCTTAGGTATTCCTCCAAGGAGATGCTTAGCAATGGACCTCTTGATTGAAATGAGGCTCAAACGCTTCGATCTTTCCCATTTCACATAATGAGCTATCTCAGCTTTAGTTCTTTCATCAGTAGGCTTAGGAGGTTCATCTTCATGTAAAGCCATGTCAAAATCCATCATTCCTAAAGTATACTCTATGTATGATCTCCATCTCTCATAGTTTAACCCACTAAGAATTTCAGTTGTAGCATTATTGTTGTTCTGACAAAGCAACTCATTGACAAAAAATGTGCAACTTCAAGTCAATTATGGGCAATAAATAAAATGCTTTAATAAGCATAAGCAATACAATATAAGAATCAATTGTATCATCATAAACTCCCCTTTTGGCAGAGTCCACAATTAACAACTATCCTCAAAGCATGAGGATCAACAAATAATTCATCAAAATTTATTTCCTTTGGTCAAACAAATTTATCGAATTATTTATCTCAATCAATATCCTCATGTTATTAAATTAATTTGCACAATAACCCCCTTTGGGCAAGCGATTGTACAAGTTAATTTAAAATTTTCCCAATCAACAAAGCGAACTCAAATCACATAAAATTTTGATGGGTCAAATTACTTTGTTGAAATAACCTCAACAATTCATTCAACGCTCCAAAATTAGGAAAATTAAAAAATTGTGTCCATCAGCAATAGTGCATATTAAATATATATATGCATATGATCCAAACAAGATAAAGTATGTCTAGTATGTACTTTTAATGATCAAGGATCAATTATAATTGCAATAATTTGAACAACAATTTTACTACACTTTAAACTAATTTTTTAACTAGTTTATGTGATTTAGATAAAGTAGGGGAGTATGATTGAAAAGCTTTTAATCTAGAGAGAGTGAGTACTATACTCCTGTTCCATGTATATTAACATAATTTATGGTAAATTTTGAACAAAAAATTATACCAAAAAATAATTTTAATTTAATTAAATCACATAAATAAGTAATAGTTATTAATAAATAATTTTGACCCAAAAAACCAAATGATATATCCAAAAAATGTATTACAAAAAAACGAGCGTATAGAAAAAAACGGGGCTCAAAACGGACTCTAGATGAGGTTACACGCACCTCACGCACTTGACCTCGCGAGTGGGGAATGTATACCACATGTAGCATGTGCTAGAGGTCATCTTTAACCTCTAGCAATGGGTCGAAAATTTACGCAGTCGAGTCAAAATGACAGAACATGTTGATTGCAAATCATTGAAAAAAATGATGTTTTTAACGGGATTTCGATGGGTTTAATATTTAGGTTGTTTCTAGCAATTCTAAGACATTTAATCATTAAAAAAACCAGCAATTAAAAAAGTCTCCATATTTGAACAACAAAATTCGGTTTTAAACCTTCATAGCCAAGATCCAAGAATTCTATTTTGCACCTATTTAGGCCTCATTTTACATGGGTTTTTTTACTAAATTAAACGGGTGAGAGAAAGAAAAAAGAAATCTCCATACAACAATTAGTGAACAAAACTTAATCTTGCTCAATTTAAAAAATGTAAAACGAATAGATCTATGGTTCATACCCACGTAAAAATCGATTTTTCAATTTCCACCAAATTGAGCCAAAAATCTGAAATTGATGCAACATATCAACTAAGATATATGTAAACAATAAGATCCAAGAGTTTGATTTGAGTAAAACATAATAATTTGTACAAAAAAAAATTTTCTTGAATCTTTGAACAAGAAAATTCTGAAAATTTATGAAAACACAAATTACTCCCAATTTAGCGAAATTGCACATAATATATCGATTTGAAGCTTATAACAGAACAAAAAGGCCTAGGGTTTCACAATCAAACAAAACAAAAATCCATGCACAATCATGGATGACAGATTCAGCTCCAAAATGTAAAAATAAAAATTTTATTTTTAATTTTTAATTGTAGATCCTAAATCATGTAAATCTAGCTCTGATACCACATGTAGAATAATTTATCATTTACATGAATAAAGGATACTGACAATTATAGAAAATTACAATGAATAACATACATGTTTGAGTCATCACAAATAATTGATTTTCTGATGAGATTACCCAAAGCTAAATATCTTCCTCTGGCCAGTTACAAACTAAATATTCCTCTCTATAATCCAGATTAACAGCTATGCTCAATGGGAAAAACCCTTGATCTGGACTAAAGAGGTGACCTAGCTTTTATACTCAATGAGCCCTCACATAATAGGCTTCAATGAGATCCATAGCCCCTACACTTACCCACTCAATTGGGTTTCTACCAAAAAAGATGCAAGTCAATCAAAATTGATCATTAGTTAATTAGGCTCATTATATGATAGACTATCCATTAACCCTAGTTTTTGCAAAAACAAAAATTATTCAATTAATTTTAGCCCTCTGAAATTTTTCCAACATTCTAGGCATTTTTTGGGTACCAATTGTGCGAAGTGCACAATTTCTTTTTGCTTTAATATGGATATTGTGTTTTAGCACTTTTGATTTTGTATTGTTTTGAATGTATTGCTCACTTGAATCAATAAATTTATCTCTTTAAACAATATTAGTTTATGTCTTCTCAGAAATAAAAATGATTTTCTAACTACAAATTATTTAAAATAAAAAATAAGACATCAATATTAATAATATCTTAAAATAAGTGTATTATATTTTTATAAATATATAGATAATAGCCAACTTATTTTCATTTAAAAAAAAAACATTAATTTATTTCTTTTAGTGAAAATAAATAATAATTGTGTTTATGATTTCTTAATATTATGAAATATGGAAAATTTGTAGAAACATTATTAATTTATTTGTGTTGAAAATAAATAAAATGATTACTTCATTATGAATTATTTTATTTTATTTATAACTATTCAATTATTTTTCTTCATCGTCTTAGTTAATTGTGACGCCCCCGAATCCGGGAGTCACGGTGACAATCCGTCGACACCGTGAAGGTCGTGGATGTCGGGTAACCGCCTCCACCATTGATTCCTTTTCCTGGACCCGAGGATTTAACAATCGGGCAAAGTCTCCTTTGTGCGGGAGCTCTCTGAAAATAACATATGTGTAATTACATGACAACTGTCCCAATATTATACAATGACCTGGGGTCCACATACGAGTAAAAATAATACATGGGGCTCGTTTATCCATACTCAAACATATAAGCACATGACCATAGGACTATAGTCCATAAGATTTTAAATTTACACTACTCTAATACAAAACATATATCAAAATTAAGAATTCTAATACATGTTTTACAAAATATGAATCAAAGCCACAATCCGGCTTTCTTCTCATTATCAGCCTCTAGTGAGTGCCATCTCTACGCATCCACTTGTACTGAAAGGGGTCTCACATTGGGTGAGCAAAACCTAGTAGTGAAATCCTACAAGAACACTCCGCACCCTAAGTGCACATGCAATGGCGAATTAAGTACCCTGTGGCTTACATTCCAATCACGATTATGTCAATCATAGAATGAAATCTACATGACATGGACCAGAGATGCTACTCATGATCCTTGTACCAAGTCTCAGGCTTCTCTCAACATCTGATGATATGCCACGTATGAAAAACTGTTTTCAAAACAAAAGATTTTTGTTTTTGAAAACTCATTAGACAATCTCTAATATCAAAATTTATTGGACAACCCTCCGATATAATTTATTGGACATACTCCGATAAAATTTGGTGGACAACCCTCACGATAAAAATTTATTAGACATGCCCAGAATCATGGCTTTGTTTAAAAGCCATGTTAAACCAACCTCCAATTATTCATATGACCTTTTAGGACTTTGTCCCTGGGCGAAACCAACATCAACACCAAACACAATACTGATTTTCCTATGCACTCACACCCATTTCATGCGATGTACTTGTGTATAAATGCAATGCAATATGCCATTGCCTATCACCATGCTACATATATATGAGTGTTATAGGTACATGCCTACTCATGCATTTCAACCCGTGCATTAATTTGAAAGTTATATCAATGAATACATAAATTCCAATTAATCCACACGATTCATGCCAACTTATATCAATACATGCAGTGACATCATAAAATCCCACTATCTCAGATGCTGACATACTTTAACCTCTGAGCCTAATTGTAGCGACATATCGAGGTCCACAAGTGGCCTACAACAAACCATGCAATGGCCTCAATCCATACACAAACTCATGCTTTCCCCAAACCTCATGGATAATTATATCCCAACATGCATATAATCTGAACCAACATACACCAATTTGATGTATTAGACCACACACATAATCCTGACCAAGCGATTTGCACACTTGGTGCTACAGTAAATTTTCAAAAAATATATATGGACGCAAATGCCATTTAAAGCATATGGCGGATCTACAGACTCCAAGGGACTTTCCGTAGAGTCTAAGAACACACAAATTGGAGTTCAGACAAGATAGTTATGGCCGTCCAAAGTTTGGAGGCCTCATATGAATAGTGACTTACGCGCAGAACCAGTAGGGGCCTACTGATTTTCGTCATTTTCAGACATAATATGTATTCAAATTTCATTAAGTTATATATGGATGGGTTCTAGACTCAAAGGGCTTTCCATATAGTCGAGAACACCGAATGAGGTAGAGAAATTGTGGTTGTCAGTTGGAAACTCATATGAACAGTAACCTAGAAAAATGCGTTTTTGGTTCTCACAAACGCCATCAATGACCCTAGGCTCAACCAAGACCAACGACTCCTAGATTGAAAATAAGCCCGAGTAGGAAGGTTCCCTACCTCTTGGAGCGAAGACGAAACCTTTCAAAGACCAGGAAGCTCGAAACCCACGGCCTCCAGAACTTTCCACTCAAATCTTCGATGAAAATTCTTGATTTCGGTGTCCACACGTTGCCCTTGACGAGTACTCTGACTTTAAGTCTTGGCTCGACGTGAGACGACCATTCGAGCTCCGTAGATCTTAGAGAGAGGTTCTCTAAACACGAAATCCCCGATGAAATTGTGTGTTGTCGATACCCAAGCATAGCCCTTGTCAAGTAGATGAACTTTAAATCTTGGCTAGACGGATTCAGACCACTCGATCTCGTAGTCAAAGAGAGAAGGAGGAGTTTCTCTCATTCTCTCTCTAACCAACCCCCACATCGAGAGATTCCCGAAATGGAGAAAATGTCCTATTTTTCTTCTCTTTTCCTTTTTTTTTTTGTCCCATTTAAGTTTAAGTTGGGCCAACGGGGACCACTTAGCTCTATGCGTCTATGACGTGTCACAGGGTTCATTTATGTTAAAAACGATTTATTTCTTTTAGTTCAATTCATTTTAAAATGAACTTAACTCCGGTTATTTCGACTCGAGATTCTCGTAAAAATCTAGATCCACAGGTCTTTGGCAACTCACCACTCGAGAAACTACGTGGAAATATTTGGTGTCTCGAGTGATGTAATTTTCAGGGTCCTGAATTTCGTGAGGCAATTGCGGCTTAATCCATTTCGTCATTCGAGATCTAGAGAATTTTCTAGGCTTCCACGAACCATTATAAGCGGTTATTATTATTATTATCATTTTGCCATTTTGAAAATTCTCAGAAGCCTGAGGTTTTTAAATTCTTCCCCTTAAAAAGAATTTTGTCTAGAAATTCACACACCTGTGAATACGTACTGTCTGTAGTTATTCTAGTTCAATATTATGGAGCTTCCAATATTAGACAAAACCTTACCTTAATCCTCAAATAGGGAAAGAAGGATGGGTGGCTGCATCGTGTCCTGTGTTCCCAGTTGCCTCCTCCACTCCTCGATGTTGCCACAACACTTTCACTAGCCGCACAATCTTGCATCGCAAAACCTGATCCCGGCTATCCATGATACATACTGGTCCCTCCACGAAGGTCCCATCTGTGTCAATTGTAATCTCTGCCCAATCCACCATATGAGCAGGATCTGGAGTATATTTCCAGTGCATGGAGACGTGGAACACTTTATGGACACCTGATAAGCTCGGCGGTAGTGCCAAACGGTACGCTACAGTGCCCACCCTCTCGAGTATCTCGTAGGGCCCAATGAACCTCGGCGACAACTTCCCGCTAGCTATGCTGAGCGACCACTCTATCATAGGCATCACGCGAAGGCGTATTCGCCAATCTCGGAACTCCCAGGGGTCAGCGCCCGGTATCGTAGCTCTTCATCGGCTGCGAGTCGTGAGAAGACGTTGCCGTATCAAACCCATCTTCTCTGAGGTATCTCTAATCAGATCCGGACCAGTGACGGAGCTCGCCCCCACATCTATCCAGCAAATCGGTGATCGGCATGGCCTCTTGTACAAAGCCTCGTAGGGTGCCATGCAGCCTTCTCACTTGATAGCTTGTTGTTGTGGCCAATTCCACACACTAAGGGTAATGCTCATCTCGATTAACTTTATGATCCGGGGCAGCATGCTCGTAGCATCTCTAAAATTTGTATGGTCTCGGTGATAATCACATGCGAAAGGATGAAATGTAGTGCTCATAGTGATTCAGCCTCATGGCCTTCTAAATCTTTAAAGTGTCTGTCATCACGGAATCTCTATCGGTCGGTATGGACGGCACTCCATCCCAACTAGATAATCTCTCGGATATATAACCAAAGAATTCCTCCAATGTGAAGGTCATCCGCCGCGGCTGAAAATGTGCCGGCTTTGGCCAATGGGTCCACTATCACCCGTGCGCATCATGCCTCCGCGGTGTCCATGGCAAGTGGATCCGCAAAATCCAGCGTGACGTATGGCTGGCAGCACCTCGGCGGTGGGTAAGCTACTGCTGATGCGGTGCTGACCTTAACCTGGCGACACGTGAGGCATGGATTGAACAAAGTCCCAAGCGTGTCTCTTCATCCCGGTCCAGTAATGCTGGAGATGAATCATGATCATCTTCATGCTACACGGATGCCTGACAAATCGGGGCTTGATGAAACTCACTGAGATCTCTCTCTCGAGATCTGTCGAAGCGGGGAACCCACTTCACGAGTCCTTATGCAGAAGACTACCATCGGTGTGAATAGCCCATTGTGATCACACGTGCCAGGCCCGTGCCTGTCCACGATGAGCTATCTCTGCGTCTTGCCCCTGGGACTTGATCACTCTGCTCAATAGGGACAACATAGCTACCAAACTCCCCAACATACCCTTAGCCTGCTCGCTATACTGTAGCCCGAACTGTCCCACAATATGGAGCATCTTCCACTCTCGGGAAGCTATACTAGCCAATGCTCCCCGTGACTTCCGGCTTAGTGCATCAGCCACCACATTTTCTTTACAAGGGTGGTAATGCAAAGTGAAGTCATAATCCTCTAGGAACTCATCCATGCGATTACCTCATGTTGAGGGTCTCGCTATGTGAAATATACTTGGACTTTGTGATCAGTATACCTCGAGGCACATAGCCTGCAGTAATTGGCGCCAAATCTTTCAAAAGGAAAAAGACCCCATGACACTTGACTCCGTATTGTGTGTAGGGTAATTCTTCTCATGATTCTTGTCGGTAGAACCATAAGCTTCACCACTCTCGGGATTGCATCAAAATTCATCTTGATCCTGCCTTGGTATCTGCCTTTGTGTACCTCGTCCCACTTCCGGGACTATCAGAATAGGGGCTGAAGTAAGCCTCCTCTTTAACTCCTGGAATGCCTTCTCGCACAGGTCATTCCACTCGAACTCCCGACTCCCTTTGAACAATCTTATCATAGGTATAGCTAGTTGGGAGAATCTCAATGAACCTCATGTAATACCTTGTCAATCCTAGAAACTACGTGTCTGAAGAGTGACCGGTCTCTCCTAGCTCATAACAACCTCAACCTTTTAGAGGTCTGCCGACACTCTTGAAGGCTGGCTTTCGCGTCTTGAGAATCTCACCTCAATAAGCCAAAACTTCGCCTTATTGAATTTAGCTCACATCCCCATCGATCTCTCAAAGTGAGCGACTCTCAAATGATCCTCATGCTCCCTCTCCGACTGGGAGTAGATCATAATGTCATCTATGAAGACCATGACAAACTGATCCAGATAGGGTTGGAATACCCTATGCATGAGATCCATGAATGCTGCGTGGGCGCATTAGTCAATCCAAAGGGCATCACTGGAACTCAGTACCCATATCGCGTCTGACGTCTTAGAGATATCTGTCACTAACCCTGGGTTGATGGTAACCGGTCTGCGAAGGTCTATCTTAAAGTGAGCTTCAGCGCTCCTCTTAAACTGATAAACAGTCATCAATCCTCGAATGGAGTGCAGATTCTTGATAAGTAACCACTGTTCAGCTATCATTGGTCGATGCCACCGGTCGAAGGGTCTTGTCCTTCTTCTTCATAAACAGAAGCGGGCGCTATGGTGAAGTGCTCGGTCGATGAATCCAGCAATCGATAACTCGTGTCTGAACCTTGAGTTCCCTCTGACTCAACTAGTGCCATCTATGCCGGAGTCATGAGATGGAGCAGCGATGCCAAGGTGTAACTCAATACGAAGTCCACATCCCTCGCGAAAGGTAATCCGGGTGGCTCATTCGAAAAACATCCTGCGTGCTAGGTACACTGCTGGGAGCATACCCAGTCGATCTCGCCTCGTCCTCTAGGGTAAGGCTAGCTAGCCAACCCATCATTTGTCCCATGCCGCTACGGAATGGTACGGTCACGAGGCAAAACATAGTGCTTGGCTCCACGAAACGTAACATGAGTGTCGTCACGTTGTGTGAGCGATAACCCCTACGCTCATAATCGATGACGACTCGGTATGTTGTCAACCAGTCCATCCCAAGGATGACGTCGAACTCTGACATATCCATGACCCTCAAGTCCACTATGAGCATAATCTTTGAGATCTCTAGCTTGCAACCTCAGCATATCATATCTATACTCACCTAATCCTAGGGAGAACTTTCACATACGAGGGCTTCTCCCGGGGTCTCAACCTGCAGACCAGAACTCTCTCATGACTGATGCAGCGATGAATGAATGCGATGCACTAGAATCAAATAATATCTTTGCCCATAGGCGAGATAGCAGAAACGTACCCTGTATGACTGGCTAATCTACCGCCTCAACCGGTGGTATGATGGCATAGACACGCCTCTAGATCCCTGATGTCCCGGCATGGGTACTATGTCCCGACCTCGGACCATACTACGCCCCTTGGCACTGTGGCAAAGGAGGTGCTGTGCGGTACCACAGGACTAGTACTAGTCTCATTTCGCACTAGGGTGTGGAGGAATAGCGTAATCGCATCGTCACGGATGATTGGGACTGCACTATCGAAACCCGGGATCACTTTAGCGGCTGGAAGCGATCTCGTCTCTTCATCACGCCCGGTGATGGTAATGGTAGCATGTAAATGCACCCCACGTCGGCTGAAGCCTCGACATGACCTTGGCTCTGATAGCAGTGGCTCCGTCCTTGAAATCCATATGAGACGAAGTCTTACGCTGGCCTTCTATTGAAGAAGATTGATTCTCCTTCCTCTTAGCACTGGCACCGTATCATTCATTGATCGGAAAGCGATGATTCTCATTTAACCGGTCTCCTCATCCCTTGGTGGAGGATGCTACTTGAACCTATGGAGTTACTTGACCCCCTTGGTTTAATTACACCAACGTGCGATGGTGGCAGCAACCACACTGCACATAAGGGTAGTAGTCGCGACAACAAACCTTTATGGAAGTGCGGTAGTCAAGCGGGTGAGTGCCGTGGGTTATTACTCATGCTATCTCGGCGATCCTTTTCTCTGTAACCATCTACACGTGTCAGATAGCAATAGAGTTCTCAAATTTCTATCTCAGTCTAACTAGTAGTGCACATGCAGCTCATTAATAGACTTTAACATCATGAACTACCACGGTTCATCCCCTTTTTGCCAAGTGGTGCATAATGCGAAACACTAATACACATCCCGAGTTCTCGAAGCTGTCATGTTCATTTGTTTTCAAACCCCTAAGGTTATGCTTTCTAACCCTAATTATTCCATATACAATTACTCGTGCAAATCACCACACATATCACCTGACATGTTAAGCCTGAAACAAGCAACACACAATAATGCATGATCTAGACCCAAGGTATTCGTATACCTAAATTATGTTACCAAGCTATGCTTATTTTAGGAATTACTTGTGGATACCCACATTTGAGCTCCCTTGGTAATTGTTTACCTAAGGTCTGATACCAAGCTGTGATGCCCCAAATCCCGAGGGTCCGTTGACAACCCGTCAACCCACGGAAGATTTGTCGATGTCGGGTAACCCGACACCACCGTGAGTCCCCTTTCCGGGACCAGTTTGCAATCAGGCGAGTCTCCTTTGTATGGGGAGCTCTGCAAATAACACTGTGAAATTGCACTGGCAACCTATCCCAATATCATCTGATGACCTGGGGTCCACATCTGATAAATAGCCACATAGGGCCCGTTTATCCATACTTTGAAACATATCTGCACATGACTATAGGACCATAGTCCATAAAAGTTCAAAATTTACACCACTCTTATACAAACATATATCAAATTAAGAATTCCTAATACCTGTTTGCAAAATAGAAATCAAGCCCACAATCAGACTTTCTTTTCATTATCGGCTTCTAGTGAGCACCATCTCCTATATCCCGCAAATGCGCGAAAGGGGTGTGTCTTGGTGAGCAAAGCGGTAAGTGAAATCTCTGAGAACTACCTCCTACTAGAATTAGCATGCAATGGTCATGCCCTGGCTTACATTCCAATCACGATTATGTCGATACAAGTGGAATCTACATGACTGAATGAGATGCTACTCCTCATGATCCACAGCCTTGATACTCATTGACTTCTCTCAACATGCAATATGCCATGTATGAAAAACTGTTTTCAAAACAAAAGATTTTTGTTTTTGAAAACTCTTTGGACAATCTTCGATATCAAAATTTATTGGACAACCCTCCGATATAATTTATTGGACATACTCCGATAAAATTTGGTGGAAAACCCTCCGATATAATTTATTGGACATACTCCGATAAAACCGCTTTGTTCAAAAGCCATGTTAGGCAACCTCCGATTATTCATGCGACCTTTTTAGGACTTTGTCCCTTAGACCGAAATCAACATCAACATGACACAATACTTATTTTCTATGCACTCACACCCATTTCATGATGTACTTGCGTATAAATACACAATGCAATATGACATTACCTATCACCATGCTACATATATGTAGTGCTGTGTAAATGCCTATCATGCATTTCCAACCCATGCATCAATTTGAAAGTTATATCAATGAACACATAAATTCCAGTCAATTCACCACGATTCATGCCAACATATCAATACATGCATACATTGACATCATAAGTCATTACCACTCGAGTAACAACATACTTTAACCTCTAGGCCTAATTGTGACATATCGAGTCCACAAGTAGCCTATAATAAGCCATGCAATGGCCTCAATCATACAAAAACTCATGCATTTCCCCAATCCTCATGGATAATTATATCAACATGCACATAATCACCAACCAACATACACCAATTTCAATGTATTCTTAGACCACCAGCGTCATCCTGACCAAGCGATTTGCACACTTGGTGCTACAATTAAATTTTCAGAAAATATGTGGCCACCAAATGCCATTCACCCAGGAATATGATGATTCACAGACTCAAGGGGCTTTACGTGAGTCTGGAACACACGAATCGAGTTCGGGCAGAGAGAAAGTTGTGGTCGTTGAAGTTGGAGGTCTCATATGAGAACGGTGACTTCTTGGCCTTGACGAACCGACAGGGAGCCTACTGTTTCATCATTTTCAGACATAATGTGAGTTCAAATTTCATTAAGTTATATATGGATGGAATTCTGAACTCAAGGGCTTTCCATAGAGTCCAAGAACACCAGAATTGGAGTTTGGAGGAGAAAGATATGGTTGTCCAAAGTTGGAGGCCTCATATGAAAAGTAACCCAGAAAAATGCGTTTTTCTGGTTCTCTCAACGCCATCAAAACAGCCCCTAAGGCTCAACCAAGACCAAAACAACTCCTAAATGGAAAATAAGCCCGAGTAGGAAGGTTTCCTACCTCTTGCAGTGAAGATAAAACCTTTCGAAGACCCGGAAGCTCGAAACCCACGGCCTCCCGAACTTTCCGCTCGAATCTTCGATGAAAATTCTTGATTTCGGTGTCCACGCGTTGCCCTTGACAAGTACTCTGACTTTAAGTCTTGGCCGACGTGAGACGACCATTCGAGCTCAGTAGATCTTAGAGAGAAGGTGGAGCTTCTCTCTCCTAAACAATCTCGGCGAGTGCGTGTTGTAGGTACCACACGTAGCCCAGCAATCGAGGTAGATGAACTTTAAATCTTGGCTCAACGGATTCCGACCACCAGATCTCCGTAGATCGTAGAGAGAAGGAGGAGTTTCTCATTTATCTCTCTAACTCAACCCCCTGTTCGAAATTCCCAAAATGGGGAGAAAATGTCATCTTTTTCTGCTCTTTTCCTTTTTTTTTTGTCATATTTAAGTTTAAGTTAGACGCGGGGCCCACTTCGCTCCACGCGTTCATGACCGTCCGGGTTCATTTCTGTCTCGAAACAATTTATTTCTTTTTAGTTCAATTCATTTTAAATGAACTTAGCTGAGTTATTTCACGACTCAGAGATTCTAATAAAATCTAGTCCTTTTGAATCATTAACCTTTACTTAGCTCGAAACTTCGTAAAAAATTCGATTGTCTCGAGAATTAAATGAAATTTTCTAGGTCACTAGATTTCGCGAGGCAATTTAAGCGGCGCATTCCATTTATCATCAGAGATCTAGAAATTTTGAGCTTATGAGCAGTGCTTGTAATTTATTATTATTTTGTAATTTTAAAAAAATTTCTAATTTTCTCGGGTTTTCTGCAAATAGTAAAAAGCGCTCACCATTTCCAACAAATACAAGGCACAGAAAGGTCCCATATTAAAAAAAACTATTCCAATCATTTTGAATTTAAAATTTTATTAAAGATACTATTAAATAATTTAAAGCATTAATTTATTTATATTATTTAATTATTATTTAAATTAAACTTATTTAATAAATTCAGCCACAAAATTTCACTTGATTTGATATTTATTTTCTCCTTATAAAAAATCAAAAGATAATCTTCAGTTTACTTCTTTGTTAAAAATTTATTTTTAATGGAAAATAATCAAATTATGGTATTGATTTTTTTAAAAGACAATTGTTTTTAAAAACAAGTGCATATAAGTTCACTTTTCTAAATTAGCGGTAAATAGAGGTGGCAATTTGTGTTGTACGATGTTTAGGTATCATCAACATATACATTACTAGTTAACGAACTTGACACAAACAGTGGTGTGGATCCAAGAATTTAGTTCAGAAGTGCATAAATTGATAAACTTGGAACTCTCGCCTAATGATACAGGATCTTTCAAATTCAAGGGACATAATTAAGGTTTTAGATTTGAGTCTACTTGATTACAAGAGAAAAAATTTTTGCAAAAAAATTTAAAGAGGGACATATGACCCCTAGGCATTTACCTAGGTCCGTCATTGGGCACGAATAATATTCATGTTAAAATAACAAATTCAAACCTGAGCCCAAATAATACTTGAAAGTAACACAACATGACATGTATAACCACGTGATTTGTTTTATCAAATTATGAGGTGTCATGAGCGGGTTTGTGCACATGAAGAGCATCTTTAGCCATACTACTGCAGAGACTAATCCTCATAATAGCTAGGAGGGACTGCAATGGCGATAAAGCTCTACCACTTAACACAATTGCATTCCTTGGGCTCAAACTTGAGACCACTGGTTAAGCTAAAAAAGACCCCAACCATCTCACCTATATGTTCTATGGTATATCCCGTTTATTGATTTGGTCATTTAAAATAATAGGAATTATAATTAATGAATCAATATTTAACATAAATAACACATACCCCCAAGTTATTGTTCTTTACTCTTAGGAATCTCTCATCGTATTAAAGCAGAAACTACGAAAATCGTTCTAAAGATACAACTCTTTTGGTATAGTTACTAATATTCATTTCAACTAATTATATGAAACGTACCAATTATATAAATTCAATCTTCAAACCCACAAAATAGCGAAATTTGCAAATGCGAATGTTCAACAATTAATCCCCACCTCTAGGGTGTTTAATGTTCCATTCTCTTTGAATTCCAATCATCACCAATCATCATAATCAAACAAAAAAGTAAGAAAATGAAGAAAGAAATCAAGAGACTAGGGTGAGAGAAAAAATCCAGTTTTTAAGAGCGATCTTTGTACGAGCAGTAATGAAATGCGAGATCTATGTTATCTGTGTAGAAATATGCTTGATAGAAATAAAATTTTCTAAGAATTACTCTAAGATTTATTAAAAATCCAAAATCTACTGACAAAACTAAGAAAAATGGAAATTTGAGGAAAACCTATGAGGTGTTCTCCCACACTCCCAGTTACTTATTTAAAAACCTAAAAACAAGTATTTAGTCGTAGGGTGAAATGAGAGCAGCAATCAAGGTAGTTTTGGGGCTTAAAAAAAAGGCACAACGTTTTGTCTTAAGCTCTGTCGTGACAAAATCTGGTTTTCAATCACCTACAAGAGTTTGTTGCTAAAAAACTCTGTCTGAGAAAATCTGGTTTGTCTTGACGAGTTTGTTCTGGTAACTTCTTAAATCGCGACAAAACTGGGTTTTGTCGCGATAGAGTTTATTCTTACTTCTGTTGCGACAAAACTCCCAATTTTGCCGTAGAAAACCTTGTCATTGGCTGCAATGCGACAAAATGGTTTTGTTGCGATAGAGTGTGTTGCTAACTTTGTCGCGACAAACCTGGTTTCTCTGCAGCAGGGACTGTTACTAACTCTGTTCTTGCTGACAAAATCACAGGTTTAATCATGGCTGCAATAACAGCTCTATCGTGACAAAATCTCTTAATGGGCTGTTTTGCCCCGATTTGTTGATAAAATAACTAACCGTTTAAACTCGATTTGGGCGTGTGAGGTGTCATTGGAAAAACTCTTTCGAAAATGTAGAATGTAACAATGAGTAAAGTTGAATCATTTGATGCTCGAATGATATAAAAAATTGATCTTCTCCGTGGCGCCTTGTGAGACATCGATTAACTCTCTTTTGGAAGCGTTTGCATTTTCTAACATATCACTTGCTTTCCATCAAAATCCTTAAAAACCAAATTTAAATGTATGAGTTTTACATGAATATGGATATAAAATTCTCAAATAGCACATGAAATGAACTCAAAACACAAATGAGTTTACACTCATCAAATACCCCAAACTTAAAGTTTTGCTAGTCCTCGAAGCAAAAGAAAAGAAAAGAGAAGTTTCTTATCCTCGAGCAATGGAAGAGAAAGTTCATTTTCACCATTTTATTTAACAAAAGCGAGTAATTAAGCTTTCAAGGGGTATGTGATGTTTCTCAAGGAGTACCCTTACAAGGAGTATGGGAATATGATCGAATGGTATTCATTTTAATAATTGAATTAATCTCATAATAGACAATTTAGATCATGGTTCTCACTAATTATTGTGTGTGGTCTTCCCCTATCAAACAATTTCAAGCTAGATGAGTTTATGAGAATTGAGATAAGTCTGCTTGGATCTCCTAAGATAATTTATTTAGGTTCCATAGGCTTGTTGTTCTTATCACTCTCCCTAATGTAGGCACACAACTCTCTCGAGATCAAGTGAGTCTTTATAAGCTTTAATGTAAGGCTTAGGTAAGGGAGTAGTTGAGAGTAGTCATTTTTAAGCCTTCGACACCCTGACATACATATTTTTACGTGTGACTCTTACTCCATCACGATTCTTCGCCGAACAATGACACTCTCAGAACCCTTTAAAAATATGTTTAGGTGCATCATTGCATACTCCTCATATCACCTTTCTGCAAAAATTATGCATTCTTTCAGCAAACACCAAGAAGCCTTTTTCTTTAAGACAAGGTTATTAGAGTGGTGCAATGTCAAAACCTCCTTAAGCTTTCTGGCCCATACTTGAGCTTTAAATCAGCTGGCTCCCGGACTTGATTGGCCTTAAGTGTAGGTGTTGAGACACCTTGGATTTACTTGATATAGGGAAGGGAAGGCTCTGAAGCTAGACCTACGCTCCTCCTTGACTTTTTATTATATTTTTGCTTCTTTTACACTTGATATTTTTCTGTTTTATTTTTATTTTTTTCTCATTCCTTTTTACCAACCTCTTTTGATTTCCAGCAACTCATTAACAATTTGGGTTATTTTTCCTATGAAAAAATAACTCCCCAATTTTCTTTCCCTCTACATTTATAATTGTGTTAGTATAAATGTTATGGGTGAGTTTGGTTATTTGCGAGGATAGTGATGCATAAGAAGGTTATTGGCTTCAAACTTGGTTCTTATAAATAGAATTTTGGCTCTTTAAGGCTCTCAGCTTTTGTTCTGGTACTAGATGAATAATGCATATGCATATTAATAGGTTAACTTGAATGCTTTAATCTTTCCAAGGATGACCTATATCATTTCTCAATTGTTGTGTTGCCTAGGATTTCGCCTCAAGCGATCATAGAACAACTTCTAAAACCTATGGAGATCAAAATTAAATGGATTCTCATAAACCTTCTCTAACTCTAACTAACAAAATAAACCAAAATTAAGATGTAAGTTAGAAAGTATCAAACACAATCATTATCCATAAAAGCACCTGAAAATTTCATTTTCAAAGTTATCATGCGCAACATGTGGGGTGTAACATGATAAACTAACAAAAAATAAACACCCCCAAACTTTGAGATGAACATTGTCCTAAATGTCTAGCAATGAGCAAAAGGAAGCAATAAAGTAAAAGGGTAATAGAGAGAGTTAGGAAAACTGAACTCCCCTTTCTAGTCTCGGCCACTTTGAATAAAAACCTTGAAGATTTTCAAACCTTGATGTTGAATACACAAAAGAGCAACAATTATATCGGAATTTAACACCTTCAAGTCACACTTTGTTCACATTTTGTATAAGAATATGTGCTTTTAATTGTTTTAAATTGTTTCTGGACTTGTGCACGTTTTTCGGGTTTCATACATGGTATTACAAAGGGTTCGTGTCCAAAGCGAGAATATGGATCCTTGAGGATGATGGCCAGCTGCTTGTGTGGTGAAGTTTCGGGTGCAGCGATCTTGGGAAACAAGTGCGAGGCGGAGTGGTGCGGTGCCGCTCAAGCCGGTACCGGTGCACCAAGCAAATTCAACGGTGACGGCGGTGCACTGTACCGCTCTAACCGATACCGATGCCCCCATACGAAGCACCCGGTGGCAAAATGGTGGGTGCCGCACTAACTTTGTCTGGTCTGGAGCATGTGGAGTATGGGAATTGAGCGGGAATGCGATTCTAATGCAGGGTATGATAGTCCTTCAGCCATTAACTTCCGAGTCTGAAAATGGAAAAGGGTATAAAAGCCAAAGGAAATGTGGAGAAGGCAGCTTTTGATTTTCATAAAAAAGTGTTCTTTCTCATAGTTTAGGCTGGGTTTATAAGTAGGGTTGAAGACTTCGCTTACCATGATTTGGATTTCAAGTTCATGTAACCTTTCAGTTAGATCACACCTTTCGTTTTCTCCTTCAGTATTTCGTGTTTTGAATATTTGGTTTTGCAATTGAAGTTTGATTTTCTTAAAAGTTTCTTTTATGAACCAATTTCTCATCAATTATTATTTGTTTTATAATTCAATGAAGTTCTAATCTCTTATCTTTGGGGTTCTAGCGGAAACTCACACGATCAAGGTAATAACCTCAATTCCTCTTTTATACTTCAATGGGATTGTGTGATGTTAACACTTGTAAGAAGCTTTATAAAACCTTAGTTAGACATCCTCTTGACAACGTGTGAACGAGAGATCCTCGGTACACGTTGTACTTGATTACAAATGCAAGATAAAGTACGAATTAATTATTGAACCAAGTGTTTAACATCCCTCGTCGTTTTCATTCTAAGGCGTTTAAAAAGCAAAATCTTCCGTCGAAGACCATTCATCAACGCTCATAGATGAGATTGTAAACTAAGAGGTGGGAGTACTTGATAAATGGTGAGACAGAACTAAGAACCCCATCAATCTTCTTGTTTTAAAATAGTCTATTTAATTAATTACTCAATCAACAAACCACAACCCCATAATTTCCTTTTTCAAATACATATCTTTTAGAGAATAGCTCCTAAGGATCAACTAAAAGACCACTCCCTGTGGAGATGTCCTGTGGACTCCCACAGTATTACAATTCTAGACAACCTTAATTCTTACGCAGGAATGAATTCAGCATACGAGATAAGGCAGAGAAGCATTTTAAGCGTTGTTGGGAGTGTGATCAATCCGGTTGATTTGAAGAGAGCTAGGAGTAATTTGCAATTGCATTCTGGAAATGGGGTACGGTCTCTACCTTCATTTTTAATTTGTTTTTGGTGAGAATGCTGAGTTGGTGTTTGCTTGAAAGGTAAGTTAGTGCATGTCGGTTTGGGCTGCCAGCGAGCAAACGCCGACTTGTAGAATGTACCTCAAGAAATTCTGAAAGAACCCATATTAAGTCCATTTGTTTCAAGAAGAATCCTACCTCAAATGGACATCCGGGAGTCAACAACCTCTGTTTAATCAAAATGCTTTCGAAAGGATACTGTTAACCCATGAGACTCCGTGAACCTTCACAACATGGAGACGGTGTTGCACTCCCAGCAACACCAGCAATAGGAGGGGGAAATGTTAACTTTCAGCGTAATCAATATCAGCTCCTGTACTATGTGGAAAGAGCTCTCCGAGAGATTTTGCAACCTCGAAGAACCACAACAAACTCATGTGATAGCCTTCACGAAGAGCTAATCAATTCCTCGTGAAGTCGGAGATAATCAGTCTTCTTTGATAATGATAAGGGTCGATTCCGCCCAGAACCCTATTCATTCATGAGGACTTTGAGGATGTTTGCAGTGCATTTTCTCTCCAGCTGTATCACCTCTTCACGCCAATCTGTATGGTTCTATTCCCTTTTGCTCTAAGGAGAAGGCGAAATCGGTTTCATTAAACACCCAATTGATCTTTGTGGGGAGGACCTGCGAAATGAATTTCTCAACAAGTTTTTCCCTCATACGTTACCAATGCTCTCATGCTAGCAATCCAAAATTTTTCTGAAAAGCCGGGTGAACCTTTTGCGTGACATGGGGAAAATCTGAGTCTCTTCATGCTATCCTCATCATGGTTTTGATGTGGGACCAATCATCGCGTATTTTCATCGAGGACCATCATGAATAATAAACAATACATCCAAATGATGTGTGCGGGAGAGTTTTATGAGAAAAGTGCGAGGGAGGCAATTCAATTCTTTGACATCATAGAAGAAAATGCTCGAACATGGGAAACTAATACCTCCGTAGACACTACTAAAGTGCATAGTACACCTACAGGGGGAGGAATCCATCACTTAAGAGAGAATGATGATTTGCAAGCAAAAATCGCCAATTTAACAAGGAAGTTGGAGGCTATAGAGTTGAAAAAGGTGAACGAGGTAACTAGTGTGCCTCAAGTACCCTCGATACCTATTGGACCCAGAGTGGAGAAGCCATGCATCTTGTGCGATGACCTACGCACTTTCCCGACTATTAATTTCCCCAAAGCCTTGCTCCAGTTAGGGAGCAATTCCAGCCAAAGGCAATATGCCCTTAACACCAAAGGCCATAAATTTTCCATATTCTAAACATATAATCAGGATAGGGTAAGCAGCCTAATTTTAGTTGGAGAAATGAGGGAGGCCCACGTAACTTGCCAAGCAATCAAGGACCCAATTATCAAAACCAAGGTTTTTCAAATCCGGCTCCTCCATTTCAGAATCAAGGTCCTCAAGGATTTCCTTTGAACCCTAATCAAGGTTTCCATCCGTCAAACCAAAGAGGACTCCAAACCCACAAACTTATAAGCCTCCACACATAAGAAGTTTGGAGGATATTCTTGACCTGATTCGTGAGACCCGACAATCCCACGTGCGAATTTCGAGCTACCTTGAATGATGTAGAGATCCCAATCACTAAGCTAACCTCTTCTATGGGCAATTTTTCAACAAGAAAAGGAAGCCTTCTCAAACCATCCAAAATCCCAAGAGATTAGGAATAGTGTTGCAGGTTTCGAGGTCCAAGTGAGGAGCACAACCGGTTTTATTCTGTTGTCCTGCTTCTTACGTAGTGGTAAGGTAATTAATGAAAACTATTCAAACTAAGGAACCAATACAAGAGTCTCAAAGTAGACGATCGAGAGATGATGAGGTGTCGAGACAAGCCTGTGTTCTAGAATGAGATATTATTGACGGTGAGCGAGAGCGAGACAAGACCACTGCCTCATCGACTCCATACCTGCTCGTAGGTTGAGAGCCCCGAGAAAGTGAACAATCATTACGAGATCTATGAGTTATTTAAACAAGTGAAATTGAACATTCCTTTACTTAGATGCCATTAAGAAATTCCGTCATATGCAAGTTTCTAAAAAGATTTGTGCACGGTAAAAAAACTAGGTGTCGACAAAGGAAGGCATTCATGTTGACGAGTCCGCCTCATTGATTGAAACAATTTGCCCCGAATATTACAAAGACCTAAGAAGGCCTACTATTTCCATAGTGGTAGAATTCAAAGTTAGGACATGCTTTGGTTAGGGGCAAGTGTTAATTTGTTGCCTTACTTAGTATATGTCGGCCTGGGGTTGGGGAGAATTAGAGACGACGATATCACTCTCGATTAGGCGACCGTAGTGTGAAGATTCCTAGAGGGATAGTGAAGGATGTATTGGTGCAAGTGGACAAGTTCTACTTCCCTGTGGACTTTGTTGATAGCAACACTCAGCTTTGTGGTGAACCAAGGAACTCAATTCCCAGTGATTCTTGGTGAGCCGTTCTTAGCCATTTGCTAATCTTAATCATACCTTTGTAGGGGGAGGCCTAATGACACTATTGTTGGTAACATGACTGTTAATTTGAATATCTTTAATCTTATCAAGGAATGGAGATGAGGAAGATGTTTGTAAAGAGGTAACATAGTTGATTAAAGTGCGAGAAATACTTAGATAATGTCTCGTATGATGATCAGCTCATGTCTTGTCGTAAAGCCCGGAGGTTGGGATGAGGAGGTGACCACATTAAGTCGGAGTTCCCTACACTCCATAATTGAACACAATGAGGTATTGGAAGTGAATGGATGGGCGCCTAAATTTGAACCATTGCCACCAATTGAGGACAGGGCATTACCTTCGGAAGAGAGACCACCTAAGCTTGAGTTGAAACTTTTACCATCACACCTCAAGTATGCATTCTTACGGGTAGAAGAAACGTTTCCAGTAATCATATCTTCCTCCTTAGAGTTAGACCAAGAACATAAACTTTTGGAGATATTGAGAACCCAGAGGCCTTTTTAGGATGGACAATTGCAGATATTAAGGGAATTAGCCCTTTGATCTGCACACATAGGATTCACTTGGAAGAGGATGTTAAACCCTCTAGACAACCACAGAGACGACTGAACCCGATAATGAAAGAAGTGGTCAATAAAGAAGTTCTAAAACTCTTTGATGTAGTTGTTATTTACTCTATTGCTGATAGCAAGTGGGTCAACCTAACTCAGGTAGTCCCCAAGAAATCTAGAGTCACTGTGGTAGCAAATGAAAATAATGAGCTAATTCCCCACTCGTGTCACCTCCGGTTGGAGGATGTGCATAGATTATAGGAAGCTTAATGCGGGCACTAGGAAGGATCACTTCCCTTTACCTTTTGTCGATCAAATGTTAGAGAGAGTCGCAAGGCATGAAATTTATTGTTTTCTTGATGGATACTCAGGGTACAATCAAATTGAGATAGCTTT
Source organism: Tetrastigma voinierianum (assembly GCA_016808115.1). Taxonomy (NCBI): domain Eukaryota; kingdom Viridiplantae; phylum Streptophyta; class Magnoliopsida; order Vitales; family Vitaceae; genus Tetrastigma; species Tetrastigma voinierianum. The sequence goes on from JAEQBH010001812.1 coordinate 501,320, forward strand.
AGAAGATCAAGAGAAAACCACATTCACCTGTCCTTTTGGTACATTTGCCTTTAGGAAAATGCCCTTTGGATTATGTAACGCACCCGGAACTTTCCAGCGGTGCATGATGGGGATTTTTCGATTGATATGATAAATCATTTGGAAATTTTCATGAATGGATTTCTCAGTTTTTGGTGACTCATACGAGGGATGTTTAGAGAATTTACGTAAGGTTTTAGAGAGATGTCAAGAGAAGAACCTTGTGTTAAATTGGGAAAAGTGTCATTTCATGGTGACACAAGGGATTATCTTAGGCCACATAGTATCGAAAAATGGAATTGAGGTGGATAAGGCCAAAGTCGAGTTGATCTCCCAGCCTACCTACTCTAAGTGTGTTGAGACATAAGGTCATTCTTAGGACATCTTTGTGGATTCTATAAGGAGATTCATGGAATTTTGATATAGCGGCGTCATATGCAATTTAACATAAGGATGTCCACTTCGCATGGTCATGGAAACGTGAGGCTGCGCTGATAAACTCAAAACTATGTTAGTGTCCCCTCTGTCATACGATCTCCTAATTGGAATATTCCATTTGAAGATCATGTGTGGCATGTAGTGATTATGCTATAGGCGTTTTAGGACAAAGAAGATAAAAGGCTTTTGTGATCTACATGCCGGCGAGACTCTGGGTCGAGCTCAAGCAAATTACACAACCATTGAAAAAGAGTTTTTGCAAGTCGTCTTTTGCCTTAGAAAGGATTCGGGTCATACATTGTGAGGCCTCTGTAACCATTTTCACGGTCGTACGTGAAGTACCTGGCTCTCACAGCGAGGATGCAAGCCTCGATTGACTAGGTGGATCCCTCTTTTGTGCCAAGAATTCAACGACTATTAAAGATAAAAAGGGGCGAGAATGTGGTAGTGACCATTTATCTCGGTTAGTTAGAATCCGGTTCTCATGCAGCATACCCATGCGGCGTGATTTTCTGATGAAGCGACTTTTTGCTCTTGTTCATTGCCCGTGAGTGTAGCGAACATAGTAAATTATCTGGTATTGGTCAAATTCCGCAATGGACTTCTCAGCAAAAAGGAAATTTTTGCGGACATTAAGAAATATTATTTTGATGGTCCATATCTGTTTTTAAATATTGTCGAGACGGTGATGAGACCCAATGATGATCAAATTGGGATACTCACATTTTGCCATTCAGAAGCTTGCGGAGGGCATTTCTCTACAAGGAAAACAATAGATAAAATTTTGCAAGCTAGTTTTTACTAGCCCACACTTTTTAAAGACTGCTTTGAATTTTGCAAAACTTGTGCAGATTGCCAGCCGATTAGGAGGAGTCACAAAAAGGAACATGATGCCTCTTACCCCGATTTTAATCATTGAGATCTTCGACTGTTGGGGTATAGACTTCATGGGGCCTTTTCCCCCTTCTTGTGGGTACCTTTACATTTTGTTGTCTGTTGACTATGTGTCGAAGTGGGTTGAGGCTATTCCAACGAGAACTAATGACCACAAGGTTGTTTTAAAATTTATAAAAGAACACATTTTTTCTCGTTTTGGAGTACCTCGTACAATTATTAGTGATGGTGGACTCCATTTTTGTAATCGATCTTTTGAGAATTTGTTGAAAAAGTATGGAGTCACCCACAAAGTTTCAACGACATACCACCCATAAACCAATGGTCAAGCTGAATTAGCTAATAGGGAGATCAAACACATTTTGGAAAAAGCCGGTTATGCAATCGCAAGATGGTAAGCCGACTTCCCGATGCTCTTTGGGCTTACCGTACTACTTTTAAAACTATTCTTGGTATGTCTCCCTATAGGCTTGTTTATGGAAAGGCTTGTCATCTGTCGGTAGAAATGAACCTGGGGCATATTAGTACATTAAAACTTTTAATTTTAATTTGGATGGCAGAATTATGACGACTATTGAGATGAATGAGCTCGAGAAGAATTGAGGGCCGAGAGTCGTATGAGGAAACTCTCGGATTTACATAGAGAGGCTCAAGCTATTCCATGATAAGACCATTGCGTGGAAAACTTTTGAACCTAGCAAAAGTCTTTGGCATGCGACTCACGGTTGCACATGTTCCGGGTAAGTGCTGGCTCTCGAGTGGATTGGCCTATTCGTTGTCAAAGTAGTTTGCCCATATGGTGTAGTGGAGAATGAAAATCTAGAAAATGGGAAATCCTTTAAAGTCAATGGCCAACACCTAAAGCCATTTCTAGAGCACTTTGACCGGCAGGAGAGTAGTGAGGACCTGGTAGATCTGCTCTACTAGGATACTCCGTCAGAGTAAATTCTACCCAACCTTGTTGTATAGTTTTATTTTCTTTTTTTCTTTTTTTCTCTTGCATTTCTTGCTTTCTTTGTTCAATTGCTTTTATCATAAAAAAATGATGCCAATATCGGGGTGTACCCTATGTGCATTGAGGACAATGCTTGTTTCTGTTGTGGGGGTGGGCATACACTGGTTGGACTCAACTATGCGCAAGTTACATGTTCAATGTATGGCAAAATTTTTCGATTTGTGGCTCTTTTGGGTATAGTACTTGACTTGTAATGTTTGTAGCCGCATGACTTTATACACACTCCACGTCATCTCAATGCATTTACACAATAACAAGCATGCACAAATCTCATGTTCATATTATGGACCTTATTGCCCGAATTCTATTCTAATTCCCAACACAAATACGGACCTGGTCAAACTCTTGTTTACTTTTGCTAGTGCCCTCACATGCATTATTTTGGCATGCCATGTTAGCGCATGCATCAAATTCTACGAGGAACACATCATCCATGGCGGAAAATGATTGGAGGCCATCACTTTTGTGTTACACCTTGTGAAATCATTTTAACTTAACCCTTTGATGAGCTTAAAAGTCATCTATTTTTAGTCCATTTTTCTGTTCTATTTTCATCTAGAAATGAATAATTAATATACAGAAATATGAAGAAACTCACCAAATTGTTATTAGGGAAGAGAAAGAAGAGTAAGAAAATACGTGATAAATTGGAAAGAAAAGGAGTGCGTTCGAGATAGAGGCTGATGAAAGAAGCGGCTGATTCATTGATGCGGTTTGGGGTTGACCTGATCAAATTACAGTCGTGACATAAAAGAATTAAAGGAATTTGATCTGCGGTAAGCGGCGGTGAGTCTGGTCGTGGTGAAGGGTAATCAGAGCTAAGAACGACGTCGCGGCTTGACGTGCGAGTCAGCGACAACAATTGATGTCGTGAAGCGAGGATGAGAGTCTGGCGACAGAAACCACCTTTTAAGCTATGAGAGGTTTGGGTAGTGAAGCTACGACGAAATTAGATGTCGCGACGGTGAGATTGATGACATTGATGATAATCGCAACGAGTGAAGTCCGCGACATCAGACCGATGCGCAAAGAAGGCGTGACAAAAGTGGCGACAAGAGATTGATGTCGCGACGCCGGGAACCATCGAGATGAAAGCCCGAAGGAAATGAAGCTGCTGTCGACAAGAAGGCGAAGTCCGCGACATCAAAAGCCATCAAGTGAAGGCTATGGCCAGGAAAGCTGATGTCGCGACATAGATCGAGTGCGACATAGGACTGCTGATTGAAGGTTGAAGTTTCATAAAGTGAGGTCGCGACAAGATATCGATGTCGTGACATCGAACATTGATCAAGGCTGCGGTATAAGCGATGGCCGACATGATGCGATGTCGCGCCGCGAGGCGACAGGACTACGGTTTCTTAAGGCGATGTCGTGAAAGCGGGAGAGATTGATGTCGAACTTGTCAGAAGATCGATCAAGGCTACTTGCGAGATGACTTGGCGAGAGTCACGACGAAGATAGGCGTCGACATCGGGAGAGAAGAGTGAGTGAGACCCGGCCAGGCGTGAGAAGATGTCGGCAAGATATAGAATTCAGCGACATCATGGGCCAGCCAAATCAAGGTAACATGGGGTAAGTTGATGTCGCGACGTGAGATTGATGTCGCGACATCGATGTCGACAAGGAAACTGAAGTCGCGACTTGAACAGTGACTTGGGCTGGATACTTTAAAATCCCACGTGATGCACATTGGGATTAGGGCGATTGAGGAACCCTATAAATCTGCGACTATCAACTCATTCAGCGACTTAGCGGCCCACGGCCGAAGTGCGGATAGGCGAAAACTCATTTCTTTATTTTTCTTTTATTTTCTTTTATTTTTCTTTATTTTTCATTTTAGTCATTTTAGAGCGGTGTTTCGTATTTCTTTTTCTTTTCTTTTAGATTCTGTTTTGTTTGAATCACGAATGTTGTTATACGTTAAAGCGAAGTGAATGCTGAAATCAATTTCTTTTCAAGTTACTACCGGAGCATTATGGAATTTGGACAAGTGCGAAGTCGATTGTTCGATTTCCATTTGCAGTCATTCTTATGATCGGAGAGGAATCTTTGTATCGTGTGAGATCGGTAATTGAGAATCCGGCTTCCATTAAGTGAACATGATAGTCGAATTTAATAACTCACACCAGATTGTTTCACGACTTGTTAATTTCGGGTTAATGAATTTATTTACGGTTGTGGGTTTATTGTCTTGGGATCGAGATATCCGGTTTCTTATAAAGATTAAGATTTGCGTCATTGCTCTGATTTCAAGGAGGTCCTCTGAGTGACACAGGGAAGCTGAGAGTAATGTACATTTCTTTGAAGGTATACTAACCTGCTATTAGGGATCTTTTGAGCTTTGTAAGTTCACTTAGATAAATCCTCTTCTCGCGAAATCGAAGCAGTTGAATGAGTTATCTATTTAAACAACAAGAGTTCACCTCAATTCGGATAGTGAGACTAATCCGTGTTAATTGTGATCTAATCAAGGAAAGGTTGATCATTTCTAATTTAGAGAGGAGCGTCACGGAAGTTGTATATCGCCTTGGCCAGGTAACTTGGGAGCTAAGGTTTACAGGTCCATAAAATGGGTATGAAGTATTGAAAAAGAAAAATATCGAGGATTAAGGAAGTCCTTTTTTAAAAGTGATTTATCTATTCCCTGTCGAGGGAATCGGGTCATAAAATAGATAATGAAATGTGGGTGTGGAGAGATCGGTACCTTTACAGCGCCTTAGACTGATTTTGGCTGAATTAATCAGAAATTTTTATCGGGGTAACTACGGGAATCGATAGTTCACTATCCTTGTTTCTATTGATGTGTCCTGCGGGATAACTATTCGATTATTGATTCTTTTATAGAAATTCTTTATTCTTAATCTTTATTTTCCGGTATGTTGGATAGTTCGATTAATTTCCTCTTGTTCGTTTAATTTTCGACACCTTATCTTTGGATCCTACTATCATTTTGTGGTCCAAATAGTATGGAAATTGAGTAGTCAGGGTAGTTGATTTAAAATTCTTGAGATCTCTGTGGGATCGATATCTGGACTTAAATCCATTTTATTACTTGTCGACCTGTGCACTTGCAGAATATCAGACCAAAACCAACTTTAAAAAAATGATTTACTCTAAGAGATTGGTGGTTTATATAGTATAATGTTAACAAGTTTTATGGCGCCGTTGCCGGGGATTAGACAATAGTCCTTTGGTGATAGTGTCATAAATTTGTACATGTGTTTTGGTCTCTTAACAAGTTTTATGGCGGATTCTGAGGATTAGACCTGCAATAGTCCTTTGGTGATAGTGTCATAAATTTGTACATGTGTTTGGATCTCTTAACAAGTTTTTGTAAGCGTAGTTGCGAGGGGATAGAAAGAATTTAAGTAAATCAATATTCGGATGAAAGAGAAATGTAATTTGGACATTTTAAAAAGAAAAGAACAAAAATAGATTTTCAAGCGATTAGTTCGGTTTAGCCACTAACCTTTAACGAAACACATTGGACTGTTATGATGATTTGACTAATCCTATTAATGGAAGTGTGTTTTGCTTTGGAAAAACTTTGATGCATAGGAAACAAAACACCGATCGATTATCGACTGAGAAATAGAAGGGCGCTGAAGCTTGAGAAAAGACCAAGAAGGCGAGAAAACTCGCCATGGAAGAAGAAAGTGAGGATCGGGGTTGAAATACATGCGAGAGGAAGCTAGAGGCCTCGGTCAGACCCACAATGGAGGATTTGCGGAGACCCGATTATCTGAAGAATACTCGGCGATCGGGCCGGCTGCGGTTGATCTTAATAATTTTGGTGAAGCCGGCAACGATTACAATGGTCAGACATCGGTTCACCCAGTCATCCCACTTGAAAGATCAAGCGAACACCTGGAAGATTCCTCGGGATGGCTATCTTATTGGCGAATGAGGTGAGACCCGAGAATCATAAAGCGCACCTATTCCCATTCTCCTTAAGAATCGTGGCTACATGGTATGAATGTTACCATATGGTTACGGTGATACTTGGAAGGAGTTAGTTGAGGCCTACTTAGGTAGATTCTTTCTGACCCCTAACCAGAAAAGAAGGAGAGAGAAATCATTGTGTTCGGCGGGGAAGATGGCACGTATGTAACTTGGGAAAAGATTGAAGCAGTTCTTTGAGAAGATGTCGATGCATGGGATAGATCGAGACTCAAATGGACATTGTATCATGCCATAGATGATATATCAAAGGATCGTGATGCTTCATCTTTGTAAGAGCATTCAAAAGAAAAAAGTCTTTGAAGAGGCAAGGGAGGCACGATTGAAGATACGGCCAAATGTAACATGGCTCGCCGAGCTTTCAAAGAGGAAGCAACCCGAGAGGAAAGGGAACCATGGAGGTAGGTAGAGATGGCGACCATGGAGACTGGCCCAGGATGCCATTATGCCTGGAGTTAGACAAGCGAGAAGAAAGACACACCGCGCTCGTGAAATAGGGCAATCGAAAGGGAGTTAATGACGGGAAGTGCTGAGAGGGTAACTGAAGAATTCTGAGGCTGTGAGTCGATTATATGGGTGAGCGAGCTTATCATTTTAAACCCGATGCAACCTTCGGCGTATCGCGGCGCTCGGGGAACCATGAGAACTTCGTATGGTGGAGGGGCTTCTCGCGAGCAAAGGCGGGGACAGAACCCTCATCAAGGATGCCGGCTGACCACACAGGTTCCAGCGACGACGGGCGAAATGAGCGCGGAATGGATACCGGGACGGAGGGCCTTTGAAGCTTTCGAGAGCAGTCTTTGGTTATGAGGGACAATAAAGGCGTTGAACCTCCATGAACAAAATTTGGAGAGTAGGTATTTGCCACCAATTCTCAAATTTTGAACACTACCGATACATCCACACAGTGAAAGAACTGGAACCTGAAGTAGGGGCGGTACAGCCACTAGCCTGCAAAAACCGGAAGATGCCTTCCCAGTGATCTGAGAAGAGCAGAAGGCGTGGCTGCGGCTTAGGGTGGGAAGGAGCTAGAAGAGATGGAAAGGAAAGATGACAGCAACAAAGAAGTATAATACCGGAAGGGAAGAGACAATGGAGAATGATAAGAAGGAGTAGAAAAGAAGAACATCAGGATCCGGCACGCGGTCCATTACAAAGAATTTGCAGTAAGATGGAGGAATGGAGTTTGGGTTCTTGAGAACTTTCCGAAATTTAGAGATCGGTATGCCTTTCTTGGTGGTGACTCGGATGCCACTTTGCTAAAATTTACGAAGGACATCTTGACGAAAAGAAAAATAATTAGAAGAAGAATAGTGAATCTCACGCCGCTAACGGTCTGATAATCAGAAAGAACTACCGATGTAGATGAAGGACCCGGGAAGTTTCACAATTCCTTGTATTGTTGGAGGGTGGAATTCAGGGAAGCTCTGTATTTCGGGGAGCTAGTATCGATCTGATCTGCTCTCTGCGTTGCGAGAAATTAAGTTTGGGAGCTTACTCCCACAGCGTTACTAAATAAGCGGAGACTGGATCGTGGTAAGCCAGAGAAGGGTCATTGAAGATGTGTTGGTCAGCGTTGGGAAGTTTGTATTCGATGGAACTTCATCATTACGGACATGGAAGAAGATTCACAAGTACTTACTAT